>OU426988.1:137293615-137662322 GCA_911387755.1 Chrysotoxum bicinctum
AACTTTCAAACTGTGATCGAATGCAAACGTACAGGACTCAAATGGACAGGTTGTGTCCACCCACTGACGAAAAGTTGGTCGTCCTTGCTACGGCAGCAGCAACGGCACATGGAACAGCAATTTCTTGTACTGAATTCGATGCCAGATGGCAGCGACAATTTTTTCGATATTCTCATCGAAACTAAATAACATCTATCTCTCTCTCACTCTCTAGATTGGAATTACACCTTTGCTACCCGTTTGTTAAAGAGGAATGTGAGAGGAAGTTCAACAGTAATTTCAAATAGTATTTCAAACAAAACTTTTATTATAAGGTTAAAGAGCTTTATTTTAACGAAAAACAAAATAATTTACGTTAAGCTTAGCAATATTTAGATACTAATTTTCACTTTTTATTAAAGTTTGAAAAAGAATTAATAAATTAATATTTGTGCTTATAAAATTATTATAAAATTATTATTGTTATGTTATTACAGCAATTAGAAATTAATTGCACAGCTAGGTTCAGTTCAGCTGAGCCTAAATATATGTAACTTGAAAATATTAAGGCGTTAAGAATGTGAGGTACATACGAACAAAGTTAAGGAAAAGGTGCAAGAAAGTTATGCAAATTTGTAAATACTCTCACATGGGTGATATGCATAAAAGATAGTAAATGCTTTTACTTGAGAATTTCTAAGTAATTACTTTTTTTGATATGCATAAAAATGCAGTAAATGCTGAAAATAAAGTATTTACTTGTGGCCACAGTACTTACTTTTTTCGGATGAACTTTTTCAGTAAATACTTTATTCCGTATGCATAAAAAGTAGCAAGTACTTTTTTTCTGTAGGAATTACTTCTTTTTTTCAAAGTCAAAGGATAGCAACATGAAAATTTAAAAGTACATACTTTTTTTGATTTAAACACATAACTATGTAGCTTCGAAACTATAAAAACTTACAGTCTTAACTCTATTCTCAAAGGATTCACGTCGCTGATATAAATTAAAATTAAGTTACTGTTGACTGTACTGAAATGGCGGAATTTGTACGCGTTAGTTCACAAAAAGTCTATAAAAGTCGAAGATCGGGTTCAGAATCAAATTTTAAACAACTCTATCGTTTTGAGAGGGAAAACGTAGATTGGTTGGTAGATTGGTAAGTCATTGCAAAATCGTAATTTTTAGTTTTAAAACTTAACACACACTTACTATTTGGAGCCTTTTGTTAGTTCGCGGAAATGGTGTAAAACTTTCTATTTTCTTATACGCCTGTTAACTTAAAAATATAATTTATAATTTTACAAAAAGCAAACACTTATGAATACTGTTATACATATGTATATAGCGATACTATACCAATAGGCTTCCGTTAGTTAAAGGAGTTAGTGGTTTTTAGTTACTGGCGAAGTTTTAAAACTTGCCCTTAGTCGCCAAGTTTATTTAGAGTCTTATGTTGAACAAATGGTTCATATATATAATACTTTTTAAGGAGCTCAAACTGAAACAAGAGGAGGGGCAATCACTCATCAATAAAAGATGCGAATTTTTTTACGATACGTTGGAGATCCTGGATTTCAAGTTGGCGTTGGTGAAGATATAGGCGTTCATCAGAACAGTTAATTTTGTTGCAAAATTTATAAAAGACAAAGCTTCTCATTGGATAAAATTACCAACGAGCTATGAAGAACAGCTGGGAGCAAAAAATGATTGGCTAATGAAATACAGGTTCCCATTATGTATAGGAGCCTTGGACTGTACTCACGTGGAAATATTACAACCTAGATTTCATTCGGAAGAATACATTAACCGAAAAGGATATGCTTCCATCAATATCCAGGCAACTTGTAATTCAATGGAATATTTTACAACTGTTGATTGCCGATGGCCGAAAAACAAAGTATTTACTATCAATTTCAGATGAATTCTAGTATTTACTTGGATGAATTTAGTATATACTGAAAGTATTTGCCAGTTAGTAAGTACTAAACTTTATGCATATGGAATGAAGTAAATACTTTAAATTTAACCATTTGCTTTAAGTTATAGTATTTACTATTATCTTTTACTTGTAGTAAATACTTCCGTTTTATGCATATCACCCATTGTAACGGGTGATTTTTTAAGAGCTTGAGAACTTTTTTAAAAAAAAAAACGCATAAAATTTGCAAAATCTCATCGATTCTTTATTTGAAACGTTAGATTGGTCCATGACATTTACTTTTTGAAGATAATTTCATTTAAATGTTGACCGCGGCTGCGTCTTAGGTGGTCCATTCGGAAAGTCCAATTTTGGGTAACTTTTTCGAGCATTTCGGCCGGAATAGCCCGAATTTCTTCGGAAATGTTGTCTTCCAAAGCTGGAATAGTTGCTGGCTTATTTGTGTAGACTTTAGACTTGACGTAGCCCCACAAAAAATAGTCTAAAGGCGTCAAATCGCATGATCTTGGTGGCCAACTTACCGGTCCATTCCTTGAGATGAATTGTTCTCCGAAGTTTTCCCTCAAAATGGCCATAGAATCGCGAGCTGTGTGGCATGTAGCGCCATCTTGTTGAAACCACATGTCAACCAAGTTCAGTTCTTCCATTTTTGGCAACAAAAAGTTTGTTAGCATTGAACGATAGCGATCGCCATTCACCGTAACGTTGCGTCCAACAGCATCTTTGAAAAAATACGGTCCAATGATTCCACCAGCGTACAAACCACACCAAACAGTGCATTTTTCGGGATGCATGGGCAGTTCTTGAACGGCTTCTGGTTGCTCTTCACTCCAAATGCGGCAATTTTGCTTATTTACGTAGCCATTCAACCAGAAATGAGCCTCATCGCTGAACAAAATTTGTCGATAAAAAAGCTGATTTTCTGCCAACTTTTCTAGGGCCCATTCACTGAAAATTCGACGTTGTGGCAGATCGTTCGGCTTCAGTTCTTGCACGAGCTGTATTTTATACGGTTTTACACCAAGATCTTTGCGTAAAATCTTCCATGTGGTCGAATAACACAAACCCAATTGCTGCGAACGGCGACGAATCGACATTTCACGGTCTTCAGCAACACTCTCAGAAACAGACGCAATATTCTCTTCTGTACGCACTGTACGCATTCGTGTGGTTGGTTTAATGTCCAATAAAGTAAACTGAGTGCGAAACTTGGTCACAATCGCATTAATTGTTTGCTCACTTGGTCGATTATGTAGACCATAAATCGGACGTAAAGCGCGAAACACATTTCGAACCGAACACTGATTTTGGTAATGAAATTCAATGATTTGCAAGCGTTGCTCGTTAGTAAGTCTATTCATGATGAAATGTCAAAGCATACTGAGCATCTTTCTCTTTGACACCATGTCTGAAATCCCGCGTGATCTGTCAAATACTAATGCATGAAAATCCTAACCTCAAAAAAATCACCCGGTATTTTAACTTCGTTTATATTTCAAACAAACTCGTTCATGTTCATTGTATGTTACAATTTTTAAGTTAGTAAAACAATTAAACCTGCATTTTAAAAATCAAACTAAAACTAATTTGAATACATATAAAAAATGAAGTGCAGATCTTAATGAAATTCTTAAACATGAATGAGTTTGATTTAAACATATTTTACTGTAAAATAATAGTATTTTCGAATCTAAACAGATTCGAGTTTAGTTATAAACGAATTCTATTTGTCCTTATTTAAACATGCAGTTAAACATGTTTCTATTTAAATAAGTCATAGTACAGTTTTCTCAGTGTGTATTATGGCTTCATTAGTAAGACCAAACATTCCCATTAATTATGGAACACAACGTTGGCGTTGTTCGTGGTCGTGGTGGTTGTGGTCGCTAACCTTAAATTGAGAAGTCCATTGGACCTTGTTAGTGCATGAAATGTTGAGCTTTTTTAGATTACTGGAGAGTTAATGTTCCTCAATAAGGTCTGACAATCGCGGCCACTGCAGCCACATTCTAGTCTAGGGGCACCGTACGACTATGGGAATCATGAGAGTGTTGTCCACTATTATACCAGTATCACGAACTTTTTGTACAAACTTGCATACAGCAAAAAACGCACTGTTTGGGCTACACAGCACTCACTTTGGAAATAAGGTTTTAATATTTTCCAACGTTCATTCGCTGACTTTCTGTCAAGATTTCGAGCTGGAAACAGCTGTCAACGTCAAAATAACCTGTGATTTAAAAAGAAACCACTAAGGGGCCGATCTTTTAGGGAGATCTCTTCAAAAAAAGAACGGATGACTTATTAGAATCCATGCAGCAAATTATCAACCAAGTATAAGTGAAAAGAAGTGGGTGTGTAAGCCTAAACTTACATCGGCAAGTATCAGTGAGACAATCTGGTCAGGCAGATCGACTAAAAGGTACATTTTTTAAAGCACGATGTGCATGTAGTCCAGAAAGTCATTACACTTTCACTTCAATGCCTCGACCAGCGAAGAGGGTCTTCGAATCTCAGACCCCAAGTGCGAGGAAACAAGGAATACTGAACCTCCAGTTTAATGATTAAGTTATGGCCAATACTAGAGTATTTACAGTTAAGCAAGTAATTGAAGTAGATATTTTAGAAAAAGCTCAATAGGGTTAAAACTTACCGGTTATTTTTATATTTCTTGTTTGTAATTTACTATTCTATTTTAAGAAATAAATGTAATGGTAAAATACTCTCACTATCTCACTTTTGAGTGCATTTTAAAATTTCAGAAATTTTTTAATCAATAAAACGATTCGTATACAATAGTCTTTGGTTTATAAACATCATTTCATCCTCATGAAAATCTACCATTAAAATCACATTCCAAAACCCCGCATAACCTACATTTTCGTGGGCTTTTTTTCAGGTATGATCAAATCAGCAAAATATAAATTTTAGGTGCAGCGGCTTGTAAAAGCCAAAGTCCTTGTGACTTATAACTATCAACTGTTCATTGTGTACAACTATTTTGTCCGATACAACACGGCTTTCTTAAAGGTAGATCAACGATCACAGAACGTTCACAGATCTTACATAATTTGTCTCCAAAACTTTATATGCTTTGGAATATGGCCATAAAGTGGATGCAATTGCAACGGATTTCAGCAAAGCATTTGATAAAATCTCCCATAACATTATCATTTTTAAACTTAAGGCATAGGGGTTTTCTCCACTTTTTGTATCCTGGATATTTGCCTTTCAGTCTGACCATTATGGATTTCAATAAGCTATCTTTAATTTAAAGCTCTTACAGGATAACCGTAGTGAGCATTAATATTGCCGCAAATCTCAGAAAAATATTTGCTACCAAAAGCTCGAAAAAGCTTAAATCCTGAAAGTTACATAGCACAAACCAAAGAAAATTCCATATGAATTTCCATCAACTTGGCAATGGTAATTGGTAACTCTGATTCAGTGTTTTTTGTTTAATAAACACAATAAGGGTTGGTTGCAAATTGGCGATCAGTCTCCTTTCACCAATCAATGGAGCAAATAAGTCATGGAGGGTTGTACGTCAGCTCAAAGAAGATTACACAAACAATTTTAATGTACGAGTAACTCAGTGCAAATATAAATTGAACAGAGTATAGACCTCAATAATTTCTTTACCTGGTATCAACATAACTTTCTTCAGCTTAATGTAAGCAAATGTCAAGCCATTACTTTACTCTCGTAAACGGACGTCCTTGCCACAACGTCAATACCTGATTAATAATCAACCAATTTCCATCGTCACTTCCATTCTTGGCCTAGGTGTTATTTGCGACTGTCAACTTAACTTTCGTGAACTTATTAGCGGTATTATTAATAGAGCTAATTTCATACTTGGGTTCGTTAAAAGCTGGTCCAAATAATTTTCAAATTCCTACGTCACCAAATCCTTTTATATCACCTTTGTACTCCTTCTAGAATATGCCTGTCAGGTCTGGTCACCATACCATCAGATTCATATTCAACGTATTGAGGCGGTTCAGCGTAGATTGTTACGATTTGCATAACGTGGCCTTAGTTGGGATGACCCATTCCACTTACCTCCCTATGAAAATCGTCTTAGACTTATAAATCAGCATACCTTATGCCAACGTCGTGATAATCCACAAATTATTTTTATACACCAGCTCTTGACTGGTGGCATCGATTGTCAAGCTCTTTATAAAAAAATTCAATTCAACGTAAGCCAAAGCCAACGTCATTTAAGAACCATACCACTTCTATGTATTCTCTTCCATCGAACTGAATACGGCTAGAATGAGCCGATGCTTCGGAAAGCTAACAGTTCAACGATTTTCGATCCTAATCTCTCTAAATCCTCCTTCCTACGCGCTCTCCTATTTTAATCCTTAGTTTGTTTTGTCCTTATTTTCTGGCTCCTTAGTTTGTAATTTAGTCTTAATATTTTTATTGTTATTCTAGCTTTAAGTATGTTTGATAGCTTGTATTAAACTTATAATAATAATAAAATAACAACACTCCCTTCTGATTTTGGCAAAAACCAGATGAACCCATAATTTTCTATAGACAGAAATTGGACAAGATGGAAAACACTTCTCATGATAAAATATAATTTTGGAAGATTTGTATCTTCTAGAAGATGCCGCCTAGGACCTACAATTGTGCTAAATAACAAGATCCTACGGTGTCGGGAAGGGCTCTATGATTTGTATGATATTAGTGAGTCAGTATGTTACGATTATTGCGATTTTTTAAGTCCTTTATCTTGGAAACCACCAACGTTAAGGAGTTACAATTTAGTAAGGGGCCTATATTTGATCTGATCAACAAATATGGTACTGTAGATTTGAAGTTTCTGACCTTATTGGTACTTAAGTTAAAAGGATGTCGAAAATCGGCTGCGCTTGTTCCTAAAAAGTGTATTGCCGCGAACTTGAACGTGCATTACCGTGTCATTTGATGAAAAATCTTCTTATTTTCCGTTATTAAAAAAATTGAGAAAAACATTTTTCGAAAATTGAGTTTTCCAAAAAAAAACAAATTTAATTTTGTTAAACCTTCAAACATTTTTTTAATTTATTTAAAATTTTTGGGAGTTTTTGCATACACTAATTGATTAGAATCAGTTGTACCTACCTTTCTTGAAAAAACTAAAGGTTCTGTGGGGTGGGAGGTACCTACTCGTACCATTAGAAACAAATTTTTGGTAATTTTTTTCAATCATTTCACTAAATGGATTTTCAGAAAATTAAAAAAAAATCTATGAAACGGTTTTTGAAAAAAATTGTTTTCTTAAATTTTGACAAAAATTGTATGGCATGTGCTGTTATTTTTGGTATTTAAAAACATAAAAAAAATTGTGTGGGGGTGGGTTAAGGCTGTAGTCGTACACACAGCATTGCAAGACCCACGTTTTATCTTGACATTACAAGTCTGACCAAAATTTCGAATTAGATTTTTTCTTGCGATTTAGGTATTATAGGAAAAGTTCTGGAAAACAATCGAACTCGAGGTTTTGATGAAATTTAACATTACGTCTGTCTGTATGTCTGTACCTCGATCTACAGCCTAAACTACTAGACGTATTTTCTTCAAACTCGGGACTTCGGTGATTTCCTAGAGGAGAAATTGAAATCTAGTTTTTATCCTCAAAACTAACTAGATACGCTCCATAAAGCCGTAAAACAAAATCTTATTTATCTCAAAAACAGCTCTAACGATTTTGATAAAAAAAATTAGATTTGATACTTTAGACATGGTTCCTGTTATAGAATGTTTTTTTTTATTTTCGACTTTCTCATTAACAGCTATACCGATTTTAACCAAAAAATTTTATGAAGGAGCACCTTTAAATTTGAAAAAAAAAGTTTGAAACGAGTGAGTAAAATTTCATTTCAGACAAAAGAGTTTTTCAATTAGCGCCAGTAGATTTTTGCAGCCTGTGGCGGACATATTGTTTTGGTGACATCTTCCAAGTGAATTTATTGTTTATTGTTCAGTTACTGATACGAAATAACTGGCAAGTGAGCAAGTAACACCATGAAGAGCTCTTCGAAATGATAAAACTTGATTATCAAAACGAGTGTGCTTTAGTTCAAACATGGCGTGCGTTGCGTCCATTTTAAAATGGACGAGGTGGCCATTCACAATTGACTTTTGGTGGCCAAAATTAAGACAGTCAGTTCGGTAATCAATCAGCCAACATTCGTTTATCAAAAGAATGCAAGATCCGCCGAGAACATCGCCGCGGTCCGTGAAAGTGTAAAGCAGAACGAAAGGCAGTGAATCCCTCGCCTTGCACAAGAAATCGGTCATTGCAGACTTCAACTTGGCGAATTTTGTGTCGGGACAGAACGATGATAACAAGTTTCTTATAGTCCAAATTGAACCATATGGACCTAGACGACTTGTGGTTTTTGCAGGATGGCGATACGTGCCACACAGCGGATGCCGAATGAGATTCTGCATAAAAGATTTGAAGGTAAGGCCACCAAGATCATGCGATTTGGCCCCACTAGACTTTTTCTTCTGGTGCTTCGCTTAAAGTGAACTTCACATAGGCTGTCACTCGAATTCAGCTGGATCTATGTGGAAGACTCATTGAAAATTGGACCACTCGGAAGCATGCCCGCAAAACCAGCCAATGTGGACATTTGAACAATGTACATATACAATATACATATATATAACATCATACAAATAACGACCTTTCAATGGAAAACCTCAAACACAGCTTCTTTTATTGCACTTCAACATCTACCCGCCCTTATTAAAAAGCCCTCTATTTTAAATGTTCGTATAAATATTATTGAATTCATTTGACAAAAACAAAAAAGAAAGATGATAAATGACCATGAATAAAAAAATTTAATTTCGTGTATCTATGAAATTCACCTTAACTTATTTGTACGAAAAAAATCTAACAGACACAAAAAAAACAGCAACACCGACAGAGTCCTTCGAAATAATAGAAACGGAAGAGAACGAGAACAAGAGCCCTAGTTGTATTTTCCTGAAATAAAGTCCTTGTGGATTGATCCCGCCCACCTGCTTTCGCCCACTTTCAATCAACACAGGTACAAAAAAGGACATGGAGCAACATACATTCTTTTTTCTTGTATTCTTCAAGGTGTACCTTCTCACGTGAAGAGATTTTTGCAGAGCCGTTTGTTTCTCTCCCTCAACTTTCACGATTTGGATTGAATTCAAAATTAGGATTGGTGTCTAATGTATTTTTTTTTTCGTTTTTTTTTTTTTAAGTAACGGATGAGCAGAAGTCGAGAGCTGTGCTATCGAATTGTTACCTGTGACTGAAAAAGTACGAAATAACTACAAATAGAGAGGAGAATTTCCCGAAGGACTTCGGTTTGTTTTTCCTTTGAGGAGTGTACAAAGAGAGGAGGGGACGACAAGTTGTTTTGATGATGGGATTATTGGGATGTTTTCAGGTTAATTGGAGTAGATATACTTTATTTCTTCGTCCAGCCATAAGGTACTGAAGTGAGATCGATTTGTATTTATTTAACTTTGAAGGACTAATTTTGTATGTCATATTGGATTTTGAGGTAGCCAAAAAGAGGATAACAAATTGTGAGCAGTGAGCTGTGTATGTATTTTTTTTAATATAAAAGTTACGTTAAGTCGTTGAAAGAACACAAAAAGTTATTTGTTTGATTGATTGAAGGAAGATCTATTTGCTTCTCCACATTTTTTTAAACCATTCAATGAGCCAGGTATATTAGTAATGTAAAATAATTATTTACATCATGTTAAAACCTTTATTTGTATTTGCTTTTTATGAGGTCTAGAAATAAAGGCATGCGACATTAAGCTATAATTTGACATTTTTGTTTTTGTGGAGTTTTAGAGATACTTGACGCACCATAAGGAGGTATCCATACCTCCCCGTGTGTCGGACTCACAAAGGGTTTTATTTAACCTTTAGCATATCAGCTAAACATCAAAAAGTGTCTCGATGATCACCTCCATCGCGAGACACTTTTTGAGGTTTATTATATTAATGGCGATACAATACTATTTATATTGTTTTTCCAGGTCGGAACCAACAAATATTATGCAGTCGCAATTGCATCTATACTAATTTTAACCTTTGACCTTAAAAAAAAAACAAAGCGTCTTCAAAATAAGGGGTATTTAAATAAATTTTTATCAGAAAAAGGGTTACCAAGGATAATTTTCGAAACCAAAAAATCCAAATTTTATTATAAAAACATTAATTTTTGTATAGGCTACAGTTCATTGGTTTTGGACCATGTTAAAGTTTAACCTAAGTTTAATTTTTTTGGAAATTACAGTGAAAGTTAATACGAAACCGGAAATGTGAAAAATTTATTCAAGGGTCAAATTTAACCTAAAGGGATTATGACTACCCTTAAAATGCTTGAGCAGTTTGAGAATGTCTGATTATAATATTGGGAAAGAAATATTGAGTCGGGTATAGCATTCACCATTTTTGTAGTGCGCCAAAAAAAGAATCTCTGGAATTAACAGTACGTCCGTAGTTGGGCTCAAGTACAAACTGATGGGTATTCCCTGAAACGGGAATATTACTGTTGAATTGTTTAAGGGGGGAATGCAACTGGCTATTTCACTAGAACACTGTTTATAAAAATATCGGTATTTATAATGAAATATAAGAAACATTGCGCCAGAATTAAAATTAAAATTTCTGTTATACGAGTACTCTATCACCTATCATTTTTGAAGCTCTTTTTTGGAATCTATCAAAGGCACTCAAGTGAGTTATTGAAGCACCTGCCCAAATATAGAGTTTTCGCTCATGGATAGCGTTGGTTGCGCTTTAACAACACAAGACAGAATTGAGTTTTCGAAGCATTGAATTCTACGCTGTTATGTAAGCAACAACTCTTGGAAGAAATGATTCATGTGTGAAATCACAACCCGCAAATGAAGCATTTCAGGAATTGAGAATTGAAATTCTCATAGCGGCAGGAGGAGGCTTAACTAAATACTTGAATTCTGCTATTTTCACCTTTGAACAAATATGGTCTAATTTATAACAGTTATTATACAGAAAGGACAAATTTACTGCAACCAAATTACTAGCTATGAGATTTATGTACCTACATTGAAATTGAAAAAAGTTTTTAACTTTTAAATTAATAAAATGCATGACTGCTCTTATATAAAAATTCCTTGCAATTTAAATTGCTTATAAATATTAAAGCAAAATATTCAAACTCATAAAATTGCTGTCTTATTTCTAGAAAAGTGTGAATTTATACAAGCACAGTTCAAAAGTAATTAAATTTCAATATAAGAAAATTCTTTAGATTTTTGTTTAGAAAAAAATTGGAATGCCAATTTTAAATAAATAACAATATAGATCTTAAGAAATAATTTCAAAAACTAATCGTTCACACGTTTTCAAGATACTGATTTTTCAAAAAAAAAAAAATTGGATCTTTTTCCAAAAAAAACAAACAATATTTCTTTGAATAATTTTATATACAATATTATTTTAAATTCCAAGTCAAAAATAAGAAAAACGGTTTTATGGCGGTAACATTTTTTTCTGTTTTCGAGATAAATAAGATCTTAATAAACGATTGTATGGCAGATGCTAGAATCATTTTGTTCGTATTCTCGATCATCATAATGTCAACTTTGATCAAAATCTCGAGTTTGATGTTTTTTCCAAATACCTTTGACGGGCAATGAGGTATCTTTTATTGAAGGTAAAATAGGATCAGCAGTTTAACAAACGGATTTTACGGTGACAACCAAAGGTTCCCCTATCGTTGATGCTCCCTCGCACTCAGAGAAGAAGAATTGAAGTTGTAAAACATTTCAATAAGGGACAATATTAGTCTATGTTAAAAACTTTTCACGTGGCCCAGGCTGGGTTCGTGGAGTGGTTTTAAATAAAATTGTTTGTATGATGTATCTTGTGTCGACACCAGTTGGAACTTGGCGACGGCACTAGAACCAGTTGAGAACCCGAAAACAATGCGACACTAGTACAAAGAAGCACAACCGATGACAATCTTATACGAGTCGAACTCAATCGGGAAGTATGCAATCATGTAATGCTAACAGAAGTTCTCTAATTCTAGACTATCGGAAAATACACAAGACAACATATCTTTTAATCCGATGGTCCAGCAAGTTACGTCTCCTGATACACCAACTTTGAGACGTTCCACCAGACCCAGAAATCCAGTTGTCCGATTCCAGATAACTCATTGATATCTTTATTAGATGGGGGAAATGTAGTGATGCATACATACATATGTATGTATCTATATTTAATAAAGAGAGATTGCATTCTCTCGTCGACAAAACATGACTGCTGGACCGTTACACCATTGCATTTGGATGATGTTAAACAGCACACCAGACAGTCGTTCAGAGAAGTTTGCCCACCACACATTAACAACCAAATCATTTAAACTTAACCTAATTTGCTTATTGCTTTGTTTAATTTATAAATAATTAGAATATATGTATTTGAAGTAAGTATAAAAGTAGTTGGCGTTTTTTTTTGCCTATTGCCTAAGAAATAAAATGCACGACTGGGTCGCACGAACTTGCTCCTATGTAATAGACTAGGAATTTTAAAAACGAATGTTATTAGAGAAAACTGTTCATAAGGATAAAATTAATTTTTTAAATTCTTTTCAAGTAAGAGACGTAAACAGAATGCTATGCAAATATGAATTTACGCAAGAACAAAAATTATAAGTCGTTTTAGTGGTTTCTTACAAAAAAGCTTTTATATACAAAATTTTTAAAAAACCTTTTAAGAAAAAAATTTTGGTACCCCAATTTAAAGTTTTTATTATTGTTCGAATAAAAATTAAATTTAAAAAAAAAATTATTGAGCCGTTTCTGAGATATCGAATTTTCAAAAAAAGAAAAAATTGATTTTTTTTTTAAAAAATTCAAAAATTATTTATTTTAAAGTTTGTAATGAGCCACGGAATTTGGTTTAGGTATTCCTTGGGTAAGCAGCGTCTGGCACTTAATCCCACTGCTAGCTCAGCGAATGGTGTGGGTATTGCTGCTACCGTAATCTAGCTCCTACAAATAAGTTCGTGCCAGATAACAAAAAAAAAAAAAAATAACTAGAAAAAGAGTTTTAGTTATCGCAATAGTCAGCACATTATTGTCTGGTGTTGTGACGATAGCTTATGATAGATAAGCTACTTGATTGTCCCTTATCCTATAGTGGCATAGCCACCTCCATGCAATGCTCTGACCAAGTTGTGAGCATCGCCCCGTAACGCACTCAAAATAAAACTCACTCACTCATTTCGTACGTGTATCTCTTTACCCACCACTTTCACCACTGTTACTCTCTCTCTCCTTATCTCCTTTTTAACCACTCATCATTATAAAGAATAGTATTTCAAATCCAATAATTTCTCTTTAATTTTTATTTCAAAATGTAACCTTGTTTTTAATTATAAGTACAAAAAACTTAAAGAGATAAAAAAAAAATAATTGATTAAATATAAAACTGAAATCGAATTTCATCCTTTAGATTAATTATTTTTTTTAAGAGAAAAGATCAAAGAGAAAATAAAAATAAACAAACAAAAAAAACGAGTTGTGGTACTTACAGGTTACTCAAAATTGCAGCATCCAGGCTTATGTGCGCACATCCACCGATGATCGGCTCTGACGTAGAGATTTTTAAATAAGGTTTATGTCTGTTCTTTTGTTTTTGTTTTCTCGTTGATTTTTGATATGATTTAAGATTTAAAATTAATTTTAACTTATATTAGATATTAATTTATAAAGCAATATTAACACTCTATATGAAAAAAAATTATTCTTAAATTAAAAGTAATTTAATGCAAACTTTGATTTCTCGATACTATTCGTATAGCGTGATGCAAATTTTTTTTCGGTGAAATCGATTGACTTATAAATCGAGAAGGCCTTAGTTTTAGTCAGTAGTCGGTGAGCTTTCTCCAGCTCTCGGATTCAGAGACACTCAATGGTCAATTTTCAAGATCAAGGTCCACAAAATAACGATAGAAAAAACAAAAAAACGCTGACTTGTAGTCACGATATTTGCCAAGCTGATTAGCGATGTAGTACTATGACAGCAGGGGAGATGAATCGAAAGATCTTTTAAGGTACTCTTGCCAAGAATGTTCTTGTCGTTCGTATTCTCTCTCTACTGTGGCACTGATGCTGTACACTTGGATCAATTGGCAGACTTCCGTGCACTTGATTGCCTTAAAATAAGGCCACGTACCACAAATTGGAGCGGGGGCAGAAAAAAAATGCGCCAAGATTTGTTGGTGCTGAGTAAAAAGAAAGACAATTGGTTTCGATAGGCAAAATATAAGAACAAAATCAGACTTACACGTGGCCAGCTGAATTTAAGTTTTAATTTTTTTCGCACATTGAGTTCTGGCTCAAATTATGGCTTTTGCTTGCCCACGAGCTTATTTGTTTGTATGTTGATACTAATGGAGAATTAAGTCAATCCATTTATAAAGTGAAAAAAAAAATTAATATAGTACACTTTACCTTCGTGAAAACAATTTTTATCAAAAAAAAACTTTCAACAACAGAGCAACTTATCTCTTGGGCGACAGCAGTAAAAAGAAAGTACTTAGGTTATCTAAGATTAAAAGAAGGCGGATATCGAATTATTTTCTTTCGAAAATATGTGTGTTCAGTGGTAAAAGTCCATATATCTTCGAATTCGACATTTTGATAGACCTACCGAACCGCGATATGTGTCAATATGTATATTATTTGACGATATGTGTCTAATATGGATATGTTCAGTGGGAATTAAAATGTATTCAAAATTAAAATCATGACAAGTTTTGAAATGCAATGTGTTTTAGACTTTTTAGAAGCTTCTCTATAAAAAATTTCATTAAGAACCGTTGAGAAAATGGTTCTATGGTAGGTACAAGCTGTAATATCTTAATTTCAAAAAATTTTTTAATAAATTTAAGATAATAAAAATTAATTGAAAGGAAAAAAATTGTATCAAAATTCTAGGCGCCGCACAGTGGGTCCCCTTCATACTAAGCAGTGCTCAAAATTCAAAATCTTGTTTCAAATGCTAAGAACTGTTATAAATAGATACTAACAGCTGTTGAAAATGAAAATATTATTAATAATAAATATAATTCTGACCATAGTAAACATTTTCAAGGTTATTGATTGATTTATTTTAAGAAAACAATTGTTCTTCGAGTAACATATTTATGACTTCAGGATAAAACATTTTTCGGTGAATGACTGTCGTTGTGCGCGATGTTATCAAGGGATTGGCAGAGATAAACAACCTATTTATAACATCTCACATTTTATCCTTCTTTCTTTTGTGATGTCTTCCCGCTGAATTGTTGCCGATATATGAAAATCTCTATTTCACACCTCCTGGTATTCTTCGGATAACTGGCTAATTGGAAGTAGGGCATGAGTCATTATTTCACTTTCATTGATAAGGATTTGGTGCAGACTTGTGGTCATGGGATACCAAGGACAGAGCTTCACGTAAAGTCGAGCTGTTTCTGGGAAAAAACACCTAAATTCTTCCGCATGTATCTGAAAAGCGATCTTATATTAAGCAAAAAATTAACAAAAAAAATCGATATGACTCACTAAAAAGCTTATATTTTAAGTTCTATCAGTCGGATGGTCAATATTCAGGTATGTTAGCTTAGGTTTAATTACAGAGCATCAAATTGCATATTTAAATTTTATATTTATATAAGTGGTTACATTCCTGGAACAAAGATAGGAAAAATAGATAGTTTTGAACTTCACCCCTACCCCCTACCCAAGGCTGAGAAAAAAACCTGCCGGAGTTTTCGGATTTGATATCATGATAAACCTACCTATAAACCCACATACTGATATTTTAGCTAAACATCCACTACCAACATTTTTTGTCGGCCTTTGTATTATCTATTTATTCAACCGCGAACTAAAACAGTGATATATCAAACTGGCGCACCTAACTTTTACTTCTGTCTTCGGATTTTTAATAACAAATATTTCTTCTTTCATGCTGTATACTTAGATTTAAAAGTTCTCTGCGCCAGTTAAAAAAAAATCATTTTAAAAATTTCATTGCCCGCGAGTAAACCCGTCATCCATTTATGTATTTTATACACTAAGTAACACCTTTAAATCCAAAATAAAAATGTATTTGCAATCTACATGCCTTCTTGAACAAACAACATATTTTTAATTTTTTTTTGTTTAACGGAGTTAACTTTTAAAAATAAAATAAAACTACACAAAATTAAAACTTGCGCATGTCTAATAAAAACCAATGACAAAAAGTCAACTTGAATGTACCGTAACTTGGACATTAGACAGAGAGGGAAGATAATACTTACAAATGTAATGTGCTATAATATGTATATTAATTATGCATTTTTATTTTTTTTTTAAGGCAAAAATTAAAAATTGTATTTTGAGCACTGACGTGTATGGAGAGGACCCACTGTGCGCCGTTTTCAAGAAAAATACGATTCTTGAAAACCATTTTTTTTTTATTTTTTAGCATTTGTATGGTAGGTACCTTAATTTTTAGGGAAAATACATTTTTTTTCTCACATCTTATAAATTATATTGAGAAACTTTTATTTACCAAGTTAAAAAAAATAAAGCATGGGGTTTTCGAAATATGTATTGAGTTTTGAAAAAAAAATTTTGAAGTTTTTTTTTTAAAAATCCAAAAATTTTTTTTTTTGAATATTTGAGTACACAATTCTATTTATGTTTTTCTGGGGCTTTAGTCAAAAAAAATGATCAAAATCGGTTGTAGCATTTTTGAGAAAATCGAAAACAATAAAAATGGTTCCATGGGGGGTACCCTCGATATCCATTTTTCGGAAATTTTTTTCAACCATTACCTAGCTTTCGTTAAATTAAATTAATTAAATTTTAAAATTTGTCGAACAGTTTTTGAGAAAAAAAAAATATTTATAAAATTTCGGAAAAAAAAAACGCATGGCACGTAACGTTATTTTGGGTCTTAAAAAAAATAAAAAAACGTGTGGGGGGAAAAAATTAAAAATGATATCTACCAAGTTTAAAGAAAATCGGCAAAGCCGTTTAGGCTGTAGTCGAACAGACAGACAGACAGAATTGCGAGACTCACTTTTTTAGTCTTCGCTATCATCGTAATGTCAACTTTGATCAAAATCTCGAGTTCGATTTTTTTTACGAATGCATAGCTTGCCTTATAGTACTTATAAGTAGCAAGTAAAAACCGCTACTGCGCTACAAGAAATTCATTAGAAGAGGTTCTTTTGATAGCTGAATCATACGAGGCAACAAGAAACACAGTAAGTGTTATAATGCAGGTCGACGTAACAGATCTTTTAGAACGGGGGCAAATAATGCTAACGGGAAGAAGCTCCAATCAATGAAATCTTGCGAAAGCTGTGCCGTCACACACAAAAGAGAAAACACAAATTTCGGGAGGCAGTGTGCTACAAGTGTAATCGTAGTGGTCACATTTCAGCTGTATGTATGAGCATTGAGCAATGCAGATCACAAAAATAACAACGGTAGAAAAAACTGGAACAGATCTCGAAACAAATTTACCGTAAGCTCTGAGCGAAGAGTAGAAAAAATCGAGACGATTGATGTATGCCTCAAGCAAATTATGCAATTGGCCATGTACGTAAATGTCGTAGGTATTGGAAACCAGTGCAAATCCACTACAGGTCACGTGACTAACGAATGTACCGAGCAACCACACAGAGAAGGGAACAAAATATTACCAAAACTGAGGCAGGCCAGGGAACTATAACCAAGATAGTTTCAAGAACTGTATCAGCTTAAATAGGAATAATCTACGAATTTTAACGGGTCACTGTAAATTAAAAAGACACATACTAGGCGAATCCGAAGTTCTAATGTATCTAAAAACATGTACCTGCGACGCTACCAGGTATAGAAGAGAGTGCTTGTTCCTATCTAAAGGTACTCCAAATTATCAAACTTATCGAAAGGATTAACTTGGAGGAAGAGCTGTAGGGTGAGCAACTTATCTAGTTCTAGCACAATAGATCGTTAGGTCGCAGAGCAAGCCCCCTCAATTTTCGAAACCTAATTGAAAGAACTATAGTTTCGTCAACCTGATCTGTGTATGTTATTCTTATCTCATATAATATCTTTAACGACTTTGAGTGAAAACTTTCTTGTACTATGTAAAAAGTAGTTGACGTACCTTTGTATACCACAAAGGTAAGCAATAAGACTGAATATTCCATTACGGGTGCCAGATAAAAGAAATCACCACCCACACAATACTTACACAATGACAGGTACATTGTATAGCAACATTAAACTTTTCCCGGTGAGTTTTCGTTTTCGTTCAAGAGAAGTCTTATCGTTGCACTTTAACATGGAATATTGAAATGTCTCCGGCAAATGTCATCTGATGGAAATTGTTTTCCACTTTTGCAAAGTGAAATGATTAAGTAGTAGAGTTGTGATTCCTCCCCCAGTGAAACCTAGCCGCAACAAGGCAGTTGTGGGTCGAGTGAAGAGCAGTCTCGCACAAGGATGAGGGATTTTTTGTTTCCAAGTGATTTATTTTTTTCTCTGTTCCTTTTCTCCATATCTACAATTATGTATGTATATAGATATTGACGGGAACTTCTCTTCGCAATTAATTGCGCGCACTTGCAACTTGCATGCTGCCAGTCGTGGAATATTTAATGGCATGTCAATAAAATACTATCAGTATACTGGCTCACGTTTTGCTTTTCGTGAAAAATGTGAAAATCCAGCGGTTTTCTCAAATTGAAACATTGCATTTCATTTCCGATTTTTCTACTTGGCTTTCTTTTTTTTCCGACTTTTCTGTCACATTTAAAAAGATATTTTTAAAACCCTTTCTTTTTTCTTGTTCAAGGATGAAAAAATCGAGTTATATACAAGATGCCAAGGATGGCGTCCTCTTTTTCTCAACTTTTGGGTATCATTTTTTGAGGAAATATATAAACCGAAATGAAAACTGTATTGGATATTTATTTGCTCGATGGTATGGTTGCAGGGAAAAGGGGAGGAGGGGAATTATTTAAGCATTAGTATATCTACAAAGTTAAGGAAATTATTTTTGAGTTCCAATTTGTGTGGTTTTTTTTTTAGTTTTGCTTTAAGTAGGAAATTGAGGATAAAGTTCATGGTCTCCATCTGCGTACTTTCTAATTGAATTCTTTTGAATTCGTAACTTCTAATGAAAATTGAAATTTTACCTGACAGGACTTACGATTTATGCTAATATTGTTCTACTCTATATTGAAAATGTTTGAAAACAAGCGGCAGATTCTTGTGAATCGTTAACCAAGAAAGACACTGAAACTGATCTTGATTTCAGCGCTTATTTGTTTTAGAAGGTTTTATTTTTAATTTACATAATATAACTATTGCATACGGTAAATATCCTTGAATTGAAAAAATTCCACAAGAGTTAAAATTTAATTTTTTCCAAATGATAAAATTAAAAACAAAAGAATATTCTCAGAAAAAATTACTTAAGGTTTTATATACATGTTTAACCCAATTAGAGTTGTCAGACGTCCCGGTTTACCCAGATTTCAGACATAAATTCAACTGTGCAGTCGGGGCATATTTTTTCCCGGGTTGTGACTCAAACTCACAAAATAATGCCTAATGTTCCTAAATATCTTTCATTGATAAGGAACAATCGCTGCATTGTGATTTAACCTTAAGAAATCGCTTTTAAGATTTCAGTCAAACAAACATAACTTAACCAAAAATGTATTTTTGCAAACTGACATCTTTCATTAAAATTAACAAGAAAAAAATATTTGCAAATGACAAATGGCAAAAAAGTCATTTAATTAGTAATTAATAAAAGAATTTATTTATTTTGATCTACACGCATATTATGATTTTTACTTGCGACTTATAGGTACTATAAGGCAAGTTATGCATTCGGAAAAAAAATCGAACTCGAGATTTTGATCAAAGTTGACATTACGATGATAGCGAAGACTAAAAAAGTGGGTCTCGCAATTCTGTCTGTCTGTCTGTTTGACTGCAGCCTAAACAGATCGGCCGATTTTCTTTAAATTTGGTAGATATCATTTTTATTTTTTTCCTCCCACACGCTTTTTTCTTTTTTTTAAGGCCAAAAATAACGGTACCTGCCATACAAATTTTTTTCGAAATTTTATAAATTTTTTTTTTCTCAAAAACTGTTCGACAGATTTAAGATATAAAAATACAAAAAAAAATTCATTTAGTTAAAGCTAGGGAGTAGTTGAAAAAAATTTTGCGAAAAATGGTTATTGAGGGTACCCCCTATGGAACCATTTTTTTCGTTTTTGATTTTCTAAAAAACGGTACAACCGATTTTGATAATTTTTTTTTTGCTAAAGCTTCACAAAAACTTAAATAGAATTGTGTATTCAAATTTTCAAAAAAATTGTATTCATTTTTTTTTTCAAAACTCAATATTTCGAAAACTCCATGCTAGATTTTTTTTAAACTTGATAAATAAAAATTTCTTAATATAATCTACAAGAAGTGAGAAAAAAAAATTTATTTTACCTAAAAATAAAGGTACCCACCATACAAATGTAAAAACAATAGTATTTTTCTCGAAAACGGCGCCTAGAATTTTCATAAAATATTTTTCTTTCAATTAGTTCTTATGATTTTTAATTTAATAAAAAAATTTTGAAATTAAAATATTACAGATTGTACCTACCATAGAACCATTTTTTCGACTTTTGAAGTTCTCATTATCGACATAACGGATCCTAATGAAATTTTTTATAGAGATGCTTCCAAGAAGTTTAAAAAACACTGCATTTCGAAACTTCAAGAAAATATATTTTAATTAAAAAAAAAAAAATCAATTTTTTTTTTGGAAAAATTCAATATTTCAAAAATGGCTCAATTTTTTTTTGTTTTGTAAATTTAATTTGTATTCAAACAATAAGAAAAACTTAAGGTTGGCGTACCAAATTTTTTTCTTAAAAATGTTTTAAAAATTTTGTATATAAAATCTTATTTCTTTAAGAAACCACTAAAATGGCTTATAATTTTTGTTCTTGTATAAATTCATATTTGCATAGCATTCTGTTTCTATCTCTTACTTAAAGTGTTTAAAAATAAAATTTATCCTTTCGACCCAGTCGTGCATTTTATTTTATTTTGTCCCGGGCAAAGAATATTTACATATATGTATAACATTGAAATACAATCTAATGAGAAATATTTTGAAGGGACTTAAGGCCGACCTATAGCCTTTAATGAAAAAACGTCGTTAATGTTAATCGAAAGCGGTAAATTAAATTATTTAATTTTTTAATTAAATTAAATTATTTAATTATTAACTTTAATAGGAGCGTTCTGGTAAGCGCCAATACAATCTTTTTGACAATAAAAAAATGAATGACTTGAGTAAAAAGAATGATGTGTGATGGAATATATCTACTTGAAGTTATTTTCGTTGTTTGATGCGTTCGAAAAGATCTTGTGCTCGGAAAATTAAAATTATTAGCTTCGGAAAAGGAGTACGATCACACGAGCAATTATATAATGCGATTGGCGTAGACGCTTTAGTTTCAAAATCTTTAAAACCTTAGGCATGTCCGATAAAGAAACCCTCTTATTCAAATACTATTTACATAAGGGCCTTCTGTGATTCGCTAGGGGAGAAATCAATATCAAATGGCTCTTAGGATTTTGGTGCACACAACATGTGTACTATTGTAGACATAGTTTAGATTCTCATAAAAAAAGTGTTATTTACCATATGGTTTCTTTTTGTTTTAATTGCAGCTTTCTCATTAACGGCTTTACCAATTTCGATAAAATTTTGTGTGCAGTAGCTTCTTCAAAGTTGTACTTATATTTGATACAAAACATTCCATAAAAGTATTTATTTTTCAAAATTCATTATCTTGAAAGGCGAGGCTGATTGTTTCCTTTTTTTAATGTAAATAATTAATATCTACTTCGAATTGCTCGGGTCAATAGATTTTATAAAATCCATTTTTGACTGAAGGGCTACCAATAGTGTCAAAGAACTTCAATTAAAAAAAACACAAAAAAATGTCTTACTCATGAAATTTTTGTTCATCAATGCAATATTTTTTTTGGGCATTCTGCCACCGAGGCTGATACGTACAGGACGTAATCTGGAGGTCCAATTTTGACACACTCCTCGCAGTATGTAAGTAAATGAGGGACAAGCACATCACCAATCGCTTGCTCTGTGCGCCCTGTAAGACGTCTTTCGTAGGTATCGTTAAGAGTAAACGTATTGCAAAAACGATAAATAGTTTCTCGATAAAATTGCTCTGATGGACGATTATGAGCACCATTAAACGCACGTTATGGTATGTTTCTCGAAGAGAACCATGTTTTTCAACGTAAATTCGAACGATTTGCAAACGCTAATCCGGCGTGAGTCTGTTCAAACCAAACTAGCTAACCTCAAAACAAACGATAACTTTCAAATTAGCTGTCAAAAAAACAGTATTGCCAGTATAAAGTTCTCCGGCTCTTAGGAACATGCTAGATATATACGGATTAGAGTAAGTTAGTACGATATAGTCGCGCATTTTATTTTGGAAAAAACTAAAAAGCAATCGGCCTTTTATCCTTTTATCCTGCGACCAACTAACGCACGTCGAGATCAGACATATGTACATATCCAAAGTTCCCAACCACGACCATATTTCCGAGAAAATAAAAAGAAGAAGACCACTTTAGACCGAAGTCTACGTTAATTTTCTCTGTGTACCTTTAAAACTCAATTTAATGGCGCAAAATGTTAAACAGGTCTTGTTTAAGCAATAAAACCGGCTCTACTTAACGCAGTCGTTTAGCTTGGAGACTTTGTCTAACTTTTTCATAATTTTAAACACGTTAGACAACTCTTCTAGCTAATGTGGGCTTTAGAATAGAACCTAAGCAAATTTACGTTGAACAACCCTTAATTTGACAGATACATAACTCAAACACAACTACACAAACAACAACAAAAAAAATAAAAAGACAACTTTAAACCAAATAATTTTTCTACGAAAAAAGTACACTTTATATACCACCTCGGTACAAACTTTGATTGTTTATAAGTTATTAACATTATTTGAAACGGAAATGAAGCATATATAGCTAATTAACAGCATTCAAATTCAATTTTGTTGTTTCAAGGTGCAAATTCATTTGGCTATACTCATCTCGGCATGCATACATACATACACTTGTATGTACAGATTTGTTGATGATAGAGCACTTTTGTAAGATTGTTTCGAATTTCTAATATTCAGTGATTGAGAATATTTACAAAGCACAACTTTTAAAAAACCGAATAAAACATCAGTAAACATTTTTACTTCGATTTGCTTTGCTATGAAATGACCATTGTCAATATGGATAAAGTATACTTTTAAAATATAAACTAGCTATTTACTGCTGTTAAAATTAGACGAGCTCTTTAACGTTAAAGTATACGTTATTTCCTTCAAAATTAACAAAAAGTCGGTTCTCGTTTTATATACATATGTATTGAGTAAAAAAATACATGACTGCATAATTTAGTGGGACGAAGCAAACATTGCAGCGAAGAAAAAAGATCTTGGATTCAAAATCTTATTAATCAAGACAAGACGTACAGGGAAGTGGAAAAACTCGTCGCATGTTCAGCCCCAATGATACGTAATGCAATCATTTACAAAAAAAAAGATGAAAAACGGGGCAAAAAGCGGATTCTTTCGGAAGCTACCGTACGACAAGTCACGAGGTGCGCCAAAAATCGACCAACAATGTCAGCTGTGGAAATCCGCGACGAGTTAAACCTAACTTGTGGTGTTCATACGATAAGAAGACGGCTACGAGAGCATAAATTAAATGCTCGCAGCCCACGCAAGGTGCCACTTTTGAAAAAAAAACCCATGTGACCCGGCGTCTTCAGTTGGCAAAAGAAGATCTCTCTTGGCCTATTGAGAAGTGGGGGAATGTATTGTGGACTGATGAATCCAAAATCATTCTATATGGAGGTAAAGGGTCTCGTCAGTATGTAAGGCGTTCCCCTAATACTCTGTATTGATCCTCGATACACCATAAAAGACGGTGAAACATGGCGGATCAAGTATTATGGTTTATGGCTGCTTCTCCTACAGAGGTGTGGGTCTAATCCATAAAATTAATAATATAATGGACAAGCATGCATACGTAGGAATACTGCAGAACACTATGCTACCCTTTGCTGAGGAGGACATGCCGCTAAAATGGAAGTTACAACAAGATAACGACCCGAAACATACTAGTAAGTTGGCAAAGGAATGGTTTCGGGCCAATGGAATTGAGGTTATGGATTGGCCAGCTGAATCTCCTGACCTCAATCCCATTGAAAACCTGTGGGCAGATATTAAGAAAGCGGTATGGGATGCTAGGCCCAAAAACAACAATGAACTTTGGGCTGTAGTTGAAAATGCATGGTACACTATACCACTGAAGAGATGCGAAGCCCTCGCAGATTCTATGAAAAGGCGTTGTATATCTGTCATAAAAAATCGTGGTCATGCTACTAAATATTAAGTTTATTTATAAAAAAAAACTTTAAAATACAATTATTTTTCGAATAAAATACTTTTTACTATCATACTACTATTTTATTGCTCTTGAAAATTGTCTTGCATTATGTGTTAAAAAAAATAAAAAATATTTGCGGCTTTAAAAATTAGTTTGCATTTTTTTATGAAAATAGTAGGGATATGTACTCCTCTTTCGCAATGCAGTTAATGCTAAAAAACTTTTGTATTTTCACCAACTCAAAGGTATATAAAATTCCAGTACCCACTACTATTTCACTGCTCGCAGCTGTACATACAATATTTAGAGTCGACTCACATTCTAAAATTGATTTAGAGCAGGTTTTAAATATTTAAAATTTTGCTCCAATATTTTAATACAAGATGATTTATTGTAAGGCATATACGAGTACATTGTTGACAAAAACTAAAGCAAGAAATGCCTTCACTTTTGAAAAAAAGTATATGGTATGTTGATTGAAAAAGGCTGTTCGTTCGGCTGTTTTCGTCACAATAACCAGAGCCGCCGCTGGGTGTTCGTGCGCCCTTGTGCAAGAACCTTAAATTGCCGCCCATGTCTCGGGTGCAGGGGGTTATTTACGTTGAATACGTGAAAGTTTTATTTATTCAAGTTATGCATTCGTAAAAAAATCAAACTCGAAATTTTGATCAAAGTTGACATTACGATGATAGCAAAGACGAAAAAAGTGGGTCTCGAATTCTGTCCCCACACGTTTACTTTTCTTTTTTTTTTAAGCCCAAAAATAACTGTACCTGCAATACGATTTTTTTCGAAATTTTATAACAGATTTAAACCAAAATCAAAAAGTTTAAAGAATCGGTACAACCGATTTTGATAATTTGTTTTATGCGAAAGCGCCCTAAAATTAAAAATATTCCTGTGCATTAAAATTTTCAAATCTTTTTTTTTTTGGATTTCAAATTTTTTTTTCGAAACTCAATATTTCGAAAACCCCATGCTTGATTTTTTTAAAACTTGATAAATAAAAATTTTCGAAATAATTAAACAAAAAAATTGAAATCAATATATTACTGACTGTATACCCAACATAAAACCATTTTGACGATTTTGGAATTTCTCATTACCGATTGCACGGATTTTAATGCATTTTTTTTTTGGAAAATTCGATATCTCAAAAAAGGGCTAAATATTTTTTTTTGGAAATTTATTTTTTATTCGTAAAGTAATAAAAAAAATGTTTTAAAAATTTGTATATAAAAGATTTTTTGACTTATAACTTTGTTATAAATTTTGTTCTTGCTTAAACTAATATTTGCTTGCATCATATGTTCTCAGCTCCAACTACTACTAAGAGAGTAGTGAACTTTATGTTTATGAACAGTTTTTCTCTAATAGCATTCATTTTTGAAATTCTTAGTCTTTTACATAAGAGAAAGTTCGTGCGACCCAAAGTGCGACAAAAAATAAATATATCTTCAACAAAACCATTTTCATATGAAATGCAAATATTCGAGTTCCTTGCACAGTTTTTAATTTATGTATGTCAAATCAATCTTTTGGTAAAAAACAATAGTTAATAGCTTGACAGAAAGAAGACAAAGTAGTTTTTGATATTTTTAAAAGTTTTTGTTTTCACTTTCTTTTTGAAACACTTAATCATTTACTTCCGGATCTGGAAGTACTAGTATTATATATAATTCCTTGACATCTTAGGTATGCTTTGATGAAATTTGACATTTTGTGGCTTGTGTGGGAACTTTATTTTGATATAATTAGCGTCTAAGCTCTGAATGTCAATTGAAAGCTTAAATTCGAACAACCAATGAAACGTTAAATTTCTGGGTTATTCTGATTTTGTTCAATACGTTGACATTTAAGTTATTTATCAATTCAATACCAAAATTAATTAAAAACTATTCGTAAACCCTTATTTAAAAAGAAACATAAATATTTAGAGACACAAAACATTTTTTTTACCGTTGGTTTTTTTTTCCCAATGACTGCAATCGAAGAGGTTAGACATTTGGTGTCAGAGGCGCAAGTCACAAACAAAATATGAATAAAGATTTGTAGTAGATTGTGTGTGGGAACTACGTAGTGAACGGTCAAATGTAAACAAGTTCCAATAGCTTAAGGAAAACTTTTGGAGTATGCTGTATAGGTTGAGTTAGATCGATCTCTTAATTTTCCGCCCCTAAACGTTGGCGGCCTTGTGCGCCGCACATTCTGCACATATGGTAGCGGCGCACAGTGCGGCGACTAGTGGAAAAAAATAAAAAAAAAGTGCCAAAAATGTGTAGCAAGTATGCCAAATTCAAGGTAATAAGTCTAAATGAATGAATCGACAGTTTATTTATGATAGAGTTCAATTTTCTGTTGTCAGAGATCCTCAGAAGATCAGCAAAATAACAAATAGTGAAAGTAGGATTTGTAGTTACCGGTTGAAAGAGCGTTTACTGAAGAAAAGAAAAGAACATACGATATTTTTTTCGCTATGCTCACAATCAGGAGAGAAACTATAGTTATACTAACTGCATATTTTTTTTTACATGTAAATTTAAATTTTTTTTGAGAGTCTAAATCAAAGGTTCTTTGTTCGTGTTAAGAACTGACTTTGATAAGTCATATATTTTGTGTGGTGCCATATGGGAAAAAAGTGTTTTTATTTAAAGAAAGAAAAAAATCATATCTTTTAAAAAAAGTAAGTTTTTTTTGCAGCAACTTGCACTTTTTCTTGCAACAAGTGTTTGTTTATGATTTGTTCAAACAGAGAGCTTTTTGATGTTTGGTTTTCCAACACAACAGCCCCAGTACCTGGTGTTTTGCAGTTTATGGATATAAGATTAAATATGCAATCAAATTTAGAGCCTGAAGATCAGAAAATCTTAGCAAGACACGAATCAACAACTTGCTCAGAAATAAATAAACGTTATCACTTCCATCGCTTATACACTCGAAGACTCGGATAGTGATTATTTTTCGGTTTTTCCTTTTGTTATTACTTTTTTTGAATAATAATTTTTGTCAACAATAAAAACATCCCTTATATTTTGCAAGATTTTTTATGCGATATATTCTGTGATCGTTGTGCTTTGAGAAAATATATACTTTCCTACTAACCTTTAAAATATTACAACTTTTGTATATCATAATCATCATTTTTTAAATGTTTGGCTTCTAACTAATCATTTTACAATTGTGGGCGTGGCAGTAGGTGGATTTTTGTTCAAATAAATTTTTCTTATGAAACACATTAATTTTGTACATTTTCTCAATATCATACGAAAAATTAAAAAAAAATCAATTTTATAGCAAAAGTTGGCGTGTCAGTGGGCGAAATTTTCGCTATTTTAACTCATAATTTCTTCACTGACCAGAATATTAATAATTAAAATCACTATCGTACTAAAAGTTTTCATGTAACCAATTTATTACCAAAAATGGGCGTGGTAGGGGGCGTGAATATTCCTCAAATTGAGTAAAATGCCCTATTTATTACATTTAGCAACCAATTTTTGATCACAGTTATCTTACTTTTGAAAAATAGATTTTTTTCCACTACCTGCATACAATCGACGCACTGTGCGGCGGCCCTGACAATAACTTAAGTAATTCAACATAATTTGTTACATTTATTTTTCCTGATGTTTCGACAGGGATTGCTGGCATCTTCAGTGGAAACTTTATATTACATACAAACGAATATACAATTATTTTATTACAAAACAAAACAATGAAAGTTAAACTTTCACTTTTAAGATATTAAAAATAATTTACATTATTTGCGAAACAAACAATATTGATACAAGAGTATCGCTGGAAAGATTGTTTTGAACATAATAGCTGTATTTTATTTTCCCCCAGATCTGATCCGGATGGGATTTTGTTTTCAAAATAACATGTAAAACAACAAATACAAACAAAACTGGGCCTTGTGTAGTTTTTGTTATACATGTAATTTTGAATGAAGATCCAATCTGGATCAGATCTGGGGGAAAATAAAACACAGCTATAAGTTTGTTTTCTTTACTGAGCTTAGAATTTCTACAAATCAGAGGATAAAGAATTCTAATGTACATATTTATTTTATCAATGGTGGATGGTGGATCTATCTGCAATGCTCGGACCTATCAATTTTAGCATCAGAACCCAACTGAAGTTAAATATTTCCCGGTAAAAAACATGCTTTTCGGCGACGAGTGAACCAAATTGCTTGTGTTTTTTTTTCAGGATTGATTTTAATTTAATTAATTGCAACTTTTGGTGGACATCTAAGTATGTTATCCCTGAAGAGAAGATAGCCGTATCGTCAGCAAACATAGTATTTTTGACGTCCTCACCAAGATAAAGGTAGAATAAAAAGGATGGGACCAAGTACAGAATCTTGAGCCACACCAAATTCAATGTTTTGGACAGAAGATGTTTCATTTTGTACTTTAACTAAAAACTTTGCACTAATTATAGGCAAAGAAAAATTTAACATACATACATATACATCTTTATAAAACCGTTGTGCTAGACTGTGTCAAAAGCTTTAGCAATGTCTTACTGTATCAAACCTGTCGATTCTTTTGACGTACATTTTTGCGAGACGTGTTTTTTAGTCCTTACAATTTATTAGATTGTATTGTGGTTGCGCCTAAGTCCGAATTGAAGGTCAGCCAAAATATTGGCACGAGTACGATAACTTGGCCGCCAAGTTTAGGAGGTAGGGGCACTTTTAGAAAAAATGGTTTAAATTGAAAAAAAAAAAAATATTAAAGAACAACGGCAACACTCACAATAAAGTGCTATACTGCCAGAAAGCCAGAAGATTGTTCTATAATCCTGCATTTAAATTAAATTACTTATGTCAATGGTTTTTGAGAAATTTGCATTTAAAGTCCAAATTTTGATAACAAAACGTGAAAAAAAAAGTTTAGACCGATTGTTTTCAAAATTGTGAAAATAAATTGTAAATTACCTTATATATGTTTCACGTATCTATCAGTTCTTAATTGAACACAATAAACCGCATGGTCCTATGTCTTCTGGTTTTTGAGAAAATCGAAAATAACTAAAACTACTTTTCTTTAAATTGTTTGTTATTTTTTGCTTCCTTACATAAATAAATCAGTGCAAGCTTCCAACATTACAATATATAAACAGTAAAGCATTACTTTTTTCGAAAAAATTGGTTTAATACCAAATGAAAATTCAACTCCCGTGGCGGTGTGCAATTCTGGGTAACGCTAAATGAATTGCTGTACTGAACTAACAAAAATGCATTATGTTCATTAACATTAATCCTTTAAATGGAATCACCGTCACCACTAAAAATCAAAAAAAAGCAGTTTTGGTAATTTTCGATTTCTCGATATCTCAAAAACTAGAAGACATAGAACCATGCGGTTTTTGTGTTTGATTAAGAACTAATAGATACATTACATTACATTACATATTCCACTACTCCGTAGATAAATATACGAAGTAGAGACACTGAAAGCACTGGTAACCAGCGTTGCCGATGTGGCACGATCGTGCCATTTTGACACGGAAATTTTCTCGTGGCACGGTGGCACGAAAAGTTTTAATATGGCACGTTTTTTTTTATTATTTTACCTAAATGCGTTTAAGATAATTGACCCAGCCTTTTTAAAAAATAATCCAAATATACAAAGTATTTTGCCAAACTTCAATATTTTGGTATCAGAATTTTCTCATCTATTAGAGTGCGAGAAAGATGTTCTTTTTGGCGCGAAATAAGAAACAATTTTGAGATTGGACTAGCCGAAAGTATTTTTCATGAAGATTCAAAAACATTCTGGGTTAAGTTGTACAAGTTAAAAAAAATATTGACGAAGGAATGTTCATTAATATTTCAAAATTAAAACACAACAAAAACAGACTGTCATACAAAACAATTAATTCTATAATGTCATATAATGAAATTATTAAGCCTAATAATTGCCAAAATTTCAAACCTCCAGCTAATTTATTTATTTAACTTATTATAACAAAGCTTTATTTCGTCTTTATATTTTTAAATAATAATAGTATGTACTCATCATGTGATGTGATATACATAGGTAGTTACATAATACATACTTATTACTTATTATGAACTTGCCAAAAACTGTTTCTGGAAAATACCTATCTATACACAAATAGAGAAAGTGATTTCTTGTTTGTTATTAATTTGTTTGTAATAGTATTTAATTAAAATTTATTTTTGAAGAATAACTTGAGTTTTTTTCATATGGCACGAAAATTTCACAAATGGCACGTTTTTTCAAAGAGTGTGGCACGAACATTTTTTTTTTGGCGGCAACGCTGCTGGTAACTCAGACCATCGGCTTATACAATACAACAGAGAGAGACAGACAGAAAGAAAGAACAACAGAAAACACATGTCAACAGCTCACGGTTGGTATTTGAACGGTCCCCCATCCAAGTACTAACCGCGCGCAACGATGCTTGATTTCGCTGATCGATGGAAAGCGATGTTTTTATCAGAGCCAAGGCCGTTGACCTAATAGATACATGAAACCCATATAAGCTAATTTACAATTTCATTTCACAATTTTGAAAACAATCGGTCTAAACTTTGTTTTTCACGTTTTTTTTTATCAAAATTTGGACTTTAAATGCGAATTTCTCAAAAACCATTGACATAAGTAATTTAATTTAAATGCGGGATTATAGAACAATCTTCTGGCTTTCAAACGCAGTAAAGCACTTTATTGTAAGTATTGCCGTTGTTTTTTAATATTTTTTTTTTTTTTCAATTTAAACCATTTTTTCTAAAAGTGCCCCTACCTCCCCCTACCATAGCAAAAAGTGCTTGTTGATCCCTCTACAAAAATCCGTCATCAAATCTTGGCGGCCAAGTTATCGTACTCTCCCCAAAATATTACATTCTGTTTCGAGCTCAGGAGAAGAAATATAGCCAATATTAAATAATAAATAAAACGCACCATTTTAGAGTGGAAAAGGCTTAATGCCAGAAAAACCACTATCTATCTCCGCTTTATTCAACTTATCGCTTCGCTTGCTACATTTCAACTAACTACTCTAGGTCTAGGGTGAATTTTCCTCTTTCACAGAAGGGAAATTCACCAAAACAAGTCTCGAACATCGAACCAAAGCTCATATAGCTTTTTGCTCGATACATGAGCTTCCGTTCGATACACATTCAGTTAAATGATTATCGGCTTTTCCTTGTATTATTTTTTTCGAATAACATACGAGTATAATGGCAGCTGAGTAGGCTGATGGGTCTATAGCTACTAACATAACATCATCCTTAAGTTTGCTGGGCTTAGCAATTGGTATAACCATTACTGTTTTCCAGCATTCAGGAAAGTAACATATTTTGAGACATCCATTAAATATAGATAGGTATTTTATACCAGAAACAGAGAGAGGAAGGGCCTTAATACACAATTGTGTTATTGATGCCGTCCAATCCAGCTGATTTCTTATTTTTAAAGGATTTAATAAGTACACGTACTTTATCAGGATTAACCAAATAGTTTTCAGGAAAAACAATGTTAGATTGGGATATGATAGTGATAGAGTTAGAAACTATTGTTAAAGTGTTATTATTGTTAAGGTTAGCTGTAATATTGTGATTTTTTGTAGAATTTTGGGAAATTAAAATCTGGTTTTGAGCTTTAAGAGGTGGAATACTAGTACTTTTTTTCTTTATTATTTTAGCAATTTTCATTCTTATGTCTTAAGTGAATATCCACTCCAGAAGCAGTAATACACATACTCAATATCATTAGTAAGACTCGGAAGCAGCATTCTTGTTTGCTTATGTTTCATTTGTATTTGCTACAATTTAGTTTGTTCGGAAATAAATTATTTAAGCCAAAATATACAAATAAAAATACAAATAACATAAATAATGACTGTCGCAGATTTTCACGAATACAAAGATAAACTTTCAGAGTTGAGTAGAAGTAGTTAGCACCGTACCATTGGATTTCATAATGAGTGGATCGTTGAGTGAAATTCTTAGCCAAATTTAAAATTAGCTGGATTTTTCGGTAAGATGATTTCAGATGGAATGATTCTTTATTCTTAGGGAATATGAATTCTCTCTTATTGGCTATGGCTGGACATAAAATGTTAACATTTGATTCATTTTCCCCAATTAAGATTCAATTTAATCATCAATACTCCTCGATATTTTTGTTATTGAACGTAAAACCAAATAAAGATTTAAAACCAAAATATTTCTCTAGGTACAATGTCTGTTTGGCTTCAATTAAAGCATAAAGGAAAACTAATTTCGATCGAATTTCATAATAACATCACTGGAAATACAAACAGCCTTTAGCATGACACTCTCCAATTAAGTTCTCCTGACTGCCATGTTTCCTCTGGTTTTTAATTAAACTCTTCAGCATAATTTTATTTCGATACAGAAATGCTTTCACCAGCATAAATCGATACGAAAACACAAGGTAGGCGTTAAAATGATTGAAAAACAAAAAAAAAAATTTTAAAAAAATACTTAAAATTATATCTATCTGTGATGATAAATGTGCACGTTCAGCCGAAACTGCAATTTTTAAATAGATACGCAACCGATATCGTTTGTTAAATTGTTTTTCTGCTGAATGAAATGAAAAGGTTGATCGAAATGGTTTACTTAATGCCATAGGATATATTTTTGTATATTATATATACTCATATGATGTACGTTGTCTGGAAAACCTACATGAAGCTAGCCAAAAAATCATCATTTGCCTTTTTAAAACAAATGTGATAGTATCCTGTGACTGTTCATAAATTGAGGTAGGTACTATTGATTTTATTTTATGATAAATTTAAGAGCCAAATATTAATAGTTTAAACTGAGTATTAAACGTTCAGGGGAAGTGTTTGAGGACGTTCAGTATGGATGAGATTCTTAAGTTCATAATTTATTTTCAATTCGTTTAAGCAAGCAGGTTTCACTTTTCCAGCAAGCAGTATAATAGTACGAATTGTCAAGTGTATACAAATTTCCTAACTAATATCCAGATCCTAACAAATAATACAAAAAGAATCCGAATCTATAATATAGAACTAATTTTCAAGAAATCGTCTCCTCAATAGACTCATGTTTCAAATATTTTCTGAGCTCACAAGATGTATTGATGATGAATATTTGTATGTAAATTCATCTTTACACATACACATGTGATAGTTATAAATTTGGGTAGACTTTTGTTCCCGAACATATTTTGCTAAAATTTATAGTCTTTGTATAAAATTTGAGAGTTCCAATTCAATGAGAAATAGTAATCGCTTTTCATAAATATCTTCCTTAAATATCTGTACAGATGCATTTTGTAGCAAAATAATCTGTTACATTTTACAGAACAACTAAGTATTATAGAGATGAAGCAGCAACCTCTACTCCTTGTTTCCCTAAACTAAAACATCTATCTTCGTACACACAATTGCAGCAATTTGAATACCTCATAAACTATTACCTATAACTAGATATATTACACGAGTACGTATAGTACAACAATGCTTGTGTCTATCGATCTTCATTCACAAATATACATATATTTACAATCCGATATAAGATACTTCCATATTTTAGAGATTCTACGAAGAATGCTCGTTAAAGCAAATAAGTATTTTGCCATCTTACCAGACCCGTCAGTCCAAAAAAGGATTCGTACTGAATTTGACATCCTTACAGTGCAGTTGAAAATATAATTTATTTATTTCATCGAATTAGCTTAAAATAGTAAGATACCATATCTTTTAACTTTATGAAAGCTTTGTAAGTTTTAATATGGTTACGAAACAGATCAAAATTGTGACTGATTAACAAATACGAAAAAAATTTTTTTTGCTAAGTTATAATAAAAAAAAACTATAAACAACAAAATCAATTCAAATTAAATTTATCGAAAAGTTGAAAAGAATTTTAAGTAAAATAATCATCCTGAGTCTTTTTAACTTGCGACTTATAGGTACGAGTACTATAGGGCAAGTTATGCATTCGTAAAAAAAATCGAACTCGAGATTTCTATCAAAGTTGACATTACGATGATAGCGAAGACTAAAAAAGTGGGTCTCGCAATTCTGTCTGTCTGTCTGTCTGTCTGTCTGCCTGTCTGTCTGTCTGTCTGTCTGTCTGTCTGTTCGACTACAGGCTAAACGGCTGGGCCGATTTTCTTTAAACTTGGTAGATATCATTTTTAATTTTTTCCCCCCACACGTTTTTTTCTTTTTTTTAAGACCAAAAATAACGGTACCTGCCATACGAATTTTTTTTCGAAATTTTATAAACATTTTTTTTTCTCAAAATCTGTTCGACAGATTATTATGTATAAAATTAAATAATAGCAAAGTCAATATCATTGCTTGTTCTCAAGATATTCTAGTCGAAAAACAAATATTACCACTTTTTAGTAGATTTTTTTTTTATATTTTTTTTAAAACTGTCAATTCGATACTTGTCAAAATTTAAACATATGTTAATAATTGTATTATGTCGATACCTTCCCGTAAGAATGTACTAAGCGGCACTTTTTTCGAAAATGAATTTTTGATGAGGAAATATAATATATGTTAAGGCTTAAGGGCCACGTTTTGGCCTGGGTTTCGCCAACGAACTTTCTTCGTTTTTTTCGTTTCCTGAACAATTTTAGAAATGTCGCTTAATATACATTCTTACGGGAAGGTATCGATGTATAAAACAACATACTTTAGAAGGCACTATCGGGGTTCATTCCCAAGAAATTCGACTTGAAATACAATTTTAACTTGTTTTCACTAGAATTTTTAATTGTTTTTTTATTTAAAAAAAAAAACTATTAATTCAATATTTGTCAACATTTTACCAATTGTACAAAATTATACTATGTATAAAATAAACTAAATTAGAAGTCAATATCACTACTAGTTCTCGAGAAATTTGAGTCGAAAAACAATTTTTACCAATTTTCAATAGAATTTTATATATTTTTTTTATTTTTTGTAAAAAAACTGTAAACTGATTTTTTTTGAAATTTTCACCAGTTGTCAAACACATTATATTTCGTAAAATAAAATTATTTTGAGTTTCAAATTGTTTTCCGTTCTTAGAATATCTGGGTTATGAAATTTTTTTTTTCAGTTTTTTTTATTTAAAAAAATAACGGTATGTTCATTTTTTTCCAAATTCAAACCAAATCTGTATGACCTTATAATGAGTACATTAAATTTTATTTGAAGTCAATAGCATTATTTTTTCGTGAGATATTTGAAACTAACCAACATTTTTACTTTTTTTTTAAACCGTTATAGTGAAAAAACTACTGACTGAATTTTAATAAACGCCTTTTCAGCCTCTTTCGAAGTTATTATCTATTAAACAAAATTTATTTGAAGCCGATATCTTTACTCGTTTTTGAGATATCGACGACGAAAAATGGTACAAGAAGGTACGGACGTACGAACGTACGTACACACACACACACAGACATCTCTCTAAAAATGATTGATATAGCCTCTAGAGCAGCCGTCGGCAACCTTTTTAAGTAGTCGGGCACAGTTTTGAAATCCAAAAGTTCAGCAGGCACGACCCAATGAAAAATCAATTTTTTAATATGGCAATAATATTAAATTCAATGTGAAGTTTGACATTGCAAGTTATAAGCTTATTCATTATAATTTGGCACATAATTCGATATGGCAGTTCTTAGGCATTGGTCCAAATGAGCAGCTGCAAGGGTCGTTCGGTACTTCGATTTTATGAACTTCATATTTGAAAACACACATTCCCAAAAATATGTGGATGCGCAAAAAGAGCTCAATTTTAAAGCATAATTTCTTAACAATGGGTTATTACATTTGCTAACCAAACTCCAAAATTTTTCATCGTGGTAATATGACTTTAATTCGATGTCATTTGTCAAATTTATAATTTCCAATTCTAGGTCCTCTTTATTTGTAATATCGAAAGAGTTTGCAAATTTAATAGCAATATCGTCATCCAGTTGTGTAAAAGAGTTAATGAAGAATATAACGATTTTTTCTAAATTATTGAAATCTTCAAATCGGTTATTAAATTCTTCCAATAAAGAATCGTAATGTTTGGCAAATTGATGAGTTGGGGCTTTTCCATCCCAAACATTTTGAATTATTATTTTTAAATTTGGAAAATTGGAACAATTGTCCTTCCCCACATGTGTTTTCCAGAGTTTTAATTTCACCTTAAATGAATTTACAGCACTTATCGTTGAACCAATATGGTGATTTCTTCCTTGTAATGTAATGTCAAATTTAGTTCTTTTAATTTAAACGTTAAATCAGTTATTACTACGTTTTCACCAAGAGTAAATCCGGGATTTAAGTGGATTTACCATAAATCTCCTTTAAATCTCGTAGATTTACCATACAAATATAAATCACCTTAAATGAAGATTTAAAATAAATCTCCTTGAAATCTTCTCGCAATCAGAAGATTTGCAAAACAAACAAACCTTATTTTGTAGAACTCACCTACATTATGTACGAGTAAGCCCCACTTTCTTCATTGACAATCAACACAAAATAGAAATAATATCTGTCAAACTTGTTGTGTTTGGTTATTTACTAAAAGGCCAGACACTTTCTAGGACAAAATCTAAGTTTTTATACGAAGAAGAACTAATTATTTTAATTAACATAACTTACAAAAAATGGCCGAAACAAAAAAATCACGCAAAAGCTGGGGCCCGAAAGACGAAAAGCTTTTAATGGAAGTGTTCGCTAGTATAATGTTTCTCAAGCACTGCTGGCGTTTTTTTCTATAAATATGGATTCTTCTATCCAATAATGCACCAAATATCCCTTTTATGACTTTTTTCAGAATCAAAAAGTGTGATAACAATAGTTTCAAAGTTGTAATACTTATTTTTATAAAGTGTTTATAGAAAATACACTATTTTATTGCTCAGAAATTGTTTTTCCTGTTTCTCATCAACTCACTTAAAAATATATAGATGTTCTCAGTAAAAATATAATTTAAAATGTCATAATGCGGGCATTTCAAGACTATCTTACGGGCACCTTGGTGCCCGCGGGCACTTCGTTGCCGACTCCTGCTCTAGAGACCTTGAAACGTCGAGAAATGTCAAAAATTCCAATTTGACAAATCGGACCGATTACAATAACTCCCTATGGGAAGTTAAAAATGCAAAAAAAATTGCATTGTATTAAAGCTAGGTATTGGTTGAAAAAAAATTTCCGAAAAATGGTTATTGAGGGTACCCCGCATGGAACCATTTTTTTGGTTTTTGATTTTCTCAAAAACGGTGCAACCGATGTTGATCAATTTTTTTTGCTAAAGCTCCTCAAAAACATAAATGGAATTGTGTACTCAAATTTTCAAAAAAAAATTTTTGGGATTTTTAAAAAAAACTTCAATTTTTTTTTCAAAACTCAATATTTCAAAAACACCATGCCAGTTTTTTTTTAAACTTGATAAATAAAAGTTTCTCAATACAATCTACAAGATGTGAGAAAAGAAATTTTATTTTACCTAAAAATAAAGGTACCTACCATACAAATGCTAAAATATTTAAAAAAATGGTTTTTAAAAATCGTATTTTTCTCGAAAACGGCGGCGCCTAGAATTTTGATAAAATTTTTTTTCTTTCAATTAATTTTTACGATCTTTAATTTAATAAAAAAAAATTGAAATTAAGATATTACAGCTTGTACCTACCATAGAATCATTTTTTCGAATTTTGAATCTCATTATCCACATAACGGATCTTCATGAAAATTTTTATAGAGAAGTTTCTAAAAAGTCAAAAACACATTGCATTTCAAAACTTTAAAATAAATATTTTTTGAATTTTTGAAAAAAAAAATCTATTTTTTCTTTTTTTTTATTTTTATTCGAACAATAATAAAAACTTTAAATTGGCGTACCAAAATTTTTTCTTAAAAAGCTTTTAAAAAGTTTGTTGTTCTTGCGTAATAGCATTCTGTTTTTGTCTCTTACTACTAAAAGAATTTAAAAATTAATTTTATCCTTATGAACAGTTTTCTCTAATAACATTCGTTTTTAAAATTCCTAGTCGATTACATAGGAGGAAGTTCGTGCGACCCAGTCGTGCATTTTATTTTTTAAATATTTAAAAACTTTCATTTAGTTAGAGCTAGGTAATGGTTGAAAAAAAAAATGTTCAAAAAATAATTATTTTGGTACACCCCTGGAACCATTTTATTTTGTTTTAGATTTTCTCAAAAAGGGTGCAACCCTTAATATAATCTACAAGATGTGAGAAAAAAATTATTTAACCTTAAAATATGTTTAAGAATAGATTCCGAAAATCGTATTTTTCTCAAAAACGATTCAGAGAATTTGTTTTCTTTAATTTTTACGATCTATATAATTTAATAAAAAAAATTTTTTAATTAATAAATTATTGATTGTATAGAACCATTTTTTCGAATTTTGAATTTCTCATTATCGGCATCACGGAAATTTCTTATAGAGAAGCTTCTAAAAAGTTTAAAAAACATTGCATTAGAATTAAAAAAAATGTTTTTGACAAAAAAAAATCTATTTTCTTGGGAAAATTCAATATCTCAAGAACGGCTTAGTATTTTTTTTTTTTTTTTTAATTTATTATTTATTCGTATAGTTATAAAAACTTTGAGTTGGCGCACCAAATTTTTTCTAAAAACTTTTGTATATTAAAGCTAATTTTTTTAAGAAACCACTACAAAGACTAATAGTTTTTGTTTTTGTATAAACCAATATTTGATTGAATCACATGGCATCCTATTTTTAGCTCCAACTACTAAGGAAGTTGTGCTTATGAACAGTTTTTCTCTAATATCATTCATTTTTGAAATTCTTAGTCTTTTACATAAGAGCCCGTTCTCTCCCCTGTTCTAATGGCACGGGGGTTAGAATTCCATAGTCTTATGACAGTAGGGAAAAATTGGCGATCAGATATTAAGTTTTTAAAACGTTTTGGAATCATTCCACCATTAACACAAACAAAATTACTCGTAATAAGCAGCAGATACTTTTAGAGCAGTGTTTTTCAAACTTTTTGGGTACACGACCCCCTTGCTAGTAACAAAATTTTGGCGACCCCCCCATTATAATGTGTCAGTTGTTATTTAAAAAGCTATACACACTGAACCCCTTCCAAGCCCGGTCTAATAACACAAGATTTTACTTATTCGCCATGAAATTTTATTCCGTATTGGCCGTATTGCCACAAAAAAAAAATGAGCATCAGAATTATCATTCATTTTTTTTTTTCAACTGAGAGTAAGCACTTATTTAAAAATTAAGTGTTGTGTTGTTTACGAGTGATTATGGACATGTTTCTCAAAAGACCGTTGCAGCCTTACACATCTGGTGCATCATTTCTCAACTAAACATTCCAAAGAAGCTGATAAGAAGTTAGAATTTTTCGAACGAACATTGAAATCCCTTAATAGTCCAGTCAAATTAGTATTTTATATCTACAAAAAATACTGCGTCGAATTTTTTTTTGTTTCTTAAAGAGTACCTATTGGAGAGTGTTAATCCCAAAAGTTCGAACAAAAAACACCCATGCGTTGTCCGCCATTTTGAAAAAGGCTTTAGAAAGCGTGAACTCGATTTTCTCGGCTCATATCATATATAGGGCTGTATTTTTTTTAGGTTTGTACGTTAAAATATCTTCTTTAACTTCTGTAGAGAAAAAAATTTGAAACCTCTTTCCAAAAAAAAGTTATCGACGAAAAACTGTCGAGAGTTTGAAGTAAAAAATGTTTTTTAACTTTTATCTCGCCTCATGTTCATCTGATCTAAAAAATACTTAAGCTGTTTTTTATACATCACTTTATTTCCTACATTTTGGTATATTTAAATTTTATGTGCGACAAAAACTGTAGGAAATATAACCTGTCAATATGGCCAATATCCTGCGAAAATTAAAAAAAAAAAAGGAAATTTATTCACATTTGTAAATTTTCAAATTTTATTATGTTCATTAAGAAATTTAAAGAAACAGTTAAAACTCTCTTTCCACACCACCATCGAGGTAGATTTACGGCGTAGTTTCTTCAATGTTTACAGGTGACGAAAAGTCTTCACATGCGTCTTCATCTTCCAGTAAATTTTGCAAATTTTAAATATTCGGTATTAAACCTTCATGAAGTAAGAACTTGGCGTACTTTTAGATCTCAGTACTTTTCACGGCTGACTTGTTACACAAAGGTTTTTGTATAGAAGAACTTGGCTCTTTTTTTTAACTTTATGTTTTTGTCTGATCGCAATTTTCCTGAACAAAAAAAATCCTAAAAACTTCGATTTTTCAGTGAAAAAATTAAGATTTTTCAGAAGTTTTTCAATCAATTGACATTTTAGAGATTTTTTGTACGTCTTTTACAAAATAGACATGAAGCTTTCCAAATGTTTTGACATAATAAAAATCTCTGAGGAAAAAAGATGCTTTTCAGAACACATCCCAGTACCAAGCAAATGTTTGTCTGCACTCGATTAAATCGCCATCTACATTTTAATAATCAACAATTTTTATTCGTTCTATATTCACTCTGATTGCTGACCAAATTATATTCACTCTTGATGTTTTTATTGTTTTGCATGTACAATTTTGCTAACTTGGCTATTCAGTCTTTCAAAAAACACGGCTTTTGTTTGATAGATTCTTTTTGTTTTAAAATTTGTTTAAGTTATCGAGCGCCAATGAAAAAGCGTTGTTAGCTAGCTATCAAGTGGCATACCGAGTCGCAAAAAAATAGGGAAACTTCATACAATTGCTGAGAATCTTATTTTGCCCGCGGACCTTGATATGGTTGAAATTATTTTGGGCAACCAGGAGGCAGATACACTTAAAATATACCACTTTCTGACAATACAATTGAGCGGAGAATAAGTGACATGGACGTTGACATTCGAGAACAATTAATTGAAAAATTAAAGAATAGTCCACATTTTGCCTTGCAAGTGGATGAATCTACTGATGTTTCAGACTGTGCACAGTTTGTGGTATTTGTTCGTTTTGAAGCAGAGGAAAACATTGAAGAAGAAATTTTATTTTGCAAAGCTCCAGTGTTTGTACGATATGTTTTTAGAAAGCTCTGGCGACTATGAGATTGATTCGACCAAATATTTTGCTATTTGTAGCGATAGTGCTAAAGCTTTGATGGGCAACAAAAGTGGGCTCATTACAAAATTAAAATTAATAATGCCAAACGTTTCATGGACACACTGCTTTCTTCATCGACAAGTTCTGGCATCCAAGGTGTTACCTTAATGATGTGTTTAAAGATATGATTAGAGTTGGGAACTCTATTCATGTGTGATGAAATGGGTTCACTCCATCAAAATCTCCTCTTTCACACACAGGTCAGATTGACACGAATTCTGGAATTGAAAGCCGAATTATTGATGTTCTTACAAGATTCAAAATCTGAAAATAGACAAAGGTCTATTTACTTTGTTTTTTGCACGAACTGACATTGTTTAAGGTGTTTTCAGAAGCAATTCATAGTTTTTAGTTAGAATTTTTTTTAAATTAAAAAAGAGTAAGTAAACTAGTTTAATGTTAGAAAATTGTTAAGTAAACTAATACCTCAACAATTTGCGGCAATATTTTTAGGAACAGTGTTATTCTCTATTTTTTTGGTCACTATAACTGAGAAGATAAATACCGAAAAAAGAAATTTCTTAATGTGAATGACTGAGTTACAGTTTGACAAAATTTTTTGCACACATATGTAAATGCATTTTGGGAACACGACCATCTCTGCATAGTACTTCACTTGGACCATTAATATTCGAAAATTTTATGGTGTTGAATTCGCAGAATAAAAGGTCATCATGCAAAGAAATCTTCATTTTTACTCTATCTTTTGCGGTATATACGAGTAGATAGAAGCACAGATTGGTTAAAAGCAGATATAGGATGATGATGGTTGACTTGTTCTTCGTATATCCCTACTTTGTTGAAATTTGAGCTCTTTTCTGCTTCCCAGAAAATATGTTGTAGGTAATTATTTTTATTTTTCTATTCAATATACTGCAATCTTTTGACAAGTTATGAGAGAATGCTGTACGAATTTGGTTTACTTGAACGTATAGCACATCAATGATGAGTTCTTTGCTGGGACAAATTTGATTAAACCAATAACCAATAAAAAATGCAAAAATTCAATTTATGTTCTGTGTATTTCTTTTTCTATGAACCAAAGACACTATTTATTCACAGTCACCTTTTTCAACACAACAAAATCTGAATTTATGCAAGAATAAAAATTAAAAATGCATTCAAATAAATTTATATATGTATAAATTTTTTTAAAATACTCGTATATTTTACTCAGCCAGTCTTTAGTTTATATTATCCGGTATAAAGTTATCGAATTTTTAAGAAAAAAATATTTTTTTTTCTAAGTTTTAATATGCAATGGTTTTTAAACTTTTTGGAAGCGTTTGTATAAAAACTTTCGTTTACATTCGTCATGCCGAAAATTAAAGAGAACCAAAAATCGAAAATATGGCACTGTCAGTAGTATGTATCTTTATTTCAAAATTTTCTTTTCTTAAATAAAGTTTGTCAAAATTAAACGGAACAGAAATCAATGTGTAGGTGTCTGAATATAATCAAAGTCCTCTAGAAAAATAAAATTCTCAACCTATTAATGCTGTAAATCTTATAAGATTCGGTAAGCATCTACAAAAATGGCGTCTTAGAAGGGTACGCCATCATCTAAATGATGATCATATCTTAAATAAACGTCCAATAAGTTTTAAATTAAAATTTCTCTTTCTTTCGTACCCATTTTTTGTTAGATTAAATTATTTTATAATGAAATATTGCCCATTTTTCTGAAGACTCATTATTAATTGGGTAGGCCTTCTGTAAAGAGAGCACGAGGTGGCTGTGGTTATACCAACCAAGTCACGCGGTTGGCTATGTTACCGACAATAGTTAGATGGAAAAACACGGACCAAGGGTGGTACTGCCTACACAGTACAAATTTGGAACAGTATGGAGATGCTTGCTTGTACTCTGAACACAAGACCGTACGAAACATTGATCGGTAGCAATGTCGAGTTGGTTTGTCAAGGAATCAAGAACTTGCACCTGCTGGAAAGGAGTGGCTACCTTTTTTGTTTTTTCCAAAGATAAAAAGCAACTGGGAATTTGAGCTTTGTCCTGGGAGCTTTGTTCAATAGCTGATAAAATTGAACCCGCAGTGCTTGGTAGGCCAAATAGTGAGATAAAGCCTTAGCTGACAGGTGCTCACTATAAAACCTACTTTAGTTCTGTCGGAAAATCCATAAAATCCTGCATGGTATGCAAGAGACTTGCATTAAAATGGACTTACACAATGATAGTAAGACCCATATTTACCTATTATGCAGTTGCGTGGCATACAAAAATCGAACTAGCAACAACTAGGAGATCCCTAGAAAAGGTTGAAAGCCTTGCATGGATATATGAATTACTTGAGTAAATTCTTGCACTTCTGCAGGTCACCTAATCCCACTACATATGGTAGTAAAAAGTACAGGAAAGGGAACCATCTTAAAAGAGGCGGGTATTGGGAGGGGTAAATTCATTGGACGTAGAGAAGACTAAAGAAACTCCATTTCTAGGTCTTCAGTATAAAAAATTACTTGACATCCGAAAAGATGGAATGACTAAAAAATATGACTCCGTGAAAAACTTCAGAACGGAGTTAAGTAGAAAAAAAAGTTGGTACGCGAAACAGAGGAATACTCTCAACAAAATACTGAATACTGATAGATCTAGAACGTGTCAAGGGATGGGTGTAGGAATTTTTGGACCCAGAACCAAACTTTCTCAATTACAAGCAGTTTCAAGGGAGAAGTAGTGGCTTTTTTCTTGAAGATTTTATAACGAGCAAAAATCAATAAGTCAATGAAGATAGAAAATTATTTCTGTTTAATCAATAAAGTTCTCGTAAATATCAAAAGGGTTGTAGCTTATGCAGGGTCTTCCATTAAGTGTTTCGTATCCTTCAATTTGAATAAAACAAACTGTGAGTAAGGTATAGGATCATTGCATTTTTTAGTTTATTTGAAAGACCCATTATTAATATGTTGGCTTTAAGAGCATTGCGGTTTATTGGCATGGATCTGTGAGTTAAGAAAACCCCATAAGAAGAAGTTTAACAGCTTCAAATCGCCATCTCGGTGGGCAATTCAAATTAACACCGAATGAAATAACCGTTTTCGGAAATCGATGCAAAATGTCCATGTAGGCACCAGCTTTATGACACGTGCAGACTTAGTGTTGAAACCACATGTCGTTAATGTCCATATTATGCATTTAGGACCAAAAAATTAATTTTTTAAATTCTTTTTATAGTAAAAGACAAAAACCGAATGCTATGCAAATATGAATGTATGCAAGAACAAAAATCATAAGTCGTTTTAGTGGTTTCTTAAAAAAGCTTTTATATACAAAATTTTTAAAAGATTTTTAAGAAAAAATTTTGGTACGCCAATTTAAAGTTTTTATTATTGTTCGAATAAAAATTAAATTTAAAAAAAAAATATTGAGCCGTTTCTGAGAAATCGAATTTTCAAAAAAAAGAAAAAAATTGATTTTTTTTTTCAAAAATTCAAAAAATATTGATTTCAAGGTTTTGAAATGCAATTTGCTTAAGATTTTTTAGAAGCTTCTCTATAAAAAATTTCATTAAGAACCGTTATGTGGATAATGAGAAATTCAAAATTCGAAAAAGTGGTTCTATGGTAGGTACAAGCTGTAATATCTTAATTTCAAAATTTGTTTTATTAAATTAAAGATCATAAAAATTGATTAAAAGAAAAAAAATTTTATCAAAATTCTAGGTGCCGTTTTCGAGAAAAATACGATTTTTGAAAACCATTTTTTTTTAAATTTTTAACATTTGTATGGTGTGTACCTTTATTTTAAGATAAAATGAAAAATTTTTCTCGCATCTTGTAGATTATATTAAGAAACTTTTATTTATCAAGTTTAAGAAAAATCTAGCATGGGGTTTTCGAAATATTGAGTTTTGAAAAAAAAATTTGAAGTTTTTTTTAAAAATCCAAAAAAAAATGTTTTGAAAATTTGAATACACAATTCTATTTAAATTTTTGAAGAGCCTTCGCAAAAAAAATGATCAAAATCGGTGATACCGTTTTTGAGAAAATCAAAAACAAAAAAATGGTTCCATGGGGGGTACCCTCAATAACCATTTTTCGGAATTTTTTTCAAGCATTACGTAGCTTTAACTAAATGAAATTTTTTTGTGTTTTTATTTTTTAAATATGTCCAACAGTTTTTGAAAAAAAAGAATATTTATAAAATTTCGAAAAAAATTCTTATGGCAGGTACCGTTATTTTTGGTCTTAAAGAAAAAAATAAAAAAACGTGTGGGGGTAAAAAATCAAAACTCATATCTACCAAGTTTAAAGAAAATCGGCCGAGCGGTTTAGGCTGTAGTCAAAGCGACAGACAGACAGAATTGCCAGACCCACGTTTTTAGTCTTCGCTATCATCGTAATGTCAACTTTGATCAAAATCTCGATTTCGATTTTTTTTACGAATGCATAACTTGCCTTATAGTACCTATAAGTCGCAAGTAAAAATAGTGCTCACAGAGCTCAAAATCAACATACAACATCAGTGCATGCATTGCAATTTGGTGGATCTCATGTGGATTGTAATCACCCCAAATTCTACAATTTTACTTGTTGTTACCTTTTGCCAAGACGGACTTAATAACTGACAGCTAATTTGTCGTCTGAGTTCGCAAATCTTTATTGGAAAACTCTTTAAATACGTACAAATATTTTATATTTTGTCAAAATTTCCAAAAAATAATAAAAATAGAGAACCATTACAGAAATAAATTGCAACTTCCACTTCACCATTTATGCAATACACTCAAGAGCAAATCCCTAAGGTTTAGTTGTGTGCAGTCTTCTCTCTAAGTATCCTTAAAAATACTCTTCTAATTGTGATTTTCGTCCATTGATAAGAAAAGATACGAATTTATAATTTGACACGTAATAGCATCAGAGAAAAAGTACTCCAGGGAGAAGTCACAAATAGCATCATCCCACAGAGACGCGGAAGCGGTGACAGAGGTGTGACGCCAGAAAGACAGACTGTCCTGATTTCTTATGCAATGTCAATTCTTCTACATAACGCCAGGCAACAAGGTAAGGGGTAAGCATTTGAGCAAGCAATAATGATAATCCTATGCAATATGTAAACGTGTCCTGAAATCGATTCTAGATTGGCCGGCTGCTTGGCAAAAGGATTATATTCTAATGGATTCAAATGAATTACTTTAGTTGCAGCCAACACAGGAGAGGAGAACACTTTAGGTTTATTTCATGGGAAAAGTTTGTCTATCTATCGGTCTAATTTTGGTCTCTGCGGTGCCACAGAAGTTGAAAATAGTAGAGACTAGGACTATCATTCGTTCCGTATACTATACACCACATACCTAAATGTAGACTGCTGGACATTGATAGTTTCTGGAGTTCTTAATTTCTTCCTTAGTAATTTCATTATTTACGTTTCAAATGTTTGTGAGGACCAAATTTATTCCGACAAACGAGCAGAGTGACCGGATGTTATTTTTTTATATATATGTTTCTTGCTTTCTCTTACGATTTATTTGACGTTTTGCTTTTATTTGGTCCTCCCATTTTGGTTTGAGCACTTCAGGAATGAAGGAGGTATTTTAATGGACTTCGTTTGACTGTTTGGGATGAATATTAAATAGCTTAATGGAAGTCCGATTGAGTTGTGTAGGAGTCTGGGCATATTTGCTTCAAATTCAATATCACACAGAATTATATTCGGTATACTACGTATTAAAGGAAAAATTTTAAAAGAGCTTCTAAATAATCGTATTGTTATTATTTTTCTTTAGAATCATTTACCATCTTCTCTTTTGGATTGAAATGGAACTTATTGTCTCTGGAGATGGTTGACATGTTTCGAATAGTTTGAAAAATAAATAAATAAAAGTTTATTTCCATTAAACAAGGACAAATAAAAAGTTTGGTTTGTTTTAAATTTTTGGGAAGTTTATATAGGGTAGAAAAATAATGATGCTTCATGTTATTACATGGCATTGCAACTTCCATTATTTTTAGGTTTTTCCAATTCCGAGAATATGCAATTAAACTTAAAGCTATAGGTTTAAAGACTCAACTGAACCTTTTGAGATGTGATAAATAATTAATTAATTTTGGGGGTCAAAAATAAAGTAGAGTTTTTAACCAAAGAATCCATATCGGAATCACAACATGGCTTTATATCTGGGCGATCTACCACTACTAACATGGCTCTTTTCTCATCATATGTGATTTACTCGGTTGAGGGAAAGTGTCAGGTTGATGCTATTTATACAGGTTTTAGCAAAGCGTTTGATTCTGTTGACCATCTAACTCTGATAAGGAAACTTGAGATATTTGGTTTTCACTCTAAATTTCTTAGTTGGATTTCGTCTTACCTTGTTGGTAGGTCTCAAAAAGTTTTAATGCTCCGAAAAAAGCTCTAAAAAAAGGTGACAAAAATTGTAAGAATACAATAAACCCATCTATCGGCACATTTGTCAATGGGCCTCAATATTGGCTAGAGATTCGGGAGGTGCTTGCTATAATTACGAGTATCTCTTTTGTGATCAAAATGTCTGTAAATACGGTTTTAATACATTGAACATTGGAAAATTGACTTGACTATTTTTAATTAACACCTGACTTACTCACAAACTGACTGACTGAGACGCGAAATGCCATGCAATTCTACCTCCTCTGGTGCATTCTTGGTAACCCTAAATGATTTGCTGTACTTCACTTACAAATGAACCACATTAACATTAATCCTCAAAATGAAATCACCGTAGGTAAATATCAAAAATCAAAAATTTCATAAAAAGTAGTTTTAGTAATTTTCAATTTTCTCAAAAACTAGAAGGTATAAAACCATTCGGTTTTTTGTGTTCGATTAAAATTATTAGTGGCATTGACCACAAAAAGCCAATTAAGGTTTTTATTTCACAATTCTGAAAAAAAAAAATGGTCTAAACTTTTTTTTTTCATTTTTTTTTAACAAAATTTTGAGTTTGCATGCAAATTTTTCAGAAACTATTGACATAAATAATTTTATTTAAATTTAGGATTATAGAACAGACTTCTGGCTTTCAAAACCGGTATAGTACTTTATTGTAAGTGTTGCCGTTGTTTTTTAATATTTTTTTTTTTTCAATTTAAGTCATTTGTTTTTAAATCGCCCCTACCTCTTAAATGGGGCGAGATAGACACCCCCCCCCCTCCCATAGTAAAAAAATCGCTTGTATTTGACCCTTCTACAAAAATCCGTTATCAATTTTTGGTGCCTAAGTTATCGTACTCTCCCCACAGGACCAGTTATGGTAGTAATGAGCCTATTTCTAGAGCTATAACTCATTTCAATGAAGTTTGCCGACTTATGAATATTGATATAAGTTTTTCTAGAAATATCTTTAAAGCTAATCTTTTATTTTTATTAATTTTTTAGCATTATATGTATATGTATATAACTTTAATTTTAATTTTATCCATAATCTGTTAGATGTAAATTGCTTGTAGATGTAAATAAATAAATAAATAAATAAAAAATAAATAATTAATTGAAAAGTGAATTCATTTTGATACTTAACTTATGTCGATTTCCTTTGCACATGAAAATTAAATTTCTGTGTTCAGATTTTGATCCCCTGATGCAAAATCATTTCTTCACTCCAAAAAAAAAATCGATTTTTCTTTGGCAGGGATCAAAATTATCAGATCCTTATTCGAAGAAAGATTCACACGTACATGAAACACGTACTTTCACACACGCCAAACAAAAATCCCAAATCCCTAGAGTGTGTAATATTTTTAATATTGATATTTTAATTTTTTACTTGCGACTTATAGGTACTATAAGGCAAGTTATGCATTCGTAAAAAAAAATCGAGATTTTGATCAAAGTTGACATTACGATGATAGCGAAGACCAAAAAAGTGGGTCTCGCAATTCTGTCTGTCTGTCTGTCTGTCTGTCGGTTCGACTACAGCCTAAGCGGCTCGGCCGATTTTCTTCAAACTTGGTAGATATATAGACGTTTTTTTTTCTTTTTTCTTAAGACCAAAAATAACGGTACCTGCCATACGATTTTTTTCGAAATTTTCTAAATATTTTTTTTTCTCAAAAACTGTCCCACAGAATTTAAAAAAAAAAATCAAAAACTTTCATTTAGTTAAAGCTAGGTAATGGTTGAACAAAAATTTTCAAAAAATCGTTATTTTTGGTAGCCCCCCTGGGTCCATTTTTTTAGTTTTTGATTTTCTCGAAAACGGTACAGCCGATTTAAATAATTTTTTTTTTATGCTAAAGCTCCTCCAAAGTTTGAATATTTTTACATATTCAAATTTTAAAATTTTTCGTTTTTGGATTCTTAAAAAAATTTTCAAAATTTTTTTTTGGAAACTCAATATTTCGAAAACCCCATGCTCGATTTTTTGCCAAATAAAAGTTTCTTAACATAGTCTACAAGATTTAAGAAAAAAATTTTGTTTTATCTAAAGATAAAAAATGGTTTTCGAAAATCGTATTTTTCTCGAAAACGGTTCCGAGAATTTTGCTAAATTTTTTTTCTTTTGATTAATTTTTACGATCTATAATTTAATAAAAAAAAAAAATTTGAAATATACTTAGATATTACTGACTGTACCTACCATACAACGATTTTTTTGAATTTTGAATTTCTCATTATCGGCATAACGGATTTTAATGAAATTTCTTATAAAGAAGCTCCTAAAAAGTTTAAAAAACATTGCATTTCAAAACTTAAAAAAAATATTTTTTTTCAATTTGTGGAAAAAAGTCATTTTTTTTTTGGAAAATTCGATATCTCAAGAACGGCTAAATATTTTTCTTGGAAATTTAGCTCTCATTCGTACATTAACAAAAACTTACGGTTGGTGTACCAATTTTTTTTTTAATTGTTTTAAAAATTTTGTGCATAAAAGCTTATATTTTTAAGGAACCACTACAATGATTAAAATAATTTTTGTTCTTGCATAAATTCATATTTGCATAGCATTCTGTTTCTATCTCTTACTACTAAAAAATAAAAAATAAAATTTATCCTTATGAACAGTTTTCTCTATATAGTAACATTGATTTTTAAATTCCTAGTCTATTACATATAGGAGAAAGTTCGTGCGATCCAGTCGTGCATTTTATTTTTTTTAATCTGTATAACAGATTTTGAAAAAAAAGGTCTTATGAATTACAAAAAAAATTCGTGTGGCAGGTACCGTTATCTTTGGTTTTAAAAAATAAAGAAAAAAAAAACGTGTGGGGGAAAAAGTTTAAAATGCTATCTACAGAAAATCGACCGAGGCGTTTAGTTAGTTAGCAACTTATGATTTAAAAAAAAATTTTATTCATAAGCTTTTAAGTGCCTTGTGAATTAAAAAAAAATAATTCAGAAGTTACTAAGTGACTTATGAATTAAAAAAAAATTAATTCACTACCTATAAGTGACTTATGAATTAAAAAAAAAAACTAATTCACTACCTATAAGTGACTTATGATTTAAATTTTTTTTAATTCAAATGATTAGTAACACATGATTAGTAACATGCATGAAAGATGACACAATTGATCACTTCCTCTTAAGATGCCCCATCTACAATACATTCAGAAACCGCTATCTGATTACTAACAGTTTGTTCGATATAAGCAGCATAATGGCTTCTGAAAATGAAAACATTACAATTAATATATGTATTTACAAATATGTAATTATCTCACTCAAGCTAAGAGCCTTTATATTAAGTGAATTATTATAACTTTGTAAAATTATACGAGTATTTGCTGTATGTCTTATTTTATTATAAAAAAAAAACACTGTACAATTGTATCTATTAATCTATCTACTTTAACCGACATGTTTGTAATAATAATTTAAAATAAATCCCATCTCATTTGGTAATGCAGGGTGGGCGGAATAAGAACTCGCCCCATACCCAACGTTTTTGTGTATACTGTACTGGTTTGAATTCATTATAATTCAAAGAACACACTCATAACTTGCAAATACAAAACAAAAATATATTGGAAAATAAAAGAGTCAATAGTGTTTAACATTGTTTGTTCTTATTTGACTCACGAAAATATGTAATTTTTCAGTTTTTAAAAAAATACGAGTATGTATATATTTCACATTTTTACATATTTTCCTATAACAATTAAGAATAATTACGGTTCAACTAAATAACAAAATATATTTTAATTGGCTTCTTTTAACCCCCATCAATTTTCAATGAATTGTTGTTTTTTTTTAATAAATTATAATTAGCAGGTCGTATTACTTATTTCTGTGTAATTTGTGTATACTTAATTATGTGTAGGTATATTCAGCTACTGGCTGATTAAGTCATAGATACATAATTCTTGTTTTTTGATAAATTAAAATGTACTGTAAATGTGAATTCGAACCTATTATTTATATCTGAATTGTCATAAATTCAATAAGCAGATAAAACCAATTAGGAAAGCATCGCTCATGAATCAATTGTGTGGTGGGTAATCAATAGGTTTTGCGGTCAGTTAATTTACTATTAACTACGAATTTAATTTTCACAAAAAAGAGCTGTAATCATTTCTATATTGGGGAGGAGGGGGTGGTTGTGGACAAATTTCATAAATCTTTGATATTTGTCTACATGTAAGACTTTGAATCATCCGTTTTTTTTACCATCTGATAAACAAAGGCTTCCCCTAATTTGTCACTAGACATAAACGTAATATAACTTCAAGTTTTAAGGTTTTCCATACTTCCATCAACAAGCCTTTTCTGTCTACATGCCCCCCACTAAGGGGTGGATAAGGACGCAGACTAAAATTAATGGGGCGGAAGTGGACAGCTAAAAAATAACCGTTAAATAATTAAAAACTAACTCCAAATATTTAAAATATATCTTTTTAATGAAATTTCTTATTTTAATTCACAGAAGTATAAAAAAACATTAAAAAAAAAGAAATTTTTCATCCCATATTGTAGTTTTTGAAACCAACAGGAAATTTGAAAAATGATTGAGAACGTGAGGTTCCGGGCATGTTCATAGCGTTTGGCAGTTTTGTTGATATTTGGTTTCTTTCGATAAAACTTTCATCTGGGCTCTCCGGAAAAACGAAACTATTTCCTCCCGTGGGACATTTTTTCATAAATCTGACTAAGAACTCACCAGATTCAACCATTTTCTTCATGACTACTCCCACAAAGAACTTAGAAACCTTTTTACCATCAATTTTTACAAGAACATAGTCACCTTCTTCTATTACTTCTGGCGGACCATTTTCCAATGGGTCAAGTTCTTCCATTGCGATGTCTCGATCTTGGTCCGAGTCAATATAACTTACTTCCTGCTCTTCATCTTCGGATGATGATGACTCAACCAAAATTTTTAATTTTTTATAGTTCTGTTTTGTTTTATTTTTTCATTAAGCAGCCTTTTTCTCTCCTTCTCAGCTCTTTCTTCTAATATTCGATCCTTTTCTGGAGTCAAGATTGAAGAACATTTTTTCTTTCGGCCCCTTCTTGTTGGACCCTTTCTCAATGCTTTCGGGTACGGCCGCACTTGTTCTGGTGTTATTGGTGGGCAGCTTGTATCTCCAGGTTCGGGCCTTTTATTTTCATTTGTAGGTGGTACTTTTTCGGCAATATTGGTGCCATTTCCGATGGAGATGTCAGTGACAGACGCTGGTAGAAATTCGTCATCGCTGAAAACACTTTCGTTTAGTGGAAAGCATCCAGATTTTTTGAATCCAGATAAAATATTTTTGCGAGAAAAGGCTTCTTGGAATGGTCCGCAAGAAAGTGCGGCAATATCAGAAATAGAAATAGCTTTACCTGGATGTTTTGCTGACCATGTGTTAAAATTGGCTCTTAAACGTGATTTGAAAGGCCCAAAAACTGCAACGTCAAGAGGCTGTAGCCTATGGGTGGTATGAGGTGGAAAGGTTAACAAAACGAGTCCATTTTGACGACAGTACATCACTAATTCAATCGAGCAGTGAGTCTCGTGGTTATCGAGAAGAACAAGAACCGGCTTTTCCTTAGAAGCATGAGTGTATTTTTTTATGTGCTGAGCTACTTTGACAAATGATTCGCTGTTCATCCAACCACTTTGCACCGCTAAGCCGAGACTATCCTCAGGTGCTCCTACCAAAAAACTTTCTTTGAAAAACACCCTTGGAAATATATAGACAGGGGGAATAGCATTCCCATTTGCTGTCACAATTCCCACGAATGTTACCTGTTCCCCACGCTCTGCACTCACTGCCTGGCCGACTTGCTTGCATCCGGTTCTAGCAACAATTCTTGGCGCTTGCAAGACCGTGCTTATGCCTGATTCATCTACATTTACTATTTGTTCTCCGGTGAAATCCCACTGCTCTTGAACTTCTTTTAAATTTTTAAAGAAGCTTTTGACGTTGATTTCATTGAAACTCATGTTTCTGGCTATTGACGTATTTTCTGGCTTGCGCAATGAAAGTGTTGGATGCCGCTTCATGAATGCCTGCATCCAATCAACTCCAGCAATCTTATTGTCTTGCCAAGGTGCTGGAGTATGCCTTTCAAGTTTTGTTGCATAGTCAAAAGAAAGACGACGAATCTGATGAAAGCTTAGACCGTATTGAAGCCTTGAGCAATGAAGAATATATTCTTCTAATAATCCTTCCTCTTCGTTCGTAAATACTTGATTGTTTGTGTATTTTGATGTAAATTTATAAGATGCTGGTTCGATTTCCATGCACAGAGGGTCAGACTTTTGGATTCGTTTATGCAACATAGACTTGCTAAGCCCATGTCGCTGTGTGACTTGGCGTATTGATCCATTACCATTTTTAAGATCTGCAATGGCTCGAGCAACGGTAAGTTCATTAATTACAGCCCTATTTGTTGTCGTCTTCCGATTTCTAACCATTATTAGTCTGAAACAAATAAGATGTCTCCTTATTTCAAGATATTAAAAAAAAAAATACAGACTGGGGTGGATGTGGACACTGTCCCAATCGACCCCATATAGTGTGTCCACATTCACCCCGCAAGCACTTTTTGTAAAGTAATAAATGTATTTCTAAGAAAACCCTCTATTTATCAAAACAATGATCACTTATGTTATCTAGACACTTTAATAATATAAAAAACACTTACCTGCATTTGTTTCTGCTTTTGTTTAGAAAAATATCTGTGAATTTCTAAGAAACAATAATTTTACTTTTGGAGCGAAAATCACGAGTGTAACTGTACAAATTTTTCCAACAGACTGACAGTTTTGAAAACTTTAAGGTTCGTTCACAATTAAAAAAGGCAATGGATGGCATCGTTGCCACATTCAAATTTTCAACGAGTGCACTGGAAATGTCGATGTCCACATCCACCCCTGTCCTCATCCACCCCTTCCTCCCTTCATAAAAATAAAATAGTTTAAAAATATTTATTCAAAATGAATAATAATTGAAATTAATCTCGAAACCACTTTTTCGGGTGAGAAGTTTATCAATTTACTCTGTGGTATTGGGCTCGACAACCTACTGATAGAGAAAATGTTCCCAATTTCAACTTTCTTCCCATTGCAATTTAATCTATCTTCACTCAAGACCTTAAAACAATTAGCTCTCATCCAGGTAATGGCAGGAAAATGACCCCTTACCAAGTCATTGAATGAGCAAAATATGCGTTATATGGAAACAAAATAAGCTTTTTTACTACTTTTAGAATATTCATAGGCAGTTATTTATTACGTCATGTGTCGGAAGCTATTAGAAAATTAAGTTAAAATTGTCCAATAATCAGTGAATCTAATTTTGTTCCCATCTCTCTGGAAGGCGCTAGGTTTGTGACTTTGCACTTCTTTCTTATGGAGTCAAACAAGGATGAAATTATGTAAATTTTGTTTACCTGTATTTATGTTTATAAAGCTCCAGAATAAATAAGTCAACTGCTAAAAACCTACTCAGTTGGTATCGTCCAGCATGAGGATCTTCTATGAATAAGAGAATAGCCATACTAAATGCCATATTTTTGCCCTTTACACCCATGTTCCGAGTCGGAAAATCAGAAGAGTAAAACCGAGACTCATGTTGCACACAAACTGAAACGAGCTTGGCTGGCGAAACTAGAGATTGTTAGCTATACGGATGAGGTCCAGTCCTATTTCGCCTTCTCTCTGAAATATATATTTTTATCCACTCTCTGAGTCATCATTATGATAAATTACACATTATCAGCTAGAGATTTTTGACTTTGAAGTTGTTGTTGAAACTACATGTGTCAAAATTAGCTGTCATTTATTATTTTTTCCTAAAATATGTAGGTACTTCTACTTATAAATACGAGGGCGGTCCGATCAGCCTACAAAAGAAAAACAAAAATTTTGAAAAAGTGGCGATTTATTTCTCAACATAGTCTCCTTTTAGCTCAAAACACTTGATCCAGCGATATTCCAACTTCTTTAACCCATCCGAAAAATAGGTTTTCTCGAGGTCTGCAAAGTAGGCCGCCGCGGCGGCGATGACTTCCTCATTCGGCTCAAATTTCTGCCCGACGAGTGATTTTTTTCAAGTTTGCAACCAAAAAATGTCGCACGGGGCCAAATCTAAAGAATACGGTGAATGGGACAGCAGTTCGTAGTACAATTCGATCAATTTGGCCACTGCTCTGAAGTGGTCTCACGGTTGCACTTGTTGTCCGGAGTAAGCAAACGCGGTAACCATCGCGCCGACAGCTTTCTCATGACCAAAATTTCATGGAGGATATGACCCACGCGGTCTTTTGAGATGCCTACTGTTTCAGCTATCTCGCGCACCTTCAATCGGGGCGGTCTGCCAAGACGAGAAAGTTAATTTTTGACACGTTATTCTCCGTGGTAGCCATTTTCGGGGCACCTGGGCGGCGCTCTTCAAAAATTGATGTGTGACCACATTGAAACTCGTTACACCAGTTTTTGACAGTCACCATCGAAGGAGAAGAGTCATCTTACACAGCATCCATAGCGGTCTTTGATTTTATTGAGCGATTTCCCTTCTAAAAACAAGAATTAAATCACCGAACGATATTGCTCTTTTTCCATTTTTCTAATATACGTGGATAAGCTGGCTTCCACATGTGATCAAAACAAAACTACGGGTCCGATTCGGCTGAAATTTTGACAGTAGCCGTCTAGGAGAATGTACTAGACGATAGTAAATCTCTCTTGCGATACTGGTATCATCGGGCGGTAAGGCTAAGTCCTTATTGGAATGCTCTCGCATTCTATTTCAAACGACTTCAATGATTTTGATCGTCATTTAGTTGAAATGAATCTTGTCTTCAAAACACTGCAAAGAGTTTGATGGATTCCTTTAATGCCAGCTCAAAAAGAAATCCTCTAAACAGATAATAAATACAATGCACGACTGGGTTGCGTGAACTTGTTCTTATGAAATAGACTGAGAATTTTATAAATGAATTTATAAAACTGGTCATAGGCATAAAATGTATTTTTTAAACTCTTTTACTAGTAAGGGATAAAATCAGAATGCGATGTGATTTCTTAAGCAAATATAAATTTATGCAAGAACAAAAATTATAGTCTTTTAAGCTTTTATATAAAAAACAATTTAAACGTTTTTAGAAAAAATGTTGGGTTCGTTGACATAGAGTTTTTGTTATTGTACGAATGAAAATTAAATTAAAAAAAAAAGTAATGACCCGTTTTTGAGATATCAAATTTTCAAAAAAAAAACAATTGATTTTCTTTTTTCAAGAATGAAACAAATATTTTTTTCTAAGATTTGAAATGCAATTAAAAGTAGAAACTTTTCTACAAAAAATTTCATTAAAATCAGCTATGCCGATAATAAGATATTCAAAATTTGAACAAATAGTTCTATGGTAGGTACAGTCAGTCAGTAATATCTTCATTAGAAATTTTCACTTGCGACTTATAGGTACCATATTGCAAGTTATGCATTCGTAAAAATAAATCGAACTCGAGATTTTGATCAAAGTTGACATTACGTTGATAGGGAAGACGAAAAAAGTGGGTCTCGCAATTCTGTCTGTCTGATCGACTTTACCTTAAACTCAAACTGCTCGGCCGATTTTCTTTAAGCTTCATAGATAGCATTTTTAAATTCAACAGTTCATAGAGCGTTTTTTGTTTTACGACTTTCTCGTTAACGACTTTAAAAATGTTAACAAAAATTATTTTGCAGAAGCTCCTTTGAATTTAAGAAAATAATATTTATACAAATTTTTAGAAAAATTGTTTTTAAATTTCTAAAAAATTAATAGAGTTTTTTTTTTTGAAAATTCAATATCTTGAAAACGGGTACACGATTTAATTTTAAAATTACGTTTAAAAATATACAACATTAAATACGAACAATTTGCGTATCAAATTTTTTATAAGAATTTTAAGGAAAATTTAGTACTCAAAAAATATGTTTCAGTATGCCTGTACCTGTACTCGTATGTCTGTACCTTTACCTTCAGCCAAAACTACTATTTCTATTTTCTTAAAACTTGGTACTTAAGGGTACTCGGTGATGCTCTAGACGAGAAATTGAAATTTTCTTAGCTTAAAAACTAACGTTACCCATGCACCCGAAATGCAAAATCTAATTTATTTCAAAAACGGCTTAAACGATTTTGATAAAAAATGGTGTTTTATTAACTACATTATGGACTACATTTTATTCAAAAATCATTTTAGGAAAATTTTTTACTAATGGTACCTCATTAATGGCTCTAATGATTCTAAGCAAATTTTTTTAAGAGGAGCCCCCTTAAATTTAAAAAAATATTGTATATAAAAATATTCGAAAAAATATTTTGTTGGCTTTAAAAAAAAATCAATTTTATTTTTGTTTTGAAAAATCAAAAACGTCTGAACGATTAAGATTATTTCCTATTTATTTCTGTATTTACTAAATACTTAAAATTGACATCCTAAGTTTTTTCTTGAAAATTTTTAAAGAAATTCCTTATATAAAAAATTACCTTAAATAAAATGATTTTTAAGCTTTGTTTGTATAAATTCATACTTTTCTGGAAATCAGACTCCAATCTAATGCATTTGAACATTTTAAGTCTATGTTTTATATTTATAAAATGTATTTTAAATTCCAAAGTACATTTACATAAGATCAAGTTCGTGCGAACCACTCATGCATTTTATTACTTATTTAATTAAATTTTCTTTTTATAGATTCCAATTAAAGAAATATGTTGATCAAATATAAGCTGCTTACTTTTTATTTGAATGGTTTAATTCCATTTATATTTATATTTATATAGTTTAACAAAACATTACATTTTCATTGTAAAAATAAAGATTTTTTTTATAAATTACTAAAATTAATTATTTAATTATTTAAAGATTCATAAATCTCCCTAACATCTTCAATGTCATACTCTAATTATAAGCTATTTAAATAAATTATAATAAAATTAAAAATATTATTAAAATAATAAATCATAAAATAAAAATTATTAAATAAACTTTTAAATTATTTTTTATATACAATTTATAAATTGAGAATAAATTACTAACTGTTTATATAAGTTTTGTCTTCCTATAAACTCTGATCATGCTTGATCAAAATTTTTAACAGTATTTATTCCAATTTTTGAAGAATAATTAATAATACCATAAGTTGAAATATAAGGTATAAATCATATAGACCCCGCAAATACACTAAAATAATAATTATTTAAGACTTATTTAATATAAATAATGAAACATTAGAAATTAAATAACCAAATAAACCCCCTTTTATACAAACAAATAAAGTTATACATTTTAAATAAAATGGTAAACAAATTATTCTAGGAGTTATAAAAATTAATCAACTTAATATACTTCCTCCAATAATTCTTATAAATATTAAACCTAATATACCTTTTAATATTACTCATCTCTCATCGTTTAACACATTTAATCTATTACAATTTATATCTCCAGTTATTGAATAATATACTAATCGTAATGAATAACAAACAGTTAAATCTGTAGAAAAAAAAATAAATAATAAATAAATAAATTTACTATTCTTAAGGAAACAATCTCTAAAATTAAATCCTTAGAATAAAATCCTGCTAAAAAAGGTATACCACATAAAGCTAAATTTGCTACATTAAAACAAGATGAAGTTAAATGTATAAATAATATTAAACCCCCTATTAATTGTAAATCTTGAGAATTATTTATATTATGAATAATAGCTCCTGCACATATAAATAATAAAGCCTTAAATAAAGCATGAGTCAATAAATGAAAAAATGCTAATTTATAATAACATATAGATAAAATTATTATTATTATTAAACCTGATTGACTTAAAGCTGATAAAGCAATAATTTTTTTTAGGTCAAATTAGCCCCTAACCCTGATATAAATATAGTTAATCCAGCTAATAAAAGCAATAACTGACTTATAAAAGTATTACATAATCAAAGGGCACGGTAGTGCCCAGCCAAGTTCTGGCACTACACCCTTTTTTACAGGAACAAACTTAGGCTATTTTTGACCCCTCCCTATCTTCAGTACCACTAAAGTCAGAAACTTCAAATTCCGAATATTTGCTAAGCTAGTCAGGCACAGGCGCCTCACCAAATTTCAATTTTCTAGCACAAGCGGTTCCTGAGATATAAGGCCTCAAAAATCACAAAAACCGTAACTGACTGACTGACTGACAGATCATCAAAATTATGGAGCACTTCCCGACATCGTAGAATCTTGTAATTTTGCACAACGACGGTAGGTCTTGTCATGCAAGCTAAGGAAAAAATTTGAAAATTCGAAAATTTGAGGTTTTTCACTCAGGGGGCGTGGTATCCGCCCACTTTCTCTGAATTGGTGTTGGTTGAATGGAGCACTTCCAACTGCTGTAAAACGATGAAATTCGGTAAAACGGTAGAGCTCAAAATACATATAAAGGACCAAAAATAAAAATTGAGGTTTTCCATTCAGGGCGCGTGGTATCCGCCCACTTTCTCCGAATTGGTGTTGGTTGAATGGAGCACTTCCGACTGCTGTAAAACGATGAAATTTGGTAAAGTGGTAGGACTTAAATTGCATACAAAGAAAAAAATATAAAATTTGAAGTTTTCCATTCAGGGGCGCGGTATCCGTCCACTTCCTCAGAACTGATGTAAATTATACATGGCACACTTCCAAATTCCAATTGCAGTAAAACAATGAAATTTGGTAGAACCATAGGGCTCAAATTGCTAATAAAGGACCAAAAATAAAAATTGGGGTTTTCTATTTAAGGGGTGTGGTATCCACCCACTTTCTGAGAAAATGTTTAATTTATATGGAGCACTTCTGATTGCCGTAATTAAGGTAGGTATGTTAGAGTTAGGTATCTTGCCAGGACAAGAAGAAATAATTGAAGCGCAAATCAAAACAACCAATAACAAAAAGAAAATATACCAACAGATATTTTTTTTTTTTTATTATTATATAAGCTTTTATTGCCTTATTTATTAAAAGTTATAAACATTGAGAATTAATAATTATTTAAAAGTTATTCTTTTTCGGTTTAATTACAAAAACTAAATTAATTATAAATTTTAGATATTTAAAAAATTATGTTTTACAACTATGATTATTACTATTAGGTTATTATTTTAAATTCTTAAAGTTTTGAAAAAGTTAGTGATTAAATTCGATTTTTTGTTAGTTGCTGGCATAAGCCTCCCCCAAGGCAGCCCATCGATCTCGATTTTTTGCATCATTATACCAATTTACATTTACTTGGCAAAGATCGTCACTCCATCTCTTGTTGGGTCGTCCTGTTGGTCTCTTGTTTTCCGGTCTCCATTTTGTTGTAATCTTTGTCCATCTTTGATCCTGAAGTCTTGAAATATGTCCTGCCCAACTCCATTTAAGTCTTTTGGTTCTCTCTATTACGTCAATTATTCGAGTATTCTTGCGGATTTCTTCATTTCGTATCCTTTCGGTAGGTCTTATGTTGAGGATTTTTCTTTCCATTTTAGTCTGGCAGATTCTCAGCTGGTCAAGTGATTTTGTAGTCAAGCTCAGGGTTTGTAGTCCATATGTAAGTACCGGTAAAATGGCGGAGTCAAAGAGATATTTTCTTGTTTCAACACTTTGGTCCAACTCTAAAATCTGTTTGAGGCTCCAAAATTGTTTCCAACTGTTTGTGATGCGTCTGTTGATTTCTTTCTTTTCTTGGTCCTTAAAAGATTTTATTTGTCCTAAGTATATGTAGTCCTCCACGTATTGAATTTTTTCTTCGTCCAAAATTATATCCTCTCTGATGTGGTTCGTCATCACTTTTGTTTTTGACTTGTTGATTTTCAGTCCATAGTTGTTGCACAAGCTAGTGAGTTCTGTTGTCATTTCTTGTATATGTGCAGCTTTTGTAGAGATGAGGACTATGTCGTCCGCAAATCTTAGGTTGTTAAGAAGTTGTCCACATATCTTTATACCATATTTTGTCCAGTTCGTCTTTTGAAAAATATCCTCTAAAACTGCACTAAATAGCGGTGGTGAAAGTGGGTCCCCTTGTCTGACTCCTCTTGTTATTTTAAATTTACGTCCTGTACTCTCTGTTTTTATTTGTGCTACATTATTTTTGTATATGTTTTTGATAGTCTTAATAACATTTCGGTTCATATTTTGATTTTCTAAGGATGTCCATATTGTGTTGTGTTCAACAGAGTCAAATGCTTTACTGAAATCTATAAATAAAAAGTATATTGGTTGTCTAAATTCATTGCACTTTTCTATTATCTGATTCATCGTCTGTAGGTGGTCTGTTGTTGAGAAACCTTCTCTGAATCCAGCCTGTTCTATAGGTTGCTTGTTATTGAAATCTTCCTTGATGTTCTTGTAGAGTGTTTTTGAAAACAGCTTATAAATTGTCGAAATATTACTTATGGGTCTGTAGTTATTTAAATCGTCTTTTTTTCCTTTTTTATGTATAAGTGTTATGGTTGTTTCTCTCCATTGTGTAGGAATTTGTTGAGTTTGTGTTATTTTGTTAAATATATTCGTCAAGATTTCAGAAAGTGATTCTTTTCCGTAAATTATCATTTCTGCAGAGATTCCGTCATTTCCAGTGCATTTGTCTTTTTTCAAATCGTCTATGGTCCTTTCAATATTTTCTTTGCAAAACAAAGGAGTTTGTGTTGTGAGGAGATCGATATCTATGATGTCAGTATTTTCTTCTTCAATTATGTTCTTGGTCGAGGAGAATAGTTTTTCAAAGAACTCAGTGGCATTTTCGTTTAAATCTTTTCTATTTGTTTTATTTTTTCCATTTTGACTTTTTAAACTGAGTATCCATTCTTGTTGATTGTTAAGTAATGATTTTGTTTTTCTTAATGATTTTGTTTGTCTAATCGTATCTTTAGCTATTGTTTCGTTGAATTTTTTAATGTCTTTCTTTATTTCTAATTTGATAGTTTTTCTTAATTCATAAAGTTCAGTTTTTTCTTGGTCAATTAATTGTTGTTTGGTTCGTAGGGTATCTCTTCTTCCGATTAAGATTTTGGTTTCGTCAGATATTTTATCTTTGGATGTTTTAATGTTCATGATTGATAGTTTTGATGAGGTTTTGATGATCTTTTCTAATTCGTCATATATTTTTTGTACGTCTTGATTTGAGGTCAATAGTTGGCTGATCTTTGTTGTTAGTATTTGGTTGTAATCTTGTATTTTTTGGTCAGGAATAATTCTGGGGATATAATGGATTTGTCGGTTTCTTTTCAATGTTTTATGATTTATTGTTACCTCTGTTCTTACTAATCTGTGGTCACTGTCAAAGTTAACGTTGTTTAGTACAGATATATCATTGATTGTTTCGATTTTGTTCGTCAGAATCAGGTCTATTTCATTTTTTGTTTTTCCATTTGGTGAGATCCACGTCCATTTTCTGCTGTCTTTTTTTTTTGAAAAACGAGTTACCGAATTTCAGATTCATCTCTTCGATCCATCTTATAACTCTTTCTCCTCTTTCGTTTCTTTCTCCATATCCGTAGGGTCCTAAAGTTTTCTTTTCTTCTTCGTTTAGTCTCTTTCCAAGTTTAGCGTTGAAGTCTCCAATCACATACATTATTTCTGTTTTGTTATTTGTGTATATTTCTTCTAAGTTGTTGTAGAACCTCAACATTTCCTCATCAGCTTTCTCTGTTGGTGCATATACTTGAATTATTGTCATTTTTGTGTTTTTTATATTGAGTTGTATGCTGCACATTCGTTCATTATGTAACTGGATGTTGGTAATATTGTCTTTTAATTCTTTTTTAATAAGGAATCCAACACCGTAGAGGCCTTTTGTTTCTCCTACGTAGCAAAAGATACCATGGTCATTATGTATTATTTTTTGTCCTAGTAATCTTGTCTCTGATAGTCCTATAATGTCCCATTTTATTTTCTTCAGCGCTTGTCTTAGTTCTTCTTGTTTTTCATCTGAGGTAAGTGTCCTGACATTAAAAGTACAGATTTTTAAAGTTTCTATTTGGTTCTTGTGAATACAGTTCTTTGTTTGATTATTTTCGTTTGGGGGGTGTGGATCTACTCTTCCCACGGTGATCAACCGGGTTGGGAAGGATTTTTGTCTAAATGCGTTTGAATGTGGGTTGTTGTTTTGTCCGATATTAGGTGTTGGTTGATGGTTTTCATTATTAGTCTGGTGATTGTTATTTAGAAATTGCTATTTATTTTTATTTGTTTTGTTTTGTTGCTTCGAAGTGTGTGGATCATTGCATTTTTCTGAAAGTTCGTTATTGGATTTTGTAACGAGAAATTTTCTCATTTGGTTTGTCGGTTGTTTCTTCTGGTTCATTTCAGTTGATCCTGTTATTGTAGATTTTGTCTTGTTGGTGTTAATTTCTTTGTTCTTTGGTTGTTCTGATAGTGAGCTTTCATTCGATCGTATTCTCTTTCTTGGGTTTTCTTGTCCATTTTCTGGCCATACTTTCCCTTCGACGACGAGTTCGTTAAGTTTAAAGTAAGCTCTTTTTCCTTCTTTTTTAAATTTTAACAATGTTGGTATAAGGGGTTTCCGAGCTTCAACCATTGATTTTGGTAGGTCTTCCGTCATGGTGAATGTTGCTCCAAACTTTTTGCCTAATAATATGTTTTGTTTTTTCTCGTAACTTTTGAAAACTAGTCTGATTGGTCTTATTTTTGCTTCGGTTTTCTTGCCAAGACGAAAGCAACTTTCAATGTCCGTTTCTTTGATTTTGAACTGGTCGTTTGATTCATTTATTTGGTCAAGTATCGTTGATAGAAGTTCTTCTGAGGTCCCTTCACTCTCTTCTACCTTGAAAATAACGATGTTATTCTTCCTCATTGTCAATTCTAGTTGAGTAATTTGCTTTTCATGTCTTGCACAGGTAGCTTCTTGTTGCTCGATTATTGCTCCTTGCGTTTCGACAATTTTTTCAAGTTTTTCAACTTTTTCAGAAAGAATTCCCACCTTTTCGTCTGTGTTTTTGATGACTCTATCCGAAGCTTCGTTAATAGTTTTAAAAATATCATTTTTTTGTTCTTCTAAAAGTAGTTTCAAAGTTTCTAGTGTAAAAGCCATTCTTTTGGAAGACAGCACTGATTGTAAGTGAGTTTATGTATGAACTACTAGATGGCGTAAGTGTCGTTGGGGGTTGTTTTTCACAGCTGTTGCTTACGTTCTGAGTTTGACAGATTGTGTTTTTATTGAAATGTTGCTGGTTTGTTGTTTAAAAATTATTTTGTTTTTATGTTATATAAAAGGAAAACTGAGAATTTTTCTCTTATCTCCTTAATATAACGTAGTTTTTCCAGTCTTTTTAAATTACTTGCGAAATTTGCAAATTTTTTTTTTTTTGTAAAAATTGGACAAAATACCTTGTGTTCTGTGGTAATTCCTATTTGTTTTTACTGTCTAGGATCTTATTTTGCCTCGACACACTTATCTTTTATTTTTCAGACGCTATTTCAACTCGAACTTTGATAAAAAATCGCACTTTAATAACACCGTGTTTACTTCCAGAAATCAACTTGATACAGATATAGGAAGCTATAAACTAAGTTGATTTTAGTAGGACGAGGCCACCCTTCTATCTTTCCGGATCTTTCGAGATTTTGATATGGCAAAATATTAAAATCTTTGCAAAAAGGAGTGAGATCAGACCAAAAACAGAACTGTTAAAAAAAGAGCCAAGTTCTTCAATACAAAAACCTTTGTGTAACAAGTCAGCCGTGAAAATTACTGAGATCTAAAAGTACGTCAAGTTCTTACTTCATGGAGGTTTAATACCGAATATTTAAAGTAGAATAATATTGAAACAGCTACAATGTAATAGAGAAATTTTATTATTTAATGATTACTGACTAAAATTTGATGGGTTCACTTGTCAAGTTTTTAAAACCTTTCGAATTTGGGCATAAAAAAAAACTTGCCAAGTAGGCCCATCAAATTTTAGTCAGTAATCATTAAATAACAAAATTTCTCTATTACATTGTAGCTGTTTCAATATTATTCTACTTTAAATATTCGGTATTAAACCTCCATGAAGTAAGAACTTGACGTACTTTTAGATCTCAGTACTTTTCAATAATATATTAAATCGAATTAATAAATAAATACCTGCAGTTACGAAAGTAGAATAATGAACTAGAGCCGAAACATGAGTATAGGAGCTGCTATTGCAGCAGGTAACCAAGAAGAAAAAGGAATTTCAACACTTTTAGTTATTGCTGCAGATGTAACTAAAATTCTAATTATTAATATTTCTTTATCAGTTATTATAAATTCTAAATAAAAAACATAATTTCATTTTCCATAATTTAATATTCAAGCAATAGCTAATAATAAAAATACATCTCCAACACGATTTAATAAAGCAGTTAGTATACCGGCATTATAAGATTTTACATTATATACATACAAATATTTAAGGTTCTGATAAAATTTGAGAGATTTTTTAAGGAAGTGGCTTTAGTGTTCGTTTATGAAATTGGCTATAAGATAAGCAAAATATTTGATTGGCAAACAGAAATGTTCAACGAACGCAGAACACACCCTTTCTCGTTTAAAAACATACCGCACTTGCCTTTTCACTCGAGGGTTAAGACCTTTAATCCTCAGTGATAGTGAAGCGGAAGCCAATGTAACAGTAAACGAAAACAATCTATGACTCTCAAGTTGAGGTTCTAAATCTAAACACGTGTTCGTGTTGGTTGCCTATTAAATAGACTAAGTTCAAAATATAACCAAATTGCTGCAAGTTTCAGTGCCTGTTCCACTTCCACAGTGTGACTTTACGAGTCAAGTGTTGTTGCCCGCGAATCAAGAAAATACTCGTAATAATCAATTCGTTATACTGAAAAAGCGTCAAAACAATCATAATCAACTGTTTTACAGTGTGTTTTGTACTATAATTCAAAAGTGTGCCTATTGAGTGATATTTTCACTTAAACCTTGTACAACTGAGTACTTAATTCAAGGAATAAAGTCCAATTTTCCACTTCATTCTTCAAAAAATAAATTACAATGAACGAGAAGAACTCGAATTCCAATCGAACAGGTAAATGGCACTCTGAAGAAGTGGGGGCTTTTATGTTTGTGAATTGTGATTTGAGTAGTTTTTTATGCATTTTCATTTTGCCGGGACTTTGGGGTTAAGGAGTTGATGGCAGGTATTGGATCAGTCTTAGCTATGTTGTAAATGAATCGGCGAACCGAAAGTGAATAGTCACAATATCGTTCTGTCGATCATAATCACTTGCAGACATGTGTGTACTGTACATATGTACATAATGTTGCTTTTATGGAAAAGTCTAAAAATTTTAAAACTGAATGTTAGTAGAGATATATGCTTTGAACAAATTTTTGGCTGATATTACATAAATATGTACATATAAACATTCAGTACAAATTAAACAAAGTTAACAAAATGAAACAAGTTCCATTTTTTCAAGCGATTTTTCTGTCGCTACTTATTTGTAGCAAATGCGTGCACTCACATAAGAAGTAGTGGTGTTTAATTTTTTGCGATTACATAAATAATCGCGCTCAAAAAAATCACAAGTGCGTAAATGATAATAATTTGTAGCGACTACGACTTTTTAATCGCTTCGACAAAAAATCGCAAATGCCGTCCTAGCCTTAGGCTATTTAAATCGCAAGTGATGTGAGAATGTCCATTTGAATACATTTGTTTCATTTTAAATTACGACAATCGTATTGCAAGAAAAATGAAACAAATTGCCACCTTTAAATCGTCACGATTTGTTGGTATCAAGTGCGTTCCTTCTCATTTAAACTCATGTGTTCTATTTTTGCCACTAAAAAACCGCGCGATTGAAATCGGAAGTGCGTTCCTAGCCTAACAGTTACGGGCTACATGAAACGTATACGTTAGACCCACCTTTTTGGTTTAGCCTACCGTCGGCATAGAGTCTTACACATCAAAAATTTAAACAAAAATGTCAAACCTAAATTAATGAAACGCGTTTATCATCAATTTTATCAAAAAATGTCTCCTATTTAGTAAAACCCCCTTAAATAAATAACCCGGTTGCCTGAAAAAAAAAAAAACATTTCCTTTGAATTTTATAGTAGATATTCATGCTTATTTTGACATTCTCATGAATAGTCTATTCGTTAGAATGATTCTATTCCTTCGAATGAACTTTCTTAATTTTGAGATTCGAACGAATAACATTCATTTGCGAAAGATAGCATAAAATGAACTTCAAAAAAGATTCATTTTCATTGTCAGCTGTTTGACATTTACTATATTTCTATTTGAATTAGTATGACCGTTTTACATTTTTTTGTTTCTAAACATTTTATAGATGTTGGATAAATAATCAAGAAACAAAATAAATAATACACTTTTTCATTATAAAGTAAAGTTTAACCATAAAGAACTACATATTTATTACATTTTTTGTGTCAACTCAGCTGTTTTGAAACTATTCTTAAAAAATAATAAGTTGTTCATGACGCGTTCTAAATTTTTATTTTTTTTCGTATACACTTGGTCACACTAAAATATCAAAAACAAAAGAGAAGTGTTTGTGAAATGTCTAAACCAAACAAAAGAGAAGTGTTTGTGAAATGTCTAAACCAAAAAGTGAAATCTTTGTTTATTTGCAATTGTTTTGTTTGTTGTTTAATAATTTAAATTTCTTTGATAAAAACATAAAATAATAAATAAATAAAATGCACGACTGGATCGCACGAACTTGCTCTTATGTAAAAGTACTTTGGAATTTAAGATATATTTTATAAATATAAAACATGGATTTAATGAGATAATAATGTTCAAATGCATAAAATTGCCGTCTGGTTTCCGGAAAAGTATGAATTTATGCAAATAAACCTTAAAAAATCGTTTTATTATTAAATAAATTTTTTATATAAGAAATTTCTCTAAAATTTTTCAAGAAAAAAATGTGGCATGCGAATTTTAAGTATTAAATAATATTGATTTTAGGAAATAATTTCAAAAAATTATCGTTCATAGGTTTTGAAGATATTGATTTAAAACCTCGGACTCGGACCATCTGGCGGTTGAGATGAGAGTCAGATTGAATTACAGGATTACAACTGAACGTCGTATTCCCGAATTCCAAATCCAATACGAAAAACTGAACTGGATAAGATTCCGTTCAGAAGTTGAAGAACGCCTACCAGAAGTCTCCAGCGTCAACAATCTCAACAACAATGAGATCGATAACACCATTGCTCAATTTGAAACAGTTGTCAACAATGCTTTGGACAGGCAGAAAACACCCCGCACCAGCAGAGATAAATATGCAAACTTACCCCAACATATACAATTAATATATGCTCACCGGCAAAGACTCCGCAAAAGCCTCCAAAGAATATTCCACAGGACCTTTAACAGGGAAAGTGTCGAATACCGTCGGCTACACTCAGAACTTAAGTGCACTAACACAATGTTCAACCAGGCAATAAAACATCATCAGGAAAGGGATTTCAGGAAGAGACTCGAAGATATCAAACCTGGACCCGACACGTTTAAAAAGATCAATCTGATTGTTGGAAAAGCGAACTCAATTCCAGACACCATCCTTCACGGACAAGAAGTTTCAACAACTTCTGCAGAGAAAGCTGAAGCGTTTGCAAATCACTTTCATGATAGTTTCAAAGATCGCCCTCCCGTGCACCTTCCTGACTTTATCGAAGATGTAGAAACTCGCTTTCAAGAGATATCAGCAAACACCGAAACCGTGACCCTGTTCAATGAGGAAAACCCATCATCGGAGCCGACACTGACAGATGTTTTCACTTCTCCTGAAGAAGTAGCTGACATTATCTTCACTGGAAACTCCAAAAAATCAGCAGGAAGCGACAAGATTTCTAATTACGTGCTTAAAAAGTTACCAAATCTTGCTGTTCTCCTGTTGACTATAATCTTCAATAACTGCCTGAACAACAGCTATTTCCCTGCAGCCTGGAAAACCGCAAAAGTGGTCCCTGTCCCGAAGAAGAACAACCGCTCAAATGTGGAAGGATATCGGCCAATTTCTTTGCTCAGCTGCATGAGTAAGATACTGGAGGCATTGATATTGAAGAAAATCAACGTTTTCTGCAGAGAAAGAGATGTCATACCGGAGTTTCAGTATGGCTTTCGAAATAAACATTCTACCATACATCCATTACTGGGACTCCATTCTGATGTTACAATTGGACTCAACAAAAAGGAAACCACTGTAGCGTGTTTGCTGGACATCGAAAAAGCTTTCGACAGCGTTTGGATAAAAGGATTACTATTCAAACTCTCGGAACTTGGACTTGCTAATTACCTGGTAAGAATAATCAAAAATTTCCTAACCCATAGACTTTTTTATGTACAGGTAGAAAAACATGTGTCATCAACCAAAGGAATTAACGCTGGAGTTCCTCAAGGATCAAAACTTGGACCACTGCTGTTCAACATTTACACTGCTGATCAACCAGCCAACATATCAGGTAAAAAGACGAAGCTTTATGCAGACGACTCAATCACATACGCCACCGCTTTTTCACCAGAAATTGCTGCCAGGAGAGTGCAAATGCACATTAAAAACCTATGGGAATACTATGTCAAATGGGGACTGAGCATAAACAGCGAAAAGACTGAACTCATCTGCTTCCGAACACCAGTGACTGTCATTCGAAGACGAGCGTTTGCAACACGCTGTGATGCAATCAAAATAAAGCTTCCAGACAACACTGAAGTGACAGTCAAATCATCAACGAAGTACTTAGGAATCAACTTTTCCAATAAATTCAAATTCAAAAGGCATGCAGACTTGATGTTGAAGAGAGCCAACTATTCTCTGCACTTGGTCCATCCGCTTCTCAGGAGGCGAAGTGGACTAAGTAAGAAAACCAAGCTGCTTGTGTACAAACAACTTATCCGACCCGTTCTGACCTACGCCTTTCCCATCTGGTTTACTATTTCACCTACAGCAATGAAAAAGATGAAGCTTTTTGAAAGAAAGATGCTCCGCATTTGCACTGGACTGTATCGTAACACACTGACGAAGAAATATATACCAACAAGGAATCTGTATAAAGAAGCAAAATTAATACCATTGGACAAGTATTTACTGCAGCTCTCCGGAAAAATCATCAGGAACCTGGAAGATCATCCCAACACAGAAGTGCAACAACTTCTCCAGCATGAACTGGAGCCTCGTGACAAGTATCTATACACCCGAGCCATCACTGACGATCAATTTGAAGACATCATCCATAACGACAACGCACCCTTTTACGAGAAGAACAACAATCAATACTACAGGGGATAAAACGCCCACTCATCAAAAATTATTATTTAGTTAATATTAAAAAAATCATGAATTAGATTAAGAAAACATTAATATGATATTGTAAGCAAATAGCATTATGTAAAGCCAAATGAAGAACGTTGGGCCCCTATTGTTGAGCCAACATGATTTAATTTAGTAATAAGTTAGTTTTTAAGTCAAATTGTATATAAAACAAATTGAAAAATAAAATTCTTAATCTAAAAAAAAAAATTCTTAATTGATTTAAAATTTTTTTTTTTTTTTTTTTAAAACCCAATAAATATTTTTTTGAATATTCTTATATACAATATTATTTTAAACTTAAGGGGACTCCTGCTAAAAATTTTGGGTTAAAATCCTTAGAGCCGTTAATGAGAAAGTCGAAAATAAAAAAAACGGGTCTATGGCAGGTACCCCTAATAACATTTTGCCCCAAAATTTTTTTTGACCAAAATGTAGTCCATGTCCATAATATCACATTTAATTTTTTTTATCAAAATCGTTAGAGCTGTTTTCGAGATAAATAAGATTTTGCATTACGGGTGTATGGGGGGTACCCTTAGTTTTAGAGCTAAAAAAAAAATTTCAATTTCTCCTCAAGGGAATCACCGAAAACCCTTAACTTCCGAGATTGAAAGAAATAGGTCCAAGGGTTTAGGCTGTAGTGAGAGGTACAGACATACAGACACACTGAAACATGTTTTTTGTGTACTAAATTTTCCTTAAAATTTTTATAAAAAAAATTGATATGCAAATTGTTATTATTTAATAAAATACATTTTTAAACGTAATTTAAAAATTTAATCGTGTAACCGATACACGAATTTTCAAAAAAAAAAATTGTATTATTTTTTGAAAAATCCAAAAACTATTTTTTCGAGAAAAATTTTAGTTTATATTTTTTCAAATGCAAAGCAGTTCCTGCATAAAAATTTTGGTTAAAATCGTTAGAGCCGTTGGTGAGAAATTCGAAAATCAAAAAAAACAATTCTATGACAGGTACCCCTAATAACATTTCCCCCCAAATTTTTTTTTCACCAAAATATAGTCCGTGTCTACAATATCACACATAATTTTTTTATCAAAATCGTTAGAGCCGTTTTCGAGATAAATAAGATTTTGCATTACGGGTGTATGGGAGGTACCCTTAGTTTTGGAGCTAAAAAAAAAATTTCAATTTCTCCTCTAGGGAATCACCGAAGACCCTTAACTACCGAGTTTGAAGAAAATACCTCCAATAGTTTAGGCTGTAGTTCGAGGTACAGACATACAGACATACAGACAGACAGACGGAATTGTCGGACCCACTTTTTTCGTCTTCGCTATCATCGTAATGTCAACTTTGATCAAAATCTCGAGTTCGATTTTTTTCCAAATGCAGAACTTGCCCTATAGTACCTATATCGCAAGTTAAAATAAAAATATGGCATTTGTGTTGTTTATAAATGAAGATGGTGTTGAAGTGCAGAGGAGAAGGATAGTGGATGCTTTCCGTATCAACGCGGGTGGTAAAAAAAACCCTTTGCTACCTCCGGGTTTTCTTCCACTATTTTGATTAAACTTTTCCTTTGGTTCGCGGTTTGTCCAGTTGGAATGCGACTTTTAAACATAAAACAACAAAAAAATTAATAAAAGTAGTTTATTTTCCATGAAATAATTAAAAACTTACATGTTTTGTTGCTTACTCGACAGAAAAATTCAAACGACACAAAAATGACATTTAATTCTATTCTTTCGAATGTCAAAATTGAATTAGCTTTCGCAAATGAATGAACTTTCTATGGATTGGGTGAACTTTCGATTTGTTCGATTAACATTCTAATCGCCGAGTCTCAAAATTAAGTTTCAACGAATTCGACTCACTTTCTAACGAAAGAGAATGTCAAAATAAGCACCATTATATTGTCGTAGAAGAAACTTCTCTTAAATACAACAAAATATGATCGTACCTATACAACCTATACGATTACATCAAAAAGTAATACCCACTTCTACATACAGATGACACATCTAAATTCAATCGGAGTGGTTCCAAACGAAATCTGACACTTGTGTAAAACGTTTTATGTTCGCGGATGACATTGTGAAGATGGATTACATACCAGAATCTTTACAGCTAATGATTGTATAATGTATTAATGTATAGACAGATTACATGACTACTGTTGTTTTTGGAATCTTGAATTTAATCTTCAAAAAGCTTGCCCAACGTGGAATTTTGATTAAATTTGAGTTTCAAAAATGCATCTAATTGGAGACCCGTATTGTATAAACTAATTGCTATAGTGGATGAATGTTACGAGCAGTGACGTGCCGTGGTGGTTTCAGTAGGGTGTTCACTATAACTTTTTTTTTTCTAATCATTTATCTATTTTGAGTTTTAATCCAGGATCACAACGAGGACGTAATAGACAACCATCCCATCCCATCCCATTTCATTTCATTTTTTTTTTTTTTTTTTTTTTTTTATTTTGTTTTTGTTTTTATTTTTTATATTTTTTTGTATAGGTATTTATTTTTTTATTTTTGTTTTTGTTTTTTTTTTGTGTTGTTTAGTAATTATTTAAGTTAACGCAGTCCAACAGATATTTACTTGTATATAAAGGTCGATTCGACGGGATTTCTTCAAAAAAATCTTGTAGAACATAATCATAAAAAAAATGTTTTGCTTTAATTTCCTTAAGAAATGATTTTTCTATTGAAATAATTGCCAGTTCTGACAATCTGTTCTCTAGCATTTTATTTCTGGCATATGATTTTATGCGCTTAAGGGCAGAAAAAGATCGTTCGACAGAGCTACTTGATACTGGAATCGTCAAGATTAGTGAGCTTAGTTTAAAAATTTCCGAAAAAAGTCTTTAGTTCCATATTATCGAGCATTTTTGGAAAGTCCTTTAAGGAAATATTTTTGAATTGTGACTGAGTAAGTTTAAAAAACACAGTAAGTTCATTCTCAAGCTTCACAAAATCAAAAAACGGACCATAGGAACTTTTAAGGCATTCGAAGCCATCAGTTGGGAAATTTTCTTCATTTTCAGCAAATTTTTTTACGGAAAGACCAGAACGATTCTTCAGATTTTGTTTGAATAGCAGCACTGATCATAGAAATAAATGTGCTCATAACAAAATGTCAAAATTCAAAAAGATTCTTGTCTCTTTAGTGCAGGTCTTGTCAGCTATATACGTTCTTAGTTCTACTATTCTTTAATTTGTTCTTGCTTCAAAAAGTACAAATTTGTAGATGGTAAATTTATTTTGATTACCTAGCTTCATATATTTTTGCTAAAACTATACATTTTCATTATCGAGTAAGAGTATATTTTTGTTCACAAATACTATGTAAATGAATCGCTGATTGTTAAAACAACATAACTGAAATTTTAATTTTTTTACAGGAGATACAAAAAATCCTACATTTTTGGCCTTGTAGTCATTGTCATTTTTTTAACCCAAAAATCCTATTAGATTGTTTCGATTTTTAAGGATTTTTTAATATGTTTTTTCTTCTTCCGTGAAAAATTAAAACATCACTTAGGTTGTTTTAACAAACAACGATGATTTAAATGTGATTTAACTTTGGTTCCTTTGTTTATAATTTGTTGTTACCTAATCAAAAAAATGTATGTATTTCTACTGCAAAAATTTTGGTTTTATTTCGATTTCTTTGCCAATTTACTGCGATCTGCGATTTATTAAGTCCGAACCCTGGTTGTGTGTTGTTCTGTTGTACACTTGTGAGCTTGTGACCTTGTGTACAACAACCACTGGTATACAATGAATTCGCACTCCATAATGAAAATGAATCATATCAGAGTTCACTGTCTCTCTCGATGCCGATGGATGGTATGATGGTACGCTTAATGAAGTTGAACACCATACACCAAACCAATTTGTCTTCTTTTCTGTAGTTTGAGTCGTTTCTGTATGTTGATTTGCTTTACGTCGCGTTGCCCTTGCCTATCGCCGGTGCGTTGACATGGAGAGAACATTGTAGCGTGAGAATGAATTCCATTCGGATGAAGGATCGTGGTGCGCTCGATGAATGTGAACACCAAGGAATATAGAATTTTGGATTTTGTATACACATTTTGTCTCTTCTTCACATTTTTTTTTGTGTGGATGTCGATGTGCTTTACCTTGGTTTCGGAGGTCGGTCGGTGCGTTTACATCAGGAGAACACCCTAGAGTACTATTTTTGCTTGAAAATGTATTCTTCATCCATTGCATTTGAATGAATTGCCGCGGTGCGCTTGAATAAGGAGAACATGGAGAACATGAAATATGGAATGTGACTTATGTGATGATTTTGGTAGGGTGTGCGGTGAACACCTGCGTACCTTTGAATAAACGTCACTGGTTACGAGGCTAAATACAAAGATGTTGCTGGGGATTCAATATACAGGGGAACTTTCAGCCAGTTGAATCACCACAATCTGTTACAAAAGAACTACTTTAGGGATGAAAACAGTGTTCATATCAATGATAGTAAAACTTCGAAGAGAAATGTTAAGTTTAAATTATATGTGTGCGTGTTCCAGCTTTGCAACCTAGATAGATACAAGAAAATGTCTTATTCTTCATGGAACAAGAAGAAATGACTTTGAAAATTGTTTCATCATTCAATTATACTTTTGTACATACAAAATTTTGTAACTTTGCCATTCGAAAAGCCTTAAATAGGTTTTATACAAGTTTTAATATGTTCCAAAAAAAAGGAAAAATGTTTTTAAAAGATTATATATTAAAACGTCGCTCAGCTGAAAGTTAATAAAGCGTTTCATTTACTTTAATCAAATTTTTATTCTATCCTCTTCTAAATTAAATGTTTACAAAACTTTTGAGAAACAAAGTAATTACAATACAAAATTACATTGTATTTAATATGTAAAAAAACGTTTTAGCCAATATATACAACAAATACCACGAATGAAAATAATTAATAAGTAAATGCAGTTAACAATCTTAATCCATTCCATTCGGAGCGGAAAACTGTCCGATTTTGTACGATTCGGAGGATTTTTGCTTCGAGGTATTCTTCTGAACAGCTGTTCGGAATTTTTCTTCGACATTATCTTAACGCACCCGGAGAACTGCGTTGAAGTGCGTTCAAATGCTTTATTTGTGAAATTTCTGACAACTTTATGCAATTGTTTTTACGATTTCGTCCGACACAAATTCTTTGCGGAACAAATTATGCCAACAGGTTGGTGTATTATTATAATTCTTTCCGATAGTATACCTCGAAAGCAATTTGAACCTCCGACAAAGTATGCGTTGCGGACAATTTTCCGCTCCGAACGGATACCTCGCTGGGGCACATTACATGGGCTTATCCGTGCAAATTTTAACTTTTGCCATGCGTCGAAATATGTAGATATTATTATTAAATATTCAGGTTTTGGAAATTATAATATTATATATATCATTGAGTTTTAACTATTCAATTTATAAAATGAACCATCGAGATAGTGCGAAAGTGTTTGAAATCGAAAAAATCGTCGAATATTGAGACTTTTGGCTGCGTGCGTGGATAATTAGCGTTTTGTATTATTGCAAAAATAATGTTTAACATAAGATTACTTAGTACAATTTTTGTTTTTTCAGATAAATGAAGGTCAAAATTAATTGAAATCATTCATTTTGAGTGCGTGCCTTCCTTATAAATAATCCTATATGATATAAATTTTAGAAAAAACTGCCATGCGTGATTTTTCGTAAATCTTTAATTGTCACAAATTTTCGTGTCTATTTTTTTAACATTAATCATGGGGCATTATTTTATGGTTTGCATCATTATTTTTTTTTATTTATTTATTTAACATCAATCAGAGATACAATAAACTCTTATAGACTACCAAAAATAAAAATAAATTTAAACATACATTAATCTACATATATACATACAGAAATAAACAAACAAAGATATTATGAAACAAATCATTTAATTTATATTTATGAAGTACAATAATAAGTTATTTCTTAAAGTTAATCTGTTCATATTAAAATTAATATCGATATAGTTATTCAGAGAATTTGTCTCCCTGACACAGCGAGTGATAGGTTCATTTAGGGCATAATTGACTCTATGTTCTTGCTCGTGAAGAAAAAACCGGCCTCTTAACTGACGAGATGGAGCATATAGATCAATTAAAGATAAAAGATGAGGACATTTTATATGATGTGTTAAAATATCAATAACAAACATAACAGAAAAAACTTTTCGTCTTGTTTCAAGCGAATTAATTCCAATAAGTTGACATCTAGTTAGGTAGGGAGGAGTTTCGATGTCCCAACCAAGCTTCAACCAAACAAATCTTGTAAAATTTCTTTGAATGCTTTCAATTCTTTTCGAATGAGTATTGTAATAAGGATTCCATATGACAGAACAATACTCTAAAATAGACCTCACGTAAGCAGTATAAAGGGATTTGAGGGTATATGGATTTTTAAAATCTTTAGAATTACGTTTAATAAATCCTAACATAGAATTTGCTTTTGCTACAATAAAGTCTATATGTTTTACAAAGCTGAGTTTTGAGTCAAAAATTACACCAAGGTCTTTTTTCTCAGAGACTCTTTCAAGAATATTGTTGTTAATACTGTAATCGAAGAAAACAGTCGAGAAGTTTCTGCAAAAAGAAAAACATTGACATTTAGAGACATTTAAAAAGAGTTCATTACTGATACACCATTCATTTAGTTTTTGAAGGTCATTTTGCAAAAGGAGACTATCTTTTGAAGATTTAATACATCGAAAAACCTTTAAATCGTCTGCAAATAAAAGAGGAACAGAGTTCAAAAAAATGTTAGGTAAGTCGTTAATAAAAACAAGAAACAGAAGTGGGCCCAGGTGACTCCCTTGTGGAACTCCTGAGGGAACAAAAATAGGACATGAGACTATATCATCAATGGAAACATATTGAATGCGATCTCGAAGATATGATGAAATCCATTTCAGCATACTTGAATGGATGCCTAGATTTTCCAATTTACTTATTAATATGCGATGACTAACTCTGTCGAAAGCTTTTGCAAAATCAGTATATATAACATCTATTTGATATCCTTCCTCAAGTTTATTAAGAATAAAGTTTGAAAAAATCGACAGATTGGTTGATGTCGATCTTCCAGCGAAAAATCCATTTTGGTACGGAGAAATGATTTCCTTAAATATGAAAAACAATTTCTCGTATACAATTTTTTCAAATAGCTTTGGTATTAGCGAAAGTTTACAGATTGGTCGATAGTTCGAAATTTCTTGTTTAGGACCCGATTTGTGAATAGGAGTAACAAATGATTTTTTCCACTCGGCCAGGAATTCACCATTTTCAAGAGATTTGTTAAAAATATAGGCAAGAGGTGTGGAAAGCGCAGCTGCGCATTTTTTAAGAATTATTGGAGGAATCCCATCTGGTCCTGAATGGCTACTTGTCTCCAAGTTCGTGAGACCAATTTCTACTTCAGAAATAGAAATTCTTAATTAGAGTAAAAAAAACTTTGGCTTCAATGCGTGCTTCATTATGTACAAATTTTATGAAGTTAACAAAACGAACGTAAAAAACGTAACTGTTTCAAAAAAGGCACATTTTTTACTAGCACACCAAAGCATTGTTTGATTTTACCCTTACAATGAGCGTAATTTAAACTGTAGAAATTATAAAAAAAAATGGTAAAAGTGTTAAACAAATAAGTTTGAAAACAGAAGCTGTGAAGATTAAAAATAAAAACCAAATCAATTAACTCGGTGCTTAAAATAAATTATTTTAAATTCATTTTTCTATACGTTATACCTTTATACGGCGGTCAGCCATCAGACGAATAGGGGAAACAACATGTAGCATACGAAAACATGCACGTGCCGTAACTATTCGGGACTGGTGGAAGTGTGATCATAGCCTCTTCGCGGCGGCCGCTAGAAACAAGCCTTTTAAAAAAGGTTTGGCTAATATGATCAGGCTGGTTCCTCAGGTTGGCGACAGGTTAATTCCCTGTCCCGTAAAACTTAATGAATTTCGAGAACGACAACAAGCCTCGGAAACGGACTGATTTCACGACGACAACCTACGCAAAGAAAAAGGAAAAACGATTTACGAATTTTCTTATGGAACGAACGATCGCTCTATAGAGCTCGAGCTGCTCAGCAGCTAGCCGATGCCCTGTCAAAATATAAAGCTGACATAACAGCTCTTCAAGAAATCAGATGGACAGGGAATGGTGTTTTACAGAAGAAAGAATATGACATATACTACAGCTGTCATACAAAACACCATGTGCTCGGGGTAGGCTTCCTAGTCAGCGAAAAAATGAAGTCTACTATCATCGGCTTTAACGCTATAAGCGAAAGGCTATGCACCCTTCGCGTGCGAGGCAAATTTACGAACATCAGCCTCATTAACGTTCACGGACCTACGGAGGAGTCCTCAGACGAAGAAAAAGAGACTTACTACGAACAAGTCGAGAGGGCCCTCAATGCCTGTCCAAGGTATGATGTTAAAATCATCCTTGGGGATTTGAACGCAAAAATAGGTCGGGAGCCGGTATTCAGGCATTACGCAGGCACTAATGACAATGGACTTCGAGTCTTAGAATTGGCAGCATCGAAAAACATGGTCGTTGCGAGTACCAGGTTCCCGCGTAAAGATATCTACAAAGCCACCTGGGTATCACCTGATGGAGTCACTCGTAACCAAATAGACCACGTGTTGATAGACCGTCGCCACTACTCGAACTTGATGACGGTACGAACGTACCGAGGTGCCAATATCGACTCGGATCACTATCTTGTTGGTATGGTTTTCCGAGGGCGGATTGCCTTGCGAAGACGCATTGCATCCGCCGATCAGGTTCGAATCAACACGGCTGCCCTGCGCAATGAAACCACCAGTAACACCTTTGGTAATGCGTTAGGACTCGCCCTAGAAACACCTAATTTAGGGAGAGTAAGTCCTGGAGCCAGTATGCTGGGCGTAAATGAGAAGTGGACACGTCTTAAAAATACTGTCATTAGTACTGCCAACTCCATCTTAGGCAGCAGTCGTAAAAATCGGAACGACTGGTTTGATGATGAATGCAAGCTAGCGACTGAACGTAAGAATGTTGCGTACCGAGCAATGCAACAATCTCATAGAACGCGGGCACGCGAAGAGGAATATAAAGAGCTCAGAAGAACAGAAAAACGGCTTCACAGACAAAAGAAATCAGCCTGGGAGAAGAACCTAATCTGTGAAATAGAAAACAGCCGAGAGCGAGGTCCGCACCAGGCGCGGAAAGTCTACCAATCCGTCCGAAACATGACGCAGTACACACCACGCTGCACATACTGCAAGGACGGAGAGGGAAATCTGATCACCGATCCTGAAAGCATACTGGAGCGATGGGAAGCGTACTGTAATGAATTGCTAAATGGTCAGCTCACTGCAGAAGTGGAGGCTCCACTACTTCAAGAAGAATACCCTATGTTGCCGCCACCAAGCATAGAAGAGGTTGAGAAGGCTATAGGCCGGCTTAAACAGAACAAAGCCCCGGGAGTCGATGGCATACCAGCCGAATTATTCCATCACGGCGGGCCAGCCTTAATTCAAGCAATTCATGATATTATAGTACAGGTATGGGAGCAGGAAGAAATGCCAGAAGACTGGCGAAAAGGTTTAATATGCCCCATACATAAGAAGGGAGATGTCACAACGTGCAGCAATTATAGAGGTATCACGTTGTTGAGTACCGCCTATAAGATACTCTCCTCTATCCTACAAGACCGGATAACCCCATACGCTAAAACCGTCATCGGGCAATATCAGTGTGGTTTCATTCCAGGCAAATCAACAACTGATCAGATCTTTACCCTTAGGCAGGCGATGGAAAAATGTCTAGAATTTAACATCCCAACATACCATCTGTTTATAGACTTTAAGGCCGCCTATGATAGCATAGCCAGGGTAGAACTTTACAAAGCCATGAGAGAATTCGGCATCCCAAATAAATTGACACGACTATGTAGGTTGACCATGACCAACGTAACAAGCCAAGTAAAAATAGCCGGATTGCTATCCAGACCAATCAACATCTTTAATGGACTCCGACAAGGGGACGGTTTGGCCTGCCTCCTCTTCAACCTGGCGTTGGAGAAAGCAATCCGTGACTCTGGCACGGCAACAAGAGGGACCATCGTCAACAGGTCCAGCCAGTTACTGGCTTACGCAGACGACATTGACATCATCGGAAGAACCGAACAAGCTGTACACGATTCCTTCATCCAGATCGAGCAGGCGGCACAAAATCTGGGGCTGCACATTAGTGAAGGTAAAACAAAGTACATGGTGGCGTCGAATGCGAGAGGAACAGTTGGTCAAACAATCAAGGTAGCGGAGCACGAATTTGAAGTGGTGCAATCCTTTAAATACCTTGGGTCAATAGTAGCAGCCGATAACAACATAGAAGAAGAAATACGCGGGCGGCTTCTCAAATCCAACAGAGCCTACTATAGTCTGTCAAAGGTCTTCAAATCCAGAAATCTCACCATAACTTCAAAACTGCTGCTGTACAGGACCATGGTCCTGCCAGTACTCACATATGGATCCGAGACTTGGGTGCTTAGCAAAAGGCACTCCGACCTCTTAGCTGCGTTCGAGAGAAAAGTCTTAAGGAGAATTGTTGGCCCCATATGTGAGGAAGGACGATTCCGGAGACGGTACAATCATGAATTGTACGCAATCTACCTAGAAGCAGATATCGTGACAAAAATTAAGCTCGCTTTTATCTCCAGGGGTGGCGGCTGAACTAAAGCGGAGAACTGCCGTGTCTTATTTCTATGTCCCTTATAATTCGCATTATTTTTTTATTCGTATTCATCCTTGTTGGGCATACTAGTTTAACTCAATCACATGTTGTTAGTGTTATGCATAAATAATCAAATTAGCTTTTTTGGCCTTTAGTCCACAAAAATTGGCGTTTCGTCCGGGTGATCTCACATGGACTCATCAGTTGACTTGTGAGGACCTTGTCAATACCCAATTTTTGTTAAGTTCAGTTCATCTTACATGAATTTTTTGACAAAAATCCAATGTGAACTATATCCAACAAAGATTAGAATTGTAATCATTAATGTTGGAATTGTTTTGCCCGAGGCCTGGCATTGAATATTTATATGAAGGTTTTTATAATACAAACTCTATATACATCACCCGGACGAAACGCCAATTTTTGTGGACTAAAGGCCAAAAAACCTAATTTGATTATTTATGCATAACACTAACAACATGTGATTGAGTTAAACTAGTATGCCCAACAAGGATGAATACGAATAAAAAAATAATGCGAATTATAAGGGACATAGAAATAAGACACGGCAGTTCTCCGCTTTAGTTCAGCCGCCACCCCTGGAGATAAAAAGTCTGAGACAACCACCTTCAGTCTCAAAATCGTGCCACACATCTTTCCTATCCTTCTATCTCTTCCATATATTCACGCCCGCGCTGTGTTGAAACATTTAAATGGTAATCATAATCCCTTGAGCGCGAGTAAATTATAAAAAAAAAAAAATATAATTCTTAAAGTTCTTCATCCGACTGGTAAATGAAACATTTTCAGTTTTTCTATCAACCTTCATAAGATCATAAATGTGCCAAATTGTTTGGTTTCCATAATTATATTTTTTTATGAGTTATCTACGCATGTAGCAGACGCAACTAATTGTTGTAAATAAGGCAAGTAGTTAATTCGGCCAACCCTGGTCGAGTAGTGTCTTTTTCTTTGCACTAAAATAGTAATACCTACCTACCAGTGGCGTGGCGTCCATATAACACGATTCCTATCGTCTTCCCTTTTAGAAAATCCCACAATCTACCAAATAAACATCGAATACCTAAGTTTAAGTTATCCATTCTGCCTCTCGTTTGTATCTTATACTTTATCCAAACACATTCTACAATACTGAGTGCAATATTTCGGTTCTTGTCAGAGAATGGAATACAAGAAAGATATCTTGTATTTTTTGACGTTAGGGCGAGTCTTAATGCAGATGAGTTGTCCTATCATATATTTTATATTCTTGACACATATGATTGCAAGGAAAAGTTAATAGAACATTCCTAGGAAGGTGCCGCAGTTATGTCCGACGAAGGGGGTGGTGTCTAAAAGGAGGTCAATGTGGAATGCATTTGTAGATACAATATCTCTACCAGAAATGTTGTTTTTAAGGTTCTAATATTTTTTTTTTATTTTTACAGGTGACAAAATTTTAAAACGTGTTCCCATTTAAAATTATTCACGCCACGCCACTGCTACCTACTTATGTATATCAAATAAATACTTAAATAAAAATAATACCTACTTGCGTAAAAGTAATGCATTTACATACAATAATAATATAAATATGTATAAATAATAATAAGAATATGTAGTGAGAATGGAAATCAGTATCAGTTAGAAGAAACCGAGGAGATTTGCCAGCAAATAATTTGTTTTGACTTTGACAGTGAATGTTACCTATCCGGTTTTGGTCGTTGGCCAACGTATCGGATACTTAAGTACCTTAAGTACACTATCGGACTACAAGCCGAACGCGCTCAATGATCATCAGATATTTTCAGGAATTAGAAAAAATTATGCACTCTCTGTTTTTTTTTCCAAAATAGAATGTCTATTTCAAACATGTCAATGTTGCTGGAAAAAAAAGTTTCCAAAGTATAGTACAAGAATTTCGTTTTTCTTATATTAAAAATTATTCTAAATATCCATAATGAATATTAATCAAGAAATAATTCTTTTTTGTAGTGACCTTTCAATTAGTTTCAGTATATGTTTTTTGTTTTGTAATTTTTCTTAGGCTAATTTAGTTTTCTACGTGAAATTTGATATTTTTCGTGCTGGGTTTATTAATATTTATGATTCATAATATAATAATTATCGGAAACGTACGAATCCTTCAATGGAACTTTGTGACTTGACAATACAAGTGACAAATCATATTTTAGCAATTATATAATACGAGTATTTCGATCTGTTCTTGAGCAAAAACCTTAGACTCAAAAATATCGGTTTTGAAAAAAGTTTTTAAAAATCCATTACATCTTAGTTATCTCTCAATGGAGTTTTGACAGGATAGAGCTTACATTGTGTTCGAAACAGTCACATTAACTAAACAGGTTGGAACCGAAAACTATTTATTTTGTTGAGGGGTTAGCAACGCTAAAGGGTACAAATATCTTTGACTCAGATAACACATTAACGCAGTACATTGAATATAATAACGTTTAATCGTATATAATTTAAGGCTACCCTTATTCGGAAAATAATTATTTACCAACTTTCTCAAGTAGGGTATTTGAACGTCCGAAAAGGCATTTCAACTTAACCCCATTTAGAATCTAAACATTCTACCGTTCGTAATTCGCCCTCATTTATGAGTCAAACTTAGCAGACTAATATTTTTTATTTAACGAAATGCGTTTTCAAGGTTAAACATACGAGTAATTGAATTTCTTTGGAATGCTTTTTGCACAATGACAACTTTAGACTCGATTTATTACATACATGTGTGCATATTTAGTATTATTTCATACAATATTTTTTTATAACTTGTTGTGTTATTTAAACTTTTATTTAACATAGCAACTTTGTTTCCAGGACTAGATTAAATTATTGCATTGCAATCTTAAATTTTTCGTTATCATAAGTAGTGGCAAATTGCCATCAGCTCCGTAACTATTGAAAATCAACATCAATGAAATCGATGTGCCAAAGCAAAATTATTCATCTTTTATGTTTCCATATTTTTGCATTTTTTAGCTGTAACTTATGGAAGAGGTATCGTCGATACTGCTGGGGCTACTGATGATGAACATAACGTTATTGAGGCTGACAACTTCGACTTCGTAGATGAAAACATTGCAAAGCACTCAAATGGAAATGAAGCTCTTAATAATGAAGAGTTAAGGGTTTTACTTGAGAGTCATCAACAACAACAACAATTGCGAGATTCTCGTTGTCAAATGAAACCGAAGAGCACTTTGTTCCAAATACAACAGGGTAAGTATAATTTTTTTCAGAGTTTTGATTAACATAGTGTACATTTAGGTACATACATAGATATAATCAAAATATTCTTCAGAAATTTTGATTGAAAATATGAATTTAGATTTTAGATTATGTGAACTTTTAAAACAGTGTGAAGATTGAGCCCCTGTTTATTCTTATAAGTTGTTGGTCATTCATATACGCGTTTAGATCTGTTTTAATAAGATGTTTGATATAATGTGTAGGCATTTAATATTATAATATACAAGGAAGCACTAAATATATACCAATAGCAAGATGACTTCTGGTGGATTTGGTGAAGTTTTAGCAGATAGGAATATAAATATACGTGCAGTGCGTTAATACAACAAAAAAAAATCAAACCATAATATTTTTAAGTTAAATGTTATACATTTTTTAGTGTGCCAACTCTGGAGCAAGCCGCATACAATTGGCTGTGGGAAAAGCATCGATTTTTCAAATTTATGCCAGCAATAGCCAACGTTTGCTTTGTATAGCTGTGTAAATCGTTCATTTCAAATGATCGAATCATTCAATAATTGATTACAAAAATGATTCGATCATTTCAATCAATCGGTCATTTTCATTTCACTGAAATTAATCATAATTGTTCCGTTTTTTTTTATTTTCATTTCTATTTCGATAAAATTCGATCTGCGAATTTAAAACAATACCATATAATTTGATTCAAATTAAAAAAAAATTATTTCGTTTGGTTGTAAAATCGAAGCGAAATGAAACAAAAATTATTTAACTGACAAATATACGAATGAGAAATCAGAAACCGGCTAATTTCTGCGAGGAAAAATATTAATAGGGTTGGGGTCGAAATTCGGTATGGGTCATAATTCTGCTTTCAAAATTATGTTTTTCAAAATTCTGTTTTTCAAAATTCTGTTTTTCAAAATTCTGTTTTTAAAAATTCTGTAAATATGTTGTAAAAGAGAAATGGTTTTGATAATGTAAAAAAGTGCGCACTTTTTTACATTATCAAAACGATTTCTCTTTTACAACATATTTACAGAATTTTTAAAAACAGAATATTTGTTATGGAAAATACATATATACATATATAATTTAAACATAATTAGAATTCCCTAAACGCGTGAATAGTTATGCAATGCATAAGGACTTATTCATCCACTATGCAAATTCATATTTATAAAACATTTGCCTACCCTGCATAGTTATAATGAGCTTGTTTCAAATAAAGTACCAAAAAGTAAGAATCTATTACATTTAGCCTTCATAACATTCAGCTGTTTGTCGCAAAACAAAAAAAAAAAACATCTTGTCTGTTTATCAAATTTAATAAACTAAAATGGAACTACCAAAAGTTAAAAGAATTCGAACAATTAACTTTGATTCATCAGATAAATAATGCAAAATAAAAATTGCAACACTAACACACCGGATGAAGAAGGATCCGTGGAGAGAGATCACCAACAAGTATATTTATCTATTTAATTCTAAACAATTTTCAATTCAATTTGTTTGTAATATATTAGTAGATATAACATTTTAGTTTTGATAAATAAAAACAACAAAGCTTTAGTTTCAATATCAAGTAAAAGTCATTTTATTTTGTTGATAATTTTTATAATTCAATGTGATGTCAAAGTGAATGTGACAGTTCAGTACTAAAATGTCCTTATGTAGGCACTATTCAACCTCCAAACGCGTTTAGCTTATAATGCCTCTATTCAACGTCACATAAGTTTTATAAATGACGATTTTGCGTTTAGAGGAATTATAAGGGTTGCATAGCCCTATGTACTCACTATAATGAGTTTATAAATATGGCTGTATATGTATGTATACACTTAAAACAATTTTAATTTTAGTACCTACTGACAGGATTAAAATAGTACTTCACAGTTTTAATATTGCAAAATAGGGACGCATATTCATCACGCTTAGATTGAAATCATAAATCATATTGTTATACATATTTTTATCGTACTCTCTTCTTTTCTCTTGTTTTCTGCATGAATAATGTTTCAATCAGAGAGTCATTAAATAAATTGCGCGAGTAATTAAAAAGAGACTTGAACTAACCCATGTTGCTTATTTAAAAAGAATCGCAAAAAATTCAGTTTTGTATTAAATATTTTGTTTATAATTTTGTGTAACGTGGCTGGATAGAGCATTCATAATAAAACTTAAATATCTACTTATAACTAACATGCGAATCTAGGCATCTACCATAATATGTAAAAATAAATAAATATAATAAAAACTAAGCGTACTACAACTAACTTTTTACCCATAATACCTAGTCAGTAAAAAGGTGATCATGCACACCTTCTCAACCGTCTGGGAACATATTTTGGTCGTATTTTGTACGACTGCAAGTATACCAAGAAACATTTCCGTAGCATCAATATGCATGTATGTAGCCTTGTCTATTCGTCTGCTACTAAAAAAAAAAAAAAAAAAAATAGATTATTCAATATAAATTAAAGTATATAAAAATATATGAAATATAAACTTCTACCTCACCCTCAGCTATGGCGGCTGAGACTGAAAATATTTGTTAACATCTACTTGATGATAAATTCCACATACTTACCTTTTTAGGCATCTTAAAGATAAATTGATCAGCAAGGTCTGTAATTATAAAAAAAAAAGGTGAAAAGAAAGCATTTATAAAATTTCTTTTTATATATAAATCAAATAAAATAATAAAACTTACCAAAAGCCTGTCCAGTCTCTTCCACGTTCCTATGAATTTTACACTTTATTTGCACAAACAACTTTGACATAAGATTATAATAGTTTTATCTCACTCTTAAAAGAGTAAGAAAATGTTAACATCTTTGCGACGACACTATATCTTTTGCGGCGAATTCATTAAAAGAAATATAATATGAATTGGTGAAATAAATCATACAAGTAATAGATTCTTTTAGGAGTATATTAAATTTCAGGAAACATTAAACTCAATGTCGGTTACTTTCAAAAAAAATTATAAAAGGAAAAAAAAAAAAGGTAATAAGTCCAAGGGTAGTTGCAAAAATGAATAAAGGTAGAAATGTGATTCAAAACAATACTGTGATATTAGATATAAGATAGAAATAGATTAGTAGTATAATTTTGTTAAAAGCTATACTTAGACAATAGTAGTGAATGCTAACTTTACATAAAAAGCGTAGAAGAGGAAATGAGACAGAAGAAAAAAATTAATAAAACGTTAATGATATTTGATTAAAATACCTACCTTTGCAGTTATAGACTTATTTACCTTGTTAAAACAAAGAAGTATGAAATACATAAGGGGTCTTGGCAGAAAAAGAAAAAAAAGACAAAGGGATAGGAGATGACTTGCGATTTTCATAGAGTGAAGTTCGAGGATAATTCTTTTTGAAAGTTTTTTTTTTACCAGTATAAAATTATTCATTTTTTTTTGAAATAAAGTTCAAAATTTCACAAAAAAAAAAAGGAAAAAAAGAATTTCCGATTATAAATACGAAAAAAAAAAGAAAATTATAAATATTAATTATAAGAACAAACGAACAATACAAAAACAAAAAAAAAAAAAGACATATCAGAGGCGCTCCGCACCTACAGTGGTCTTAATAAGTGCTTCTGCCCCCATAAGGTCCAAGGTGCTCTGTCCATTGTAGAGGATACTTAAGTGCAAAAACTAGAAACTATTTAAATATGTACATATATCGAGGAGTGTATTCTACAACCAGGGAAAGAAAGCAAAATTGAAATCTGTGAGGAAGAAAAGACTTAAGTGGTGAAATATATACATATATGTATATATATACACATATATAATTGGAGGATCAGGAAGGCAACTACAAGAAGAAAGAAATAAGACTTTAGCCCAAGAATTAAAATAAAGTGAAATCCCTAATCGAATTCAATAAATTTTTTTTTACCTAAATTAAAAATAAATTACATAATTTCTTTTACTAATTAACGTAATTTTTACTTGAATTAATTAAAAGTTGTGTAAGAACCAATCTGTTTTAAAGAGTGTGTTTCAAATTGCCGCGGAAACTAATATTTTAGTAACAACTAATTCTCCAGTTCCTGATTTGTGCTGCCGGCAGGACGTCGAGGGACGAGTTAAAAAAAACCGTAAGTAGTCATAAATATATGTAGAATTTGTCCTGGGATGAACAAAGCAAATCCCCAACGTATACTTTTACTTTTAAAGACAGATATCGGTTCCTCTTTTTTTTTGATTTGCCTTTCAATTTTAATTTTCAATTTTTTTATTCAGAAAATTTAGATTTTTCTTTCAACTCTTCATGAGATTTGTTAAATAAAGATTTTAAGAATTTCTTTGAAATTGAATGAAATCTGATTTTTTTAATTTAATAAGAAGTTGGTAAGATGAAATACATCATGATGATGCAGTGTTAAATCTAAAGCGTGTGATGTGTGAAGAGACGTGTCAGGCCGTCTAAAAAGGTAACTATCGTGACAGGACATGGTTAGACGATAAATTCACATAGCTGAAAAGCAATTTAGGGGCTATCTTCCATAACTTAGGCCAAGGAAGTTAGCGAAGGATGTGTCTCAGACATATGGGTGGGATGGCCAAGCTGTACCAACAACATCAGGTAAAACCTTACTGATTAGAGCGAACCATTGTCTTGGAGAGATGATGGATTGAGGATGTTATGCTCTTGATAAGCTAGGTAGGAAACAAATTAGGTTTAAGTAATTTAGAATTAGATGGGGGGTTAGTTTTACTTACTAGGTCATAGGTTAGTTATAGTTTAGGTTGTAATAGTTGTGTTTCTATCCAACTTTAAGGATGTGTAACATTCAGAATTATACGTCCTTTCTCCAAGGCAGTGGCAAAGGTGAGTGAGTATGCATCTTTTCATTTCCTTTTTTTTTTCTTTTCATCGTCCGATCAATTGTCCGTCTGATTTTTTTATTTTTTTATTAGTTTACTTTCTTTTTCTATTTTTTCTATTAACAATGGCATGAACAATAGTGAAGTTGAGCCGAAGTTGTTTTAGTTGAGACAAGAACTCCCCCGTCCGACGAGCTTAGCTGAGCCGAGACAAGCATGCCACCGTCCCAAAAATAAAGCAACAAAGTCGCCTCTGTGGCAAATAAAGGTTCATTTCAAGAATTGACATTATATGTAATGTATGCGCATGCATTTAGCTATAAATTTGGATTTTTGAATATGTTTAAAGTTCGTTTTTGACATGAAATATTACTTTTCTTTTAGATATTAATATATTATTTTTATTTAAGAAATCTTTAATAAACTCAGTATGAATATTTTGACGTGAATGGTTATTTTTCTTAGACAGAATTTCACTGCTCAGAAAACAGAATTTTGCACATATAGAATAATTTTGAAATACAGAATTTTGAAATACAGAATTTTGCATTGTCAGAATTTAGTAATACAGAATTTACCATACAGAATTTTTATAAAAAAAAAACAGAATTTTGACCAAACAGAATTTTGAAAACCAGAATTATGACCCGCTCCCATATTAATAATTTAATAGCCACGACAAAGTAACTTACAAAAACAAAAAACAATCGTCACAAACAACAGTTATTTTTCAGAATGTCTTAATTTAATTCATTTTTAATTTTTGTTTGTAAAATGGGAGGTTTAGGTAAGAAGCGGAGTGTAGTATGGATGCACTTTGATCAAATTTCTAAAGGAAGACCAAAGTGCAGCTACTGCCAAAAACATTTACTTTTAGCGGAGGAACAACATGTAATTTTCTACGAAACTTGAGGTCTCAATACGTTGAGTGAATATTCAACGAGCTAGGGCGGGGTCAATTCCAATAAAACCCATAGGTACATGGTCCTGGCTGATACCTCAAATAATAACATCAGTTGAACCCAACAATTGCTTTTGCTACCCACAACATAAATAACCAACACAATCAAGCATGTTCTTCAATGTCGAATTCAATCCACAAATTTCAGTCCACGTCCGTTTAGCGTTAAAAATCGACATTGATTAAATCGGAACAAATAAAATCGAGTAAATCATTGTTAATCGAGTTGACTGATATCTAGAATCGAGATTCATTAAAATGATTGAAATTGGAATAAAAAATCGAGAATCGAGGATCATCGAAATGATTGAGATTGGGATCGACTGAAATGAAAAATTTGTGATTTCAATCATAAATACATTTCGACAATCGGATTAAAAAAAAATACGAATCGTACGCATGATCCTTTTAATAGATAAATAAGTGTCATCTCATGTATAGTTCACTTGTGATTGCATGCCCTGGTGTTGATTGCATGTGCATAACACATAACGGTTTGTGTTCTGATTATCAACCCATTGGATCTACACTTTACAGATGAACTTAGATCGGCAGAGTTGTAATTTTGATTTTTGAAATGGTAAGTGATTTTTATGTTTTTTTTCCAATATACATACGTGGGCTAAGAACAAATTTCTTTGATGTGTACGTACATTCAATTAAATACAGGCTATCTGCTTTGTCACAGGGATTTATTTTATTTATTTTAGGGATTTATTTCAGCATTTATTTCATGGACTTCAGATTTAAAACCGTCAAATGCAACTTGTATTGAGCGGTTCGATTTTGGTATATCGAGATCTTTCAATACTCTTGCAACCGTACGAGTGCGAAAGAAGTTTGTCCCATAAAATCGTTTACGCTCTCAAGCGCGGGAGGAGTCACGACACTTTCTGACAGCGTCGAATTTACAGCAAACTGTGCTGCAAGCAAATTCCCATTTTCTTGTGAGCTGTCATAATAAGTGTTATCTTTTTTATATAAAACTTATATTACTATCAGGAAGACGAACGACTGTCGCGACATCTTAAGCATAAAGACAGTACTTGCGAGATTTATCTCTGCTAAATTTAATAATAGATAATTCTCTTTTTTACTACTTGGTTTGTATCTTATCCTACTCGTACTTTCCACTGTAAAATCGTGTGCTAATTTCAGCGCCACCACTAAGATAGTATTCGCAATACAAAATCACGCTCCATGATAATACTATCGGTTTGATATACTAAGGTGTTATTGAAGACGAGCATTTCAACCGAAGTCGTATTTCGAATTTTTTTTAATAAATGACCAAACATTTTTACTACCTTTGGGCCATTGTAGTATTCTTTTCTTTGCCTTAATTGCTGGTCACGAGCAAAAATTTGGTCCATCAAATATGACTTATCACTCTAATTTTTATTATTTCTACATGAAAGGAATGATTTCAAAAGGGAGACGCAAGAAATGGGATCTTCCAAATGGTGTTATAATTTTCAACAATTTTGAAGACTCGTCACCTAATGTAATATGTTATCTTATAAGCAACGTCTTGTGTCTGAAAAATTTTAAATCAAATTTTATGTTGCCTACAGCGAAATTATTCATTAGAGAATAGAGTTAGAGATTAGATTCTTAGTAATAAATGTGGAACAACCTGTGATAACGAGCCGAGAATTTAACTCGCCAAAAATTAATTAGTCAACCTGACTATACAGTGCAACGTATCAGATTCTAGCATAGCTAGGAGCCACTCTCTTGACAAAAGAAGAGATGGTTAATTCTTTCATAATTTCACGAAATAGCAGACACATCATTCATTTAAATATATAAAGAAGATTTAAAATAATTAAAATGTTAATCTTGAAAATATTGATTCGACGAAAAGAGAGTAGAAAGTACTTTCGAAAATGATGAAAATAAGTTTGCCTTTTCGATGTATAGCTATCACTGAGAAAACTGAACTATAAGTTATTTAAACAGAAACATGTTCAACTACGTGTTTAAATAAGGACAAATAGAATTCGTTTATTATTAAACTCAAATCTGTTTAGATTAGAAGATACTATTATTTTACATTAAAGTGTGTTTAAATCAAACTCATTCATGTTTGATTATTGGATCAGAATCTGCAGCACATTTTGTATGTCAATTCAAACCAGCTTGAGTTTGATTTTTGGAATGCATGTTTAATTATTTTACTGAATTAAAAATGTTTAACATAAAATGAACATGAACGAGTTTGTTTTAGATATAAAAGGAGTGAAAATATTTACAATAGACAGAGATTAAACACGAATGTTTAATTTAAGCCCGAACTAGTTTGAATTGAACTAAAACAAAGTAAATACATAAATTTTCTTAGCATTTGGCGTCGAAACTCATTTAGTGTGTTCTGTTACGCATATTGGTTTGTGTTCCGAGAGTGTTTTTGATATTACTAAAATGAGTAATTTACAACAAAATTGTAAAGATAAATTAATAATCATGTGCGGCTAAGTTTACCTGGCGCTTGAAGCAATGATGGGGTCAACAACAATGATGGGGTCTACAACAATTCTGAGTTTTTGGTCATCTTTCAAAACAGTTTTTGGCTTTAAATTGGTAACTATACAATACATTTTTTAAGATATTAAGAAGTTAACTTTATATGTGAAAAAAAAATAAACTTAAGTCAAATATTTTTATTCGATTACTTAGAAAAATGATTATTTTCCAGATAAACTGTGATTATTTGATCTTGAATGCCGAAAGAGAATTGGCTGTTCTACAAATGGAATTAATGAATTTTAATTTAAATGTTTATACCACACTATAATGGAAAATGTTATTCTAGAAATAAATTTGTATGAAAAGTAATCTGAATGTGTTTTTTCTTCGTAATGTATGCTTACACTTAATGTAGGTACATGTTTCAGAATTTGACTCTACTATATCTAATAAATAGAAAGCATTTCAGTTTAAATGGAAGGTGTTTTAAAAAAAAACTAAATAGATACAAGTTTAAAAAAAAATAGTACCTGCCTGAAAAATCTGAAGTCAAATATATTTGACTCAAAAACGGAAAGTATTCAACAAAAATAAATAGAATTCTATTTGAAACAACATCAAATGAGGTAAATTAAAACAAAGATAAAAATGTTTATATCAAATAGAAAGTGGAGTAAATTTAAACAAAATCATGTTCAAATCCGGTCAAGCATGGGTAAATACGTTTCTATTAAAATCAAATAGATATCGATTCCATGCCAAATCGTATGTGTTTGAGTTTGATTTAAATATGAATAAGTTTAATATTTTTCTCTGTGAAATATGTACTTTTTTAGCCAAATGAAGCAATTGCTGTGTTGTATTCGTTTTAAGTATTCCAATGACGTTAAGTCACAATATAGGTCAAAATTATAGTTTAAAAAAGAGTTTCCTTAACCAAATAATATTCAAATATAAACTTAAAAACTTAATCTATATTTGACTTAATTAATTGCCAAACTTCTGGCTTGCAAATTTTCTGATTAAAAAATTCTAAGGCCACAGAATGCAAACCAGGTCTCATTATTAAACTTTCAACATTTCTATAAATTGCTTTGAGCACATTCCATTTCACCACTTCAACTCCAGAAACCCGACTTAAAACTTTTATCGCTCACTGCCTCTGGAATAAGTAGCTACCCATACCAGAAGAACCAAGTACAGCTGCAACAGTAAAATAACTGAACTGCATTGTAGCAAAAGAAGCAGCAGCTCTTTTATTATTCCTTTCCAAGTTATTGTTGAAAATTATGAACACAAAATCATGCATAGAGAGACCCACTTTAAAAGTAAAGACTCTGAAAGTTCTCGGCGTCAGTAAGTCATCTCTTTCCTGAGGAAGAATTTCCATTTGAAATGATGTCATGCCCTTAAATGATCATTTTACAGAAAATACTTTTGAGAGTTCAAAACCTGAATAGCAGTTATAGAAGCAGCAGCAGCAGCACAATACTATACCAAATCATCTAACAAAAAAATACGACTTTTCTATGCAAATAAAATGTTTACAGTATCAAGATAGCTTTCATTCGTTTACTTATTCCACCACTCTTTTCAAACTTCTAAGGGAATTTCTATGGAAGAAGACACCCCATCTCTCATGGTTGAGGCAAGTCAAACAACACTGACTGGCAGACGGTCCAATGAATTATAAAACGACACCAATGCGAGATGCGAAACCTGTGGTGGAACTGGGCTGAGGTAGGGGCAGATTCTGATGGTGGCAGTGGAATGAAGAGTGGTTTCGGTATATTAGCCTCGAAACGTGTAAATACATCTTCTATTCTTGATTTCAATGGGCGTTATATGTCATTTCAGTATAGAGGATGTGCTCTCAAATTGTCAGAGGCCTATAGCATCAGAAAATCCCATATCTCGTATCCCTTCTGTGAATCTAGTTCCTATTTGCATTGCGACCTCTTACCACCGCCAAACACCAACCGTTCTATCTTCCATTCCAATCCCAACACACAGGAGCAAATAATGAAAAAAGTCACTGAATTGAGTTCACGAGATTACGAATATTAAAACGGATATAAATGAGTGCTTTTGAGATGGCGTGCATTCACAGGATGACAGGATGTACCATGCACCCTCTCATCTGATGGTGACTGCATGGATGTGTTGCACCAACCTATTTGACGCCGTTTTAACTTTTCCATTTCCTATTCATTTCATCACATACGTACATATACACATATTTATATGTACTTCTTATTTACTTATTCTTTTTTTCATTCGAGTTTCCAATCCCTTTTCAATGAATTGAAATGGAAACATTTTCTATGTGGTATTAAATGATCTCGTTTTTAAATACACACAGGTCTACGGGTAACCGATGAAAGAAGCTCTGGAGAGGGACTGTGTTAAGGGTTTTCAAAATACGGTCTTCCAAAATCCCATCAGTACCTAACGAACGCGTTTGCTAATGAAGCAATAGTAATGAAATGTAAATCAGGAGTTTTTTTTCACAACTAACCACGATGACATTACATAAATTAACCTGATGTGTGTAATTCTAATGCTTGTAAGGCAAACAAACTAACAAGTTTTAAGTTTTAGATGCGAACACATCTCTGAAGGCGCCATATGAAAAGAATTATAGGTTTACTCATAACAATATTTGGGCTTTTCTTTAAGTTAGTCTAAGGGAAACGCATATTAATTTGTGGTTGAAACTCAACAAAAAAGGATTAAACGCTGAACCGGAATACGACATTAACATCCTTATTTACGAGTTTTAACTCGTTTAAGCGACGCGACGGAGGAAAGTTACTTTGACTTTACAGCGGCTCTAATTAAAATGCACGAGGAATAGCGGTGGAGTAAGCTAAAACTGGTTCATAGGAGGTTTAAGACCGTTTTAGTATCTAAATGTGATTTTGAGATGACATCTTGTGAAATTCACAAAAAGGAGTGTAAACAATATTTTTTTCGTTTCTTACTAAGACAAAAAGGACAGATATTTTGCATTAATAAATTATTTATATTTTCCAAACGCTCTAACAGTTGTACAGTATTGGGAACGCATTGTGGTTGGTACATTCATTTATTGAATTTGAACTTTATACAATCCAATTTTAAATGTATCCAATTTCCAATATGCATACAATGATAATAAAATGAATAATATTGGAAATCAGCTGGGGTTTGATTTAGGTGTATAATAACCAGAGTTTTAGATTGGTGACTTTTTTTCCCACTATATTTGACATGAGAAAGGCGTAGCTAATGAGGCTAAGAAAATATAATATAAATAAGGATTTGTTTGACGTGGCGTAAACTCGAAATAAGTGCTTCGGCTGGGTTTAACTATTCCGAGGTTGAACACAGCATTAGTGAAAAATAATAAATAAGGCTGTAAAAGACTAAATAAAACCAGGCCCATAGATTTGAGTGACAGCAAAGGCTTATGGGCTCTTGAGTTCGGAAATCACTTAAGACACATACATTGTTCACACACACGAATGAGGATCAACAAACATTATTCAATTAAGTTTCAAGTTAATTGGTCCGGAGCTTAAATAATATTAACAGAATGGGCTGCAGTCTGCATATGAGATAGATGCACTTTGCACATCGTCGCTTTTCCGGCAGAACGGCATAAGTCTATATTTGCCTATTTATAGTTTAGAACACAGAGCTGAGCTGAAAAAAAAAACACAATTTTTCTGTGTAATCGGCATTAATCTACTTCTTCTAGTTTCCGAGTTATGAAAAAGCGCCGCTCTCAATTTTCACAAACATCCCTGTCATTTTTTACGTATTTTCGAAATACGGCATAAATCAATTTTTGTTTTTTTTTTATATTTCGTTTTTTATAAAACTTAACAAACAAAAAATGCAATTTTTTCATGTATTTAGCATTCGAGTTTTGTTTTTTATGAACAACGATTTTTTTTTCTTCAGTATAAAAAAAAAATTTAAAAGGCTCTCCTGAAAGCTTACAAATTTCGACTTATGCCAGTCTGCCGGAAAAGCGGCGACATGTACTGTACTACATATATTAGTTAAGTAAGCAATTCTTTGGAATTGCAAGCGATACCTTAAAGATTAAGAATTGTTTAAGACATTTTAATAACTTAATTAAGAATAATATGTATAATATTTTATCTTATATTTCATTACTTGCGACTTATATTTTAATGCAAGTTAAGGCAAGTTATGCATTCGTTAAAAAAATCGAACTCGAGTTCTTGATCAAAGTGGACATTACGATGATCTTCTTCTTCTTCTTCTTCTTCTTCCTTTTCTTCGGCGCTGTTATGATCTCGATGTCGAGGGGATCATAACTCTCCCACGTATCTGCTTCACACTAGTGATCCGCCTGTGGGGTTCGCCGGGTTGACCTCAGAAATCGGCGGCAAGCCTCCCGGTTTTGTATTGTTCCATTTCTGAGGCCAACTGAATGCTGGTGTTTTTGCATTTGTTTGTACCAGGAGTGTTTAGGCCTACCTTTCTTTTTATTCCGAATTGGAATTGGACATTACGATGATAGCGAAGACAAACAAAGTGTGTCTCGAAATTCTGTCTGCTCAACTACAGCCTAAACGGCTCGGCCGATTTTGTTTAAGCTTGGTAGATATCATTTTTAATTTTTTTACCTAAGACGTTTTTTCCTTATGCATAAGACCAAAAATAACGGAACCTGTTATAGGAATTTTTTTCGAACTTTTATAAATATTTTTTTTTCTCAAGAACTGTCCCACAAAATGTAAAAAAAAAAATAAAAAAATTTATTTAGTTAAAGCTAGGTAATGGTTGAAAAAAATTTAACAAAAAATTGTAAATTTTGGTAGCCCCCTTGGAACCAATTCATTCTTTTTGATTTTCTCGAAAACGGTACAACCGATCTTAATCAGTTTTCTTATGCTAAAGTTTCTCCAAAGTTTGAATATTACTGCGAGTTCAAATTAATTTTTTTTTTGGATTTAAAAAACAAAATTCTAATTTTTTTGTGAAAACTCAATATTTCTAGATTTTTTTTCGAAGTTTATAAATAAAAGTTTCTTAATAATAATCTACAATATTTGAGAAAAAAAAAATGAGTTTTACCAAAAAACAACGGTACCCACCATACAAATGTTAAAAAATGGTTTAGGAAAATCGTATTTTTCTCGAAAACGGTTCCAAGAATCTTCATTAAATTTTTTTTTCTTTCGGTTAATTTTTACGATCTAAAATTTAATAAAAAAAAATCTACAAATAATATATTACTGACTGTACCTACCATAGAACCATTTTTTCGTATTTTGAATTTCTCGTTATCTTATAGAGAAGCTTCTAAAAAGTTTAAAAGACATTGCATTTCAAGATTTTTAAAAAGTATTTTTTAAATTTATGAAAAAAAAAATCTATTTTTTCTTGGAAAATTCAATATCTCAAAAACGACTTGGTATTTTTTTTGGAAATTTATTTTTTATTCGTATAGTACCTAATAAAAACTTTGAGTTAGCATACCGATTTTTTTTCTTAAAAATGTTTTAAAAATTCAGTATATAACAGCTTATTTTTTAAGAAATCACTTATAATTTTTGTTCTTGCATAACTAATATTTGCTTGAATGACATACCGTTCTGTTTCTAGCTCCAACTACGAGTACTAAAGAATTGTTTTATTCATTTAAAAAATGAATTTTATGCTTATTAACAGTTTTTCTCTTATGACATTTTCGAAAACATCATGAAGATTGTATTGATAAATTTTAATTGCCAAGTTTTTAAAAAAGCGAACGTGATTTTTTCGAAATATTGAGTTTTGAAAAAATCCAAAAATCATTAATAACCATTCTTCTAAATTTTTTTTTTAAAACATTACTTAACTTACTTAGTTAAAACTAAATCGAATCTTATCAATTTATTTAAGTTAATCCTTGGACAGTTCTTGAGAAAAAAAAATATTTTATCAAATTTCGAAAAAAGTCGTATGGCAGATCTTAAAAAAAAAGGAAAAAAAAACGTGTGTTGGTAAAAATTATAAAAATGCTTTCTAGCAAGTTTGAAGAAAATCGGCCGATCTTAGGAATAGGATTTAGTCGAACAGATAGCCAGACAGAAAGACAGGCATAATTGCGACTCCCACTTTTTTCGTCCTCTCTATCATCGTAATGTCTAGTCTGGTCAAATAGTTGAGTTCGATTTTTTTACGATTGCACAACTTGCAATATAGTTCCTATGTACAGTATTCCCCGTTTAATTGCACTGACCATTTTGTCAGATTTTTCGGTCAATTATCCGGGTGGTTCAATTACCGAAACCCCGCTTAATTGACCGACCTGTTCAATTAAACGAAACCCGTATAATTGCACGAGTCGGTCAACTAAAAATTAAAATATTCATCCCAGAAATTTACTATGAACATTTCATTGTCAACTTACGAAAACCTTGAAAAAACTGAAAAAGAATACACACACAAAAATATTTGAACACGTTTTATTAAAAAAATAAACATACATACATAATTAAAACTATGAAACAGAAATAAATTATTCTTAAAAAAAGTCACTTTTAGCTTCGAAAAGGATACAAAAAAATAATAAATACAATAGTAGGTATATGTACCTCAAAATGATTTTGATTGATTGTTTTGTTTTGAACAATGTCTTCTTGTTTTTCAGCTCAACTATAAATTTATTTAGTGGTAAGAAGTATAAACGTAGAATTGCAATGTCCTGAAGAATTTCGAATTTCTTTTTCTTAAACCGTTTTTAAAATTTCGGCGTCTGTTAAGCATTGTACTTAAGTATGTTGTCTATATGACCACGATATCATTTTCCGGCTTCTATTCATCTTGAATGCTACCTATCTTTTAAAAAACCACTTCAGACGTAGGTTAAGTAATAAAATATTTCTAATATTTGTTTCATTATAATTTTTTTGTACGTCCAATTATCCGAAAAATGTCCATATATTTTTTTTTTTCGGGTGCATATTTTAAAGTTCAATTAACCGAGTAATTCAATTAAGCGGGTTTCAACTAACCATTTAAAAAGCTATGCTACTAATACGGGAAATTTTGCAATGTAATTTTTTCGGTCAATTAAGCGGGATGTTCAATTAAGCGAGGTGCAACTAAGCGGGGATTACTGTATATGTACGTCGCAAGAAAAAAAGCAACAGATTGTCACAACCATTCAGGCTTTTATTGTTTGTTTTTTTAAATATTTTAACTCAAAATATAATAAAGTAAGCGCAAATGCACATAATGCGTGTGCATGTGCATGTTTTTCAAACATATGTATACGAGTATCTAGTTTCATTTAAACATTATAATCATTCCAAATTCAAAAATTTTTCGACAGAAATTGTGGCTAACTCAGAAGTGTTCAAGAGCCCACTTCGGTCGTTGTCTATGCTCGTTAGCTCTCAGCTCCTGGCTCAGTACGATTTAGGTCCAATCCAAATCATGAAGAAAAATTCGCGAAAATTCCAGATCTTGTGCTCGCCACGGAATTGACTGCCTCGGAAACTCTTGCAGACAACGGTGATGTTGCATTTCGTTGACATATTATGGGTGTGTGTTGGTGCATAGTTAACTGAACTAATAGCCTTGAATTTATCCATCACGTTGCGAATAGTCTTCTTGAAAATACAAATATGGGAACTGTTAAATGGATGAAGCGCATGAAATGTTGCTCCAACTGAAGAACCATAAAACAATTTATTAATTTGAACATGTCGTTGAACGTTATTACTCACTGTGTTAAATTTGCAAAATATACTTTATAACTGACAGCTAATTTGACAGATATAGCTTCAACAACACCTGTCAAAGTTTGGAAATCTCTATTGATAAGCCTTTTACATTCATACACAAACGATCAGCAGACTGCTTCTTGTGGTGCTTAATCTGTTAATTCTAAGCTGTCCAAAATGAGAACTTAGAGCTAAAAAATCTATCAAATCGATAGAGAAAGATCAGAATAAGTTCAAATAATGACGTGTACTGATCATATTTGACGAATCAAATATTTCCATGACCAAAAATTGAGGCAAAAATTTGTTTGGTAAAAAAATTTAGTAAATAAAACTTCGGCTTGAGTACAATTCCCATATATGGGCAGATGTTGAAATAACTCACTTCAGTCTATTGAATAGAATCTTTAAAAATGAAAGGTGATACGATAACAGAAAGATTTAAATCTCTCGAGAACCGCCGCAATGTTTCTTGTATTTTTAAATACAGTGTTTTAGTGAATTAAGTAATTCAACCGTAATTCTCGCGCTTCCGTGAATGCCCATCAGTTTACCCTTGAGCCCAACTGTTAAATTCAGAGATTCTTTCTACTGCCGCACTACACGAATGTGGAATGCTTTACCCGGTCAAATATTTCTTTCCCATTTTGATGTTCAGACATTCAAAACCAATGTACTCGTAGATATGTACATCGGTATCTTCTGCGTTATTAAATCCTCTCCAAGTTTTTTAACGATTCAGCTTTGCTCAAACATTTTAGGGTATTCATAACCTCTTTGGTGAGCACAAAATAAATTTAAAAAAAAGTAGCAGGTACATCATAAAGCAATTTGTCAGCACAACCAATTTAGACGCACACGTTGCATTCTCATATCACTGTGTTCTGCAACTTAGTCAATTATTAAAACCCGAACTTTTCAAAGCCAAAAGCAAATTCAATCAAAGATTGTTAAAAAGTACTCAAATGTTAAATTTCAAAATCCTATCGTGAAATTCGTGTTATCCTTTATACTCTACACAATACCCACATTACAATAGCTTTCATTGTTAAGCTCCCTAAAGCCAACATAGAAGGATTTGGTTTACTCGTATTTAGGCTAAAATGCTGCTCCTGAAAAAAAATATCCAATTTCAGAAAATGTTTGTGTATTTTGACAGAAAAGCTGAAATTCAATCACACAAAGAGATTCAAGATATTTCTTGAAGGGGCGCACAGTCTATATGGAAGCTTTACTCGAGCCCAAAGACCGATGAAATATCCGCGAACACAAAAACGAAACAAAACTTATTTCTTTTTGTCAGAACACACAAGTATAGCAATGGAACAATTTCCTCGTTTTTAATACCGTAATTGTATTGCATTCCCGTGAAAACCAAAATTCCATTTCGTTGAATTTTCTCAATCGGATCGGAATACGAATTATTTTCATGTTATGGAGAACGTCATATTCCGCGTGAAAAGTTGTGATAGTACTGAAATTTTACGAGCATGGTATTGCATGGCAGAACATAGCAAAACGCTGCTGTTGGTGGTATTTTTAGTGTATGTGGTCTTGGTCCTCATGGTCGTTATTTTTGTATTATTAAAACGTTTGTTGTTGTAACCAGACCAAGCTTTCAAGTCCATCTACCCTTTGACAGAGCTTCAAAAGTATAGCAAATGCAAAAGAAAAACAATGCAAGTATTTTTATAAACGAGTATTCTCAAAGTGCACATTGGTGTTGTGCATAATCCATGTGATGATGATAGTATAAAAATAAATGACTGGGAATCAATACATTGTTATACAAATGTTTCTTTGTTTTTTCGTCTAGAAAATTATCGATAATATTATTACCTATTTCGAAAATAGTCTATTCAAAGAAGAAAAACAACGATTACCTACGTTTTTATTTTTTTTAATAATTAGAACCTGCATTATTAAATTTCTCTTAAAACTAGATTGTACAGCTGGCAGAGATATAATTAAAATTAACTTTATTACTGAAAACTAACAACACTGCATTTAAATATTATCACATGCTAAAGACTTTTTGGAAGGAAACTGTTCTTGAGAAACCTTCATCTGATAGATAAATAAAATAAAATGCACGACTGGGTCGCACGAACTTGCTCGTATGTAATAGATTAAGAGTTTCAAAAATGAATGTTATTAGAGAAAAACTGTTCATAAGCATAAGAATTAATTTTTTAAACGACTAAAACAACTTCTTCAGTAGTTGGAGGTAAAATAGAATGCCATGTGATTCAAGCAAATATAGGTTCATGCAAGAACAAAAATTATAAGTCTTTGTAGCGGTTTCTTAAAAAATAAGCTTTTATTTACAAATTTTTTAAAATATTTTTAAAAAAAATTTTGGTACACCAATTTAAAGCTTATATTATTGTTTGAATAAAAATTAAATTTACAAAAAAAATCTTGAGCCGTTTTCGAGATATTGAATTTTCAAAAAAAAAAAGATTTTTTTTCAAAATGCAAAAAAATATTTTTCTTAAAGTTTTGAAATGCAATGTTTTTTAAACTTTCTAGAAGCTTCTCTCTAAAAAATTTCATTAAAATCCGTTATGCCGATAATGAGAAATTCAAAATTTAAAAAAATCGCTCTAATGGTTGGTACAGTCAGTCAATCTTGTTTTCAAAATTTTTCTTGTTAAACTATAGATCTTAAAAATTAATTGAAAGAAAAAAAATTTCAGTGAAATCCTCAGAACCGTTTTCGAGAAAAATACGATTTTCGAAAACCATTTTTTGACATTTGTATGGAGGGTACCGTTGTTTTTAGGTAAAATACTTTTTTTTTTCTCATATCTTGTAGATTATTTTAAGAAACTTTTATTTATCAAGTTTTAAAAAAATCGAGCATGGGGTTTTCGAAATATTGAGTTTTCAAAAAAAAATAATTTTTTTTTAAAAATTCAAAACAAAAATTTTGAAAATTTGAATACGCAGTAATATTGAAACTTTTGGGGAGCTTTAATATAAAAAAATGATTAAAATCGGTCGTACCGTTTTTGAGAAAATCAAAAAAAAAAAATGGTTCCAATGGTTTTTTCAACCATTATCTAGGTTTAACTAAAAGAAATTTTACGAATTTTTTTTTTTAATCTGTGGGACAGTTTTTGAGAAAAAAAAATATTTATAAAATTTCGAAAAAAATTCGTATGGCAGGTACCGTTATTTTTGGTCTTAAAAAATCAAATCAAAAAACATCCGGGGGAAAAAAATTAAAACCTATATCTACCAAGTTTGAAGAAAATCGGCCGAGCCGTTTAGCTGCAATCGAACGGACAGACAGACAGACAGACAGAATTGCGAGACCCACTTTTTTGGTCTTCGCTATCATCGTAATGTCAACTTTGATCAAAATCTCTAGTTCGATTTTTTTTTTCCGAATGCATAACTTGCATTATAGTAGATACCTATAAGTCCCAAGTAAGAAAGAGTGTGTGTATTAACGTACGCGTGAATTTTATTATCGGTCCTCCGGGATCTTTTTAAAAAAAAAACTTTTATTAAAACTTCAAATCACTGGCTCAAAATTTTAATTGAATTAGTACAATGCTAAAGATGGTTAAAACAACGAATTTGCAAAGTTTAATCGAATATATACGAGTAGCATCATACTTTTTCTACCCTTTTATTATAGTTAAAATCATCGATTACCTACTTTATTTTTTTAGTATCGTGCTAGCTTTATTGACTCTTTGACATTTGCAAACATCAAAAAAAAGGTTTGTGTACTTACTTTTTTACACGAAATGTCATTGTTTTAGGTGTGTTCAGAAGCAATTTATTAAGCAAATTCTGTTAGTACGATACTAGTTAGAAAATGTTTAAAATTAAGAACGAGTTAGTAAACTACTATAAAGTTAGCAAATTCTTAAGTAGTATCATACTAATACCTTAATAATAGGCTGTTTAAAATTTTGCTTCATTATATTTGAATAATTATGTTTTATTTCAGCTTAAGATTCCTTATTTCTGGTGGTTGCAAATCTTCAGCTATACGATGTAATGATATAATAATGAATGAATGAATGGGTGACTCCAAAATGAGTCAGTGAGACTTCGACTTTGCGAGTCAAACCTTTTTATAATAATTAAATGCCTATGTACATTGGTTTGGTATTCTTGCAGTAGAGGGAAGATAGGATATTTGCCTTTCAGTCTGACCATTATGAATTTCAATAAGCTTTGTTTATTAAAGCTCTTAATGAGGTTGCCGTTGTGAGGCATTTAAAGTTGCCGCAAATCTAACAAAAATATCGATAGACTAATTAATTGAATCTATCTTTTTCCAAGAACCAAAAGGTAAGATTGCAGGTGCGTTTTTTTTAAGAGTATCCCCAGTTAAAAAATAAATCACAGAAAAAATTTAATTATGTAAAAAAAACAAATCACGTCATTACTCCGATGCCCACGAGTATAGTTACTGCTACTGCTTTCTCAATTCAAGCTTATTAACAAACATTCCATTGCACATTCAGTAAAAACAATTATTTCCCACATCATTTGCTCAATCAATTTCTCAACGTGTTCGACAAAACGATGCTATTTTTCAGCGTCAACCTTCATAAGTCATAGTAAAATCTCTCTCCTAGAAACAAAAGCATGCAATTTGTATAACTGCATTTTAATTTTTAACTATTTTTACATACATAAAAGGAAAATCTAAAACATGAAAGCAGAAAAACACCAAGCGTCAACACCTATTTCTCTAAAGTAGAAATATTTGTTATCAAAAGCTTTAAAAAAGCTTAAATCTTGAAAGTTACATATCAAAAACCAAAGACAACGCCATATTTATTTCTATCAACTGGGCAATGCCAACTCTGATTCAAATAGTTTTTTTTAATACACTGTCAATAAGGGTTGGTTGCAAATTGACGATCAGTCGTTTTCACCCGTGCATGAGCTCGAAGAATCTTACACAAACAATTTAAATGTAACTCAGTGATTCTGTTTCTTATTTCAGTGGCAATTTCTTAGCAGCAGGCACCAGCAGGGTTCGGACTTTACTTCGATCGAAGTAGATCTACTTCGATTTTGAGAGAAAAATTTAATCTATTTCTCTACTTCTCTTTCAAAAAATTCTTAACAAACATATTTAAAGACAGCGCTGATCATTCTGTCTTACATAAAAAACATGTTTATGACTCGTTTAAACGTAAGCACCGTGGAAAATTTAATGTTTTCGAAAAACGTAAAGATATTTACGTATGAGCCACTTTTTGAATTGATAAAATTCGTACAAAAATACAAGTTCGTTGAGAATTTTATTTCATTTTTTTTTTTTTATTTTCTAAAACTACTTCTAAAATTTTGGATGTACTTCAGTTTCTTTCCGTATTTACTTCGAAAATTTGAAACCTAAGTCCGAACCCTGGGCACCTGAAAAACCTCTTCGATAAGGCCTGTACTGCAAATATTTACTACGTTTATATGGAGAATTGAATTGGAATTGAATCAGGATTTAGCTCCGTGTATACCTGGATCGGATTGAAATAGGATTTCTCGATCCGATTACACTAAAGGAGCTGAATCGAATCGAAAATATGCTTGTATACCTGAATCGAAGAATCGAGTGTGTGTATAACAACATGGTATGTGTAATGTGTTGTTTGATTTAAAGATAGATGATATCCACAACACCGCACATACACAATCAAAACCAGATTGTCATTTCGATTCCATTTCAATTCGATCTCTCGATCCAGTGCCGCCATAAACCTGGATCGAAATCTCAACTCGGATTCGATTCGATTCCTCAATCTAATCTTGTAACCGGGGTAATAAATTGAACAGAGTATAGCTATGTATGTAATATGTATATATGTATATACTTATCATTAATCTTGATGATGATGACATTTTCATTGTGATGAAATTAAATTGGATCCGTGGACGATCTTTGTTTATATTAGCCGTGTTTTTTTAAAGAGTGAATAGCCAAGTTAGCAAAATTCTACATGCCAAACAATAAAAACATCAAGTGTGAATAATAATTTGGTCAGCAATCAGAGTGAATATAGAATGAATAAAATTTGTTGATATATTGAGATGTAGATGGCGCTTAAATCGAGTGCAGAAAAACATTTGCTTGGCACTGGGATGTGTTCTGGAATGCATCTCTTTTTCCAAGAGATTTTTATTATGTCAAGACATTTGGAAATAAAGCTTCATGTCTATTTTGTAAAAGACGTAGTACAAAAAATCTTAAATGTCAATTGATTGAAAAACTTCTGAAAAATCTTAATTTTTTCACCAAAAAATCGAAATTTTTTTGTTGGGCTGGCAAGAATATGGAAAGAAATATTCTAAATACGTCAAAATAAATTTGAAATTACTCTAAAATTCGTGTCAAACTTTGAGATTAAAAGGGAGTGAATATAAAAGTGCTATAATCGTTTTTTTTTTCGATTCTCTTTGCTGAGTGGCTATCAATTTTCCATAAAACACGGCTATCGTCTTATGAACTCTGGAAGTTTTGAAAGAGATACTTACTTCATTTTTTCATTTCATTTCATTTATTGTACTTCAAATCTTTTACATTAGATCGTTAAATCTTTAAATTTGCAAAAGTATAAAAACATGGTGATTAATTAAACAATGAAGCTAGAGAATTGAATTTTAAGATTTACTTTAAGTTAGGCAACTATGTTAATCATTTAAATATTCAAATTGTAAATAGATTCACGAATTTATGTGACCAGCGACCGCACCTTTTTGTGGTTACAAGTTGACTGACTATATCTCATCCTTCACCTTCCAACCACACGATCGCTGGCCTCTGTCTTCATACTTCCAGGGGGAAGTTTTGTTTATTTCCTCTCACCTGTGTGAACTGAGGGAAAGGATTATTTTCTTCCCTCGTGCAATGTCATTTAACAAAATTAAATTATAAAATTACGATAATTAAAAAGAAAAGCAAAAGTATTTTATTCACTATTCAAATGCAATAGCAAAACATCACAAAAATTACGTGCACAGTACTGTCTTCTTACACTAAGCGGCAAAGAATTCCATAAGCGGATGGTGTCCACGAAAAACTGACGTTCGGAGGATAAAGAGTTAAAAGTGGGCTGTATAAGAACTAATGAACGCGGAGATACAGAAAACATAATTTATTCATAAAGATAAATTGGTTCTTTGGTTACAATAATCTTATGTAAAAACTTTAAGTTACAAAATTTAATAAACGTTTCGAAATTACAACCGAGAATGGTTTTTGTATAACGTGAGACGTGATCGAAAAGCTTAAGATCATAAACATAACGACAAATGTTATTAAAGGCCACATTAAGCTTTCTCCTTGTGTCTGCGCAATTAACCCATTCTCTCCCATTGTACTTTTTAAAGTACAGTAAAATGAATTTTACAAATGGCCATTTAACAATATGCCGTGAAATAAAAATCATCTTTTTGATTTTGTTTTCCCAAAAGCCAATATTATTTGAATTTTTCAGATACTTTTTTATTTTTTGATCACAGTAGGTTATTGTCCAATTGTCTTTTCCTAGAAAGCATTCTGAAATATTTCTCGTTTTGTGTCCTTCAAAAACATTTGTGGTCATATAAACTTCAATTGACAAAATACTAAAAATTATTCTTTGATTTTTATTTGAAACAAACATAAAGCTTACGAGTATACAAGGCCCTTCATATTTTTTTATATATATATGGAGATAAGCAATGCCAAAGTTTGATGTACTTTTAGAAAGTAGGTACAATGGGATCATGCATGCATTATTTTTCAAACTATCCCTGTCAAACACTTTTATGGTAAACGTTTACAAAATATTCACTCTGCTCTGGAAGATCTGCATAATAATGCACATATCGTCAACGCTGATATCGTCATGATTCCTCCACCGGTGGACTACGTGACGGACGAAGAGGATTTAGATGAAGACAATATGATAACAACGGAATTACCACTAGATGTTCCAGGTGAGGTGGAGGTTTTTGTGGAAGCTTATTTAGCGGCTGACGACGACGTATTCGACAGCGATGATGACATCCCATTGTAAGAGTTGAAGAAGTCGATTGCTCCCCCGGTAGCGTATTGCCAAACTGTATATCAGCACAGATCTCCTTAGTCTGTGCTCAGTCATTTTCTGCTCACCGAATTTGAAAGTATTGTAGAGCAAACTGTATGCTACCACAGAGCGCTCTGTGGTCACATGCAGTTTGCTTGTAAAATATTAAAAAAGCTGAAGCAAACTATATACTATTTCAGATCGAGCAAAGTATCTGTGATTACAGAGCCATCGTTCACGTTGGTGTGGTTATTGTGTGTGGTGTGTGGTGCCGTGACATAAGGCCAAGTGACAAAAGGCCAAATTTGTTTGTGACTTAAGGCCAAACATAAAATGTTTTGTCTTGAGCAACAGTACCTTGTGTGGCCCGCTTCGCGGGTTTTCAGAATTTTAACTCCCTTTTCGGGGCTCACACCCGCTCACGCAACTCCGTTGCTCCGCTTAGGGTATGTTCAGTCGCCAGGCAGGCGCCTGTAGCAACAGTTTTGTATTTTACATTAATTGGAGTAAACAACTAACAGTTATGTACTGCTGCTCAGGAAAACTGTTGCTACAGGCGCCTGCCTGGCGACTGAACATACCCTAAGCGGAGCAACGGAGTTGCGTGAGCGGGTGTGAGCCCCGAAAAGGGAGTTAAAATCCTTTGAAAACCCGCGAAGCGGGCCACACAAGGTACTGTTGCTCAACACAAAACATTTTATGTTTGGCCTTAAGTCACAAACAAATTTGGCCTTTTGTCACTTGGCCTTATGTCACGGCACCACACACCACACACAATAACCACACCAACGTGAACGATGGCTCTGTAATCACAGGTACTTTGCTCTTAGTTTCCTGAGCAAAATGTATACCAACACAGAAAAATCTGCTTTTGATCTGACACAGTATATAGTATGCTCTTAATTTGAATGAGCATTCTGTAGTCTATTATAGAGCGTCGGAGCTCTGTACTGATATACAGTTTGGCAATACGCTACCCGGACGCAGGGTTCGGACTTCATAAATCGCAGATCGCAGTAAATTGGCCAAGAAAGCGCAGTAAAACCAAAATTCTCGCAGTAGAAATACATATATTTTTTTGATTAGGTAACAAAAAATTATAAACAAAGGAACCAAAGTTAAATCACATTTAAATCATCGTTGATTGTTAAAACAACATAAATAAGTGATATTTTAATTTTTGACGGAAGAAAAAAACAAAAAACATATTAAAAAATCTTTAATGGTTTAAAAGTCGAAGCACTCTTTTAAGATTTTTGGGCTAAAAAAATGACTATACGGCCAAAAATGTAGGATTTTTTGTATCTCCTGTAAAAAAAAATTAAAATTTCAGTTATGTTGTTTTAACAATCACCGATTCATTTACATAGTATGTATGTGTGAACAAATATACTCTTATGTCATTTTCCATTGGTCGTCCAGAAGCGTTTGGAAGCGTCCAGAAGTCTTCTCAAACCATTCCATTGGGAAAAAAACACTCTTCTGAGAAGAGAATTTCGCTTCTCGATTTCAAGTCAGAATCCACTCAAGAAGCACTAATACTCATACCCAAATATCAAAAGCAACTATATCGCAGATTTTCACCAACACGACTATTAACTAATACAAAGGCAAAATTTCAAAGTTGAGTAGAAGAAGTTAGCACCGTTCCATTGGATTTCAGAATGAGTGGATCCTTGAGTGAAACCAATGGAAAACGACATTACTCGATAATAAAAATGTATAGTTTTAGCAAAAATATATGAAGCTAGGTAATCAAAATAAATTTACCATCCACAAATTTGTACTCTTGGAAACAAGAGCAAATTAAAGAGTAGTAGAACTCAAAACGTATATAGCTGACAAGATCTGCACTAAAGAGACGAGAATCTTTTTAAATTTTGACATTTTTTTATGAGCACATTTATTTCTATGACCAGTGTCTAGGACCAGTTGTAGGAAAAGCGCAGTGGTGCAGTAGATTTAAAAAATAAGAAAAAACTGCAGTAGATCTACTGCTTTCGCAGTAAAGTCAGAACGCTGCCCGGACGCTGCAAACACCCATCGAACAGAGCCACGACACGTCATACATCAAACACCATTGTGCTCAGCCATCCAATGCCATTTCGGTTTTTTGTTTTTCTATCTTCTTCTTCGACACCCGTCTTAGGGATTAAGTTTCGGATTAGCAAGCATTTTGGGATATTAAAAGAATTAAATTATTAAATAAAATAAACTTTAGGTTAAGTAAATTAATAATAATAATCTGTCTTTTCTTGATTAGCGTACATAACAAAATAAATAAAGTTTTTTTCCATTTCCTGTTTTTTTTTTTTAATTTTTTGTATAGGTAGCCCACATGTAACTGACTATATTTTTGCTTTTTAAGAAAAGTTACTTATGAGTTATAAGCTTAAAATGTTTAACCTTCATGTTTCTTGTCCTTTGTATCTAAGTATATATTTTTTTATGAGTACTAACATCTGAACCAAAAAACAAAACAAGAACATTTACATATTTCTATAAACCCTTTAACACCTTATCACTTAGTAACCTGGAATCAGAGGACACAACTGCACATATGCGATTCCTTCAAATCCCACAAAATATAATATGCAACAACACACACGGAGTGTCAAATTAAATTAAATTTATATTCGAAATTGCCACTTTATTTGAAATTTATTAACAAAGTTTTGCCTGTCATAACAATATTGCTCCCAAACGAGGACGTTAAAGATACGTTCGTCGTCGTTGTTTTCTATGAGGTTTTAAGCCAACCGGGAAAAAAGAAGGGCTGTGGCTCTCCGTTTTGCATCAGATTCATTCTCCAATGCAAGCTACTGTCTTTGCGTTTATGCATAACTGCAACTACAACAACCCATGGCAGCCACAACAAAACGAAATTTGGGTTGTCGGAATTTGTTTTAATGAAACCGGCAATTTAACTTCGCAAACATTGGGTGGTGGTATGGACGAGTAGCGGAGTAGCGGGAAGAGAAATAAGAGCCCGAGGGTGGTATATACTAAGGACTAAGTATAGTACATATATGCAACTATGGCGAAGGCCAAGTTGCTGCAAGTTTTCAGAAATGTTATTTTATTTATGATATTTTGCTTGAAACGTTACCATTATGACACATGCACACTGCACAAGTGCACAACACATACACACCCACTCACACTCAAGCTCACATCAGACAAAGGATATTTGCAGCTGAAAACAAACGCATGCCTCATCCAACTTCTTGAAACTATACTCCGTGTTCGTGCCACTCGAAGTTGCTTAATTGAAATGAACTTAAATGAATCCCCATGTGTTGCAATACAACTATGGTCCGTCTATGGAAACAGTGGATCTGCATTTGTTGGATGGGTGTCTTTCACAAACTAGAATATGCTTGCCACATAGTGTTTTTGCCTTAATATACTTCCTGATAACTGGGACCTGAAACAGTGAAAGTTCTTAATTCAGGCAAAGAAAAAGGTTTTGACGGTCAGATCTTTTGATATACGACTCGTATGTAGTCCAAATGATAATCCAATATCACGGACACAGAGTATATTGTCTTCACTTCTAAGGTTACAAATTAAGAACAGTGCTTGAAATTCTTTAAAAGTTGTGTCAAAACATCAGAAGCGATTCGAAATGAGTTTTAGTAAATTTCTGTCACAACGTACACATGCATGCTCTTATGTTTATAACTTTAAGAACTGTATATATTTGAAAATTTAGATGTTCAAAAGCCTTTGAATTGCCAAAATAAGAGGGCGGTCCGATAAGTACTTAGCCTCACTGCCCGATGGTGCCAGTATCGCAAGAGAGATTTACTATCGTCTAGTACATTCTCTTAGATGGCTACTGTCAATTTCACCCAAATCATAATTGTATTTTTATTTTGACCACCACAGCTTGTCCGCGAATTTTAGAAAAATGGAAAAAGAGCAATATCGGCCGGTGATTCGATTCTTGTTTTTGGAAGGGAAATCGCTCAACGAAATCAAAAATCGCTTGGATGCTTTGTACGATGACTCTTCTCCTTCGATGGCGAGATGGCTACTGTCAAAAATTGGTATAACGAGTTTCAACGTCGTCGCACATCGGTTTTTGATGAGCCCTGCCCAGTTGCCCTGAAAATGGCTACCACGGATGTTAACGAGTCAAATATCCACGATCTCGTATTGGCAGACCGCCAATTGAAGGTGCGCGAGATAGCTGAAACAGTATAGGCATCTCAGAAGAACGCGTGGATCATATCCTCCATGAAATTTTGGGCATAAGAAAGCTGTCGGCGCGATGGGTGCCGCGTTTGCTCACTCCGGACAACAAGCGCAACCGTGAGACCACTTCAGAGCAGTGGTCAAATTGGTCGAATTGCACTACGAACTACTGCCCCATTGACCGTATTTTCCCGATTTGGCCCCGTGCGACTTTTTTTGTTTGTAAACTTGAAAAAATCACTCGCCAGGCAGAAATTTGAGTCGAATTAAGAGGTCATCGCCCCCACGGAGGCCTACTTTGCAGACCTCAAGAAAACCTATTTTTCGGATGGGTTAAAGAAGTTGGAGTATTGCTGAATCAAGTGTATCGAGATAAAAGGAGACTATGTTGAGAAATAAATGGCCACTTTTCCATTTTTTTTTGTTTTTCACATCTTTTAGCTTAAGCGCTACATTAAATGCCCAACTCTGGGAACCATGAGATATCTGTTATACTTATGCGTTTTTTAAATTACTAAAAAACCTCTTTAAATAGATAGTATCAAACTCAAGCAAAAATGAAATTCAAAAATAATTATAGTGGTGTTCTAAGGAAATTATTTTTATCTGGGGAATGAAACTTTAGTTTTTACTTGCGACTTATAGGTGCTATAAGGCAAGTTACGCATTCGTAAAAAAATCGAACTCGAGTTTTTGATCAAAGTTGACATTACGATGATAGCGAAGACCAAAAAAGTGAGTCTCGCAATTCTGTCTGTCTGTCTGTTCGACTACAGCCTAAACGGCTCACCCGATTTTCTTTAAGCTTGGTAGATATCATTTTTATTTTTTCCCCGCACACGTTTTTTCTTTTTTTCTTTTTAAGACCAAAAATAATGGTACTTACCTGCCATACGAATTTTTATAAATATTTTTTTTTTCTCAAAAACTGTTCGACAGATTTAAAAAATAAAAATACACGAAAATTTCATTTCGTTAAAGCTAGGTAGTAGTTGAAAAAATTTTTGCGAAAAGTGGTTATTGAGGGGGGGGGTACCATTTTTTTCGTTTTTTGATTTTCTCAAAAATGGTTCAACCGATTTTAATAGATTTTTTTTTGCTAAAGCTCCTTTAAAACTTAAATAGAATTGTGAATTCAAATTTTCAATAAAATTTTGTTTGGATTTAAAAAAAAAAAACTTCAATTTTTTTTTTTCAAAACTCAATATTTCGAAAACCCCATGGTAGATTTTTTTTAAACTTGATAAATAAAAGTTTCTTAATATAATCTACAAGATGTGAGAAAAAAAATTGTATTTTACCTAAAAAAAATTTTAAAAATTGTTTTCAAAAATCGTATTTTTCTCGAAAACGGCGCCTAGAATTTTAATAAATTTTTTTATTTCAATTAATTATTATTATGATCTTTAATTTAATAAAAATAAATTTGAAATTAAGATATTACAGCTTGTACCTACCATTGAACCATTTTTTCGAATTTTGAATTTCTTATTATATCATTAATGACATGACGGATCCTAATAAATTTTTTTGTAGAGATGCTTCCAAAAAGTTTAAAAAACATTGCATTTCAAAACTTTAAGAAAAATATTTTTCTTGAATTTTGAAAAAAAAATTTTTTTTTTTGGAAAATTCAATATTTAAAAAACGGCTATATATTTTTTTCGTACATTTAATTTTTATTCGAACAATAATAAAACTTTAAATTGGCGTACCAAAATTTTTCTTTAAAAATGTTTTAAAAATTTTGTATTAAAAATTTTATTTTTTAAGAAACCACTACAACGACTTTTAATTTTTGTTCTTGCATAAATTCATATATGCATAACATTCTGTTTCTATCTCTTACTACTAAAAGAGTTTAAAAAATAAAATTTATCCTTATGAACAGTTTTCTCTTGTAACATTCATTTTTAAATTCCATAGGAGCAAGTTCGTGCGACCCAGTCGTGCATTTTATTTTTTTTGTTTTCTAGAGCATCATTATTTCAAGTTTCACTAAAGTTTCGAGTTCGACTTTTTTAACTAACCGAAAACTTATTAAATATGTTACCTATTGTAAGTACGTAAATTCCCCTCCATGGGGTAGGCCTTGACATATCTAACGGAGGCGCTTACGGAGACTACTACGATGAAACTTAGTGGTATGCGATCACGGAATTCGTTTCCGCAGAAGGGGGTGGAGTAGGATATCGCTACTAATTACCATGCAAAGAAAGTGTGTACTCGCTAAGCCACTCCCGAAAAGACGGGAGCGGAAGTTTTCTGCAGATGAATGAATATTGGTAGGCGGCTTGTCTTTGCACTGCGACCTAAAAATCTATTTTGCCTTCTTTCTATTGATTCTGTAGATAAAATCAACGTTGGTGTCTCCAGTTCCAATTAGAATGAACTACTTGGAGTCTACCTCACGTGACCTTCTCAGGCATATATAGAGAATAGGTCAAGTAAGGACCAGCCAGGTTGCGGGATCCTCAGATAATGATTACCCTCAAATGGAAACAATAACCGAAACGTCAAAGGACAATATCTGGTATACTGAAAAGAAAAATGTTGTACATTTATTACAGCTGCCAAAAAAGAATGAACAAGAAGAATGAATGCGGATTTGACGTGGGAAATCGGCTACCAGCTAAAGATGTTAACTTTAAGCTGATAAGTGATCACCTGGCTGTGGTTCGCATCAAAGCCACTTTCCAAAATGAAATTTTGAATAAAGCAACAAATCTGGCAACTTTACACAAACTTCCGTTACAATAACATTTCTTCAGTATCTAGTCAGTTATCCTCATTATTACAATTTCAGTGCAGTGTTAACTTCCATCAGAACGCTCATTGGATGATAAGTCATAAGACAAAGTCATCGTCCTAGCTCATCCACCATCATCATATCAAGTCCGGATAAGAAACACATAATAATGGAGTCCATCCATTCTGATGGATGAACACAGCAACAGTGATGAGGAAGTTCTTGTCCAGGCCGAGGTATGCGAACACTTGCACCGCAGATTCATTTAAGGCTGAACAAATACACTCGACATCATAGGTATAAGAACTAAAAGTAAGGACTTTCCGCAGGATATGTCTATGAATATTATAATGCATACACAGATACACTCACTTAAGTTATGAAAAAGAATCTCAAGCTATGGCAACAAGCACCAACATAAAACGTTCACATTTTTCCAACAGAAAATACTTTCGAGTGAGGAAGAAAGGCTCTTCATTTTGCACACTGCGTTCGAGTTGAAGTCGGTGACGGGAGCAGTAGCAGTGGAAGTGGTGGTAGTTGTGTGTCCTTCAGCCAGTTTCTAATGTAATTTGTCTGAGTATTTCAAGAAAGGTGGCAGGGAGTTTCTATATAAGTATATTTTGTATAGGCTTGGCATCACTCGTACACAAAGGGTGATGGATGCGAGCGGGATTTAAGGCAAGTTAAACCAAGAAATCTAATTACAAACACTCAAGTGAAGAAGAGATTAAGATGAACAATGGAAAAAGGATGCTTTTAATAACTCGCACACATATTCGCTTTTATTTGCACTTGTTTCATATAAGTGAACATTTTGTTGAATTGTTTAAAATGATATATTTTTTTTATGTAGTGTGCGATATAGGAATGTTTTTCGGCAAGAAACTGAATCTTAAAACTGGAACGTCTGTCTAATTAGTTAAGTCCTTGCAAGCTTGGATGGAGATCATTTCTAAGAAAGTAATACCTACGCTCTTTCTCATAAATGTCTATTTGCTTTAGGGTTTCTAATTTAAAATGTAAATTTGATTTCTTCGGAGGCCATGGCACTTTCTTCTTCAATAAGTAAAACTTTTTTCTTCCTTCAAATTTTGAAAGGAACCTTTACATTGAAGTATTTAATTTTATGTATTGGGGGCAATTTTTTAAGTTTCATTGCAAAATATACACAGAGTGAATTTTTTCGTTTATTATTTTCCCAATGAAGACGATACATAAATAGGAACGTCTGCTAGTAAGAGCAGACAAATACATAACTTTAAGTCTTAAACTAACTCCCTAAACGCAAACCTTTGAAACCTTTTTTGCACCTGTTCTAGTTCTAGCGTAATGTAGCAAAAGGATCAGAAAATTGCCTTGCTTCTCTCCCTATCCAACCAAGAAATTGATGTGTTGAATATTGTTAAGCAAGGACAGACAGACAAACACGCTAACATGTGATAATGATTAGATTCCTCGCAGAACTCGTCCATCGTGAGGGGTCCCAGAGTACTCCAGATTACTACTTATTATGAGATAAAGGTGAACGTAGATACTTAGATTTTTATTCCATTATTTTGGCGATTAAAACTACGGCAACAAGACCGGAAACAGCAAAAAGCAGATTTTGGCTGGCATCAGCATATCTTGGCAATGACTATACTTTAGCTCTCTACCAAAAGATATCCTGGAAAAGCAAAAAAGGCAAAATATCTTGACAGCAAAGACGATAATTTTACATTAGCTGGCCGTTTCAAATAAGAAGAAATTTGCTGAGAAGAGAAGAGATTGTAGAAAACTTTTCATTAGAGAAGTTTCAGAATGGGACCCATATAAGACATTCCTAAAAATACAAAAAAAAGAATTGAGCAAGACCAAACGGTCCTCTTGGAAGACTTTCTGTGGTAGCATAGAAGAAACCTCCGAGGCCTCAAGATTGGAAAACATTTTCTCCAAAGATTCAGCAATACGAAGTTGCCTGAAAAACACTGACGATGACGGCTCTTGGACCAACTCATGCAAAGGATCACTCAATCGATAACTGAATACTAATTTTTTACAGAAAGCCCCTAATTCGTATTAATATCGATCTAAGCAGGTAAAACAGTAATTAAACTGATCAACAAAGTTTAATTACAAGCGGTAAATTACCATGGCCACTCAACAGTTTCAAACCATTAGCTCCAAATTAATAAAAAAATGTAATTCTGTCTTTTCTGAAGGCAATTTTCAACGCCTGCTTAAACATAGCGCAAATTCCACCCTCGATACAGATTTAATAAATATTTTTAAGTAACCTTCGCTTCATATCTACTTGGGAGGATGAGTTATTCTTAAAGAATGACTCGGTTCATTTCTTTACCGATAGATCATAAACCGATGACGGGGTTGGTGGAGCGTGTACTCAGGCAGATATTTCGTCTTTCTTACCATTGATTGTACCTTGTTTAAAGCGGAGCTTTTAGCGATTAAGGAAGATTGGCCTAGACTCTAGGCCCTAGAGGATGCTTCATACAAAGGATATTCATATCTTCTGCGACAGCCAAGCTGATATTAAATGTCTGGACTCTGTGTCTGCAAACATAGTAATATTATGGACTAGTAGTGTTCACCATTCGCCTTTGATCGGTGCGGACCATAAGGACATTCCAGTGAGGTTAGGTTAAAGTGGCTTTCATTAAAGCATCTCACAGACTTAGACCAGTAGAGGTCCATTGTGATACAACGATCTAATGGGGAACAAAAGGTTCCGTACTAGTTAAAACCATTTGGAGCATCTGATGAAGTGAACGAGACTTTTAATGTCTGTGTTTATAAGATCGCTTGGTTCATTATAGAAATAGTCTCCTACATGAAGTTTGCGTCTGTAAGAGAGAGCAGGGAATATGCAAGGTGTGGGATCAGGGGTGTCGTTTCCACTATGGAAGGCCATGGACACTTCCATATCTGCAACATTAACAGATATGGAATTCCAGACTTAAGAATATGAACAAAAAAAACTCAACTACCTCTCCCCAAAGCTGTTAACCCCCAAATCCGGGGTGCAGCGACGCCATAAAAAATCAAAGCAGCTCTCCCCAAAGCTGTTAACCCCACAAACACGGGGCGCAGCGAGGCCAAGCCCCGTTTGTGGGGTTAACAGCTTTGGGGACAGCTGCTTGGATTTTTTATGGCATCGTCTCCGAGAGCTTGGCCTCGCTGCGCCCCGAGTTTGTGGGGTTAATAGCTTTGGGGATAGCTTGGTCTCCGGGTTTTATGTGATATTTTGTTCAAAAATCAAATACCTCCGGTTTTAAAGAGACGACACCCCTGTGTGGGATTGTTTCCTCTTCCGCCTCGTCCAACTCTGCAAAAATCGTTTGATTTGATAGTACACCGAGTCGTGCGGCATGTCTACCTATGAGACAGTGTCCAGTTATGATACCTATTATGGAACTGATCTGAGATCTACTGACGAACAACAAACTTTTTGACCGTTTCAAATCTAGTTTGGGTCAGATTCGTTTGGTCGCCAAACAAGTGGTAGTGTTGAGCCATCTTGTATTTGATTGTTCCAGTTTACTAGTAGCTATAGCATGGCCGTAGCTAGGGGGGGGGGAAGCATTAGGGGGAAATGCCCTACCTTAAATCCTGCAAAGCCCTACCTTAAAAATCAACTATCGTATCTTAATGCCACTGATTCAAAAACTAGTTTTCCAAAACACGAAAAATTAATTTCCCATTACCAAGCTATAGCGAAGTGACAGGATAAATTAAATAGTCTCTATAACTACTCGTAGCAGTGTTGAAACGTTGTTAATCCAAAAAGCTTTAGAGAGACATAATGTAGGTACTACGTTAGGTCTATTATTGAGGTTATACAATTTGTCAACGAATTAGCTTTGCGTGGAAATTATATTTTGGAGGAAGAAAAAGAACAAGGATTATTTCAGAATTTGTTAGAATACACCTGCATGAAAGATCCAAATTTGAAATAGTCTCTTACTCATATACCAAAATTGCAACATATCGTTCACATGAAATTCAAAATCAAATAATTCAAGCAATGATTATAGCAGTACGAAGTTCCATTGTTAAAGATATTAATGAATCGGACCTAAACTGGTTTACAATAATGGAAGATGGTACGAGAGATAAAAATAACCTCGAAAATATTGCAATAGCAATACGCTACGTTGCTGACATTTAGTACTACTGAAAATCTTGATGCAGCCAATTTTACTGCATTAACGTTAAATAACATAACCAGAATAGAAAATAAATTGGGCCGAAAAATCCCTTACTTCCACTGCTTTAACCATCGCTTGCATTTGGTATTCATTAGGGTTATCTCGGAAATGACTTTCATTCGTTCATTTTTTGATTAATGCATCATGTTACATGAATTTTTTTAGCATGGAAAAATAGCTGAATTGTATGGTGAAAATAGGATTTCCCGGATCTTAGAACAGAATTGGTCAGGACACTTAGCCGTAACAAAAGTTCTACACGATAATTATTCATTGATTTTGATGACAGTGAATGAAGTTTGAAATGCCAGATTTAAGGGTGATGATGTCGCCAAGAGTGTGGGGATTAAAAAAGTGATGCTCAATTTTGAATTCCGAATGGCCTTGATTGTGGCCAAAAAAATATTATCTACGCTCCAGCCTGCAGACGCTGGCTTACAATCTCGAAGCGCAGGAAAGAAAGACGCCATAACAATCATTAATTTCACCCAAAATAAAGTAAGGAAACTTAGATCAGAAATGTATCATCAAATTTTGGAAGAAGCGAAGTCTATGATAAGCGACGATTCCGAAAATATGACTCATACCCAAAAGAGGCAAATCAAAAAATCTAATTCATTGGAAGACTTCTTGGTATGGCTCTTGCTGTTCCTCTGCGAGACAAAATATAAAACATCAAGCTCAGCCATTTAAGTCTGAGTATTTCGAAACGTTAGACATACTAATAGCTAAATTACAAAGAAGATTTTCGGACAACGACGATCTACTAAATTTAGTAGCGAGTATAGATGAGTTGGATGTAGACAAAATGTTATCGTTGAAAAACTTAAGTAAGTGTGAGAAAACGAAACTATTTGTAATATGTACAGTTTCACCAAGCCACTTTGAATTCTAAACTTGGTTCGTTTAGATAAATTTCGTACAGATAAATTTATCAGGTCAGCAAACTTTTAGCGAAAACCCATTTAATTGCAATTTGGTACAACTGGCCATAAGTTACTGCAAGAAAATCAAGTCGTTTCTATTGCTCCTCCTTGTACGACAATAAATAAATACATACTTTTAAATTTGTCATAACAAAATTCCTAAGATCCACTTGCTGAAAAGAAACATAAATATTTATTTTCAACTTAAACGCTTATGTCTCAAAAAAGTTATTAATGAAGATTGAACTTATAAAACTTTAACTTTCGATTAAGCAAATGGGTCTAAGTCATTTTTGTTGGAAAAATGCAATGCGTTAAAACTGATTTTTTAGGTCTTACAATTCCATCAAGGAAAGAGGCTGCTGTGGTAAAAGCTTTTTTAAGTCACCTCAAGAATAAAAAGGAAAACACAATTGATGTTTTGTACCAGCGACAGACGTTCAAAGATACATACCCCTATGAACTTTTTGCACCTGTGGCGACCGTAGGATGTAGCACTGCTGTGTGCGAATCTACGTTTTCAACTTTGACTGCAATCAATTAGCCGCAAAGGCTATCAATGAGTCACGAAAGAAAGGCAAGCATGGTATTTTTGGCCTTTGAAAAGAATGGAACCAAGTCAGTTGGTCTCGATGAAGTCCTTCGTATTTTTAATATATAGCGAATAAAACAAATCAGTTATTTTAATGAAAGAACTTTGTATTGTTGTCTATGTATGTATACTGAATATAATATGTTAAGAGAAATACACCCATGTTCTGTATTCCGAGTGAAAGTGAATTGAAAACGAATTTCAATTTCACTTAAAATGAAAAGCCATGTTCTTCATTCCCTGTGAATTCAATTCACTCAGAATTTATTTGTGAATTGTCAAAATCAGCTGAAAGACAATTTGCATCATTTATTCAAACAATGTTTCTTGTGCAAAACGAAAACAGATTCACTTTTATTATTAATAAGTGGTACATAGAAGGGACAAAAATCAATGATTGAGAGTTCGTGGAAAAGTTTTACGTGGTAAAGCCAACATTTTAGATCTTTCACAAGCAGCGTAAGTTGAAATGGGGAATGCATTAACATGGTCATAATTTGAATTGTTTTTCTTGTAGCGAGTATTTCCTTGTAAACAACAATTAATTTTAATAAAATCAAAATTTCAAAGCTTTATTTACATGTTTGTCAATTGTCGCGCAAATGTTAAGTTTCACCAAACAAAACTTAAGTGAATTCAATTCAACGTTAAACGCTATGTATTTGAAATGTACATACATAGAACACGAACTTTCATGTCCGAAAACTCAATTCGTAATCTTCATTTCGGGTGGAATTCAGAACACCAACATTACACATTCGGAATGAATAAATCACAAAAGTCATTTAATGCGGAATGCAGAACATCAAAATTCACTTTTGTTGCTGGAATTCTATTAAGTACCACCTTTACCAGATCACCTTTAATATCAAGTAAAATTTGTACCTCCGCCCTTCATGTTATCACCGATGCCCTACCTTGAATTCAACTCTAGCTACAGCCCTGAGCTATAGTCATGTCTATATTTGCCCTATCGGAGAAGATAGGCATTTCTGTTCTAAGTCTGGCGAGTTCGTCGGCTTTAGAATTCCCACGAATATCCCTGTGTCCCGGCACCCAGAATAGTTGAATATTCTAATTCCAGATAACTCTAAGGCTTATGAAAGAGAAACAACCTATTCTAATAAATAGCATAGAAATTGACATACCCATGTTTTAAGTCTTTCAAAGGTGCACAAGGTTCAATTTAATAAACATCTATCTTTTTCGCTATTTATAAACTATTTCCCACTTGTTTTTTTTTTAGGAATTGTCAATATTATATTTTTGCCGATGACGTAATTATATATAAGGTTCCGTTCAGGACCACTTGAAGATGCAATAGTAAGAACTAATGAAGATCTATCTTAATTTCTTGAATCGTCAAATCAAAATCAACTAATATTATAATCCGACTAAAAAAACTGCATGCCGATTAGCACACAAAGAATTGAATTCAAAGACTTCCCAAACATAATTTTGAATGGCCAGATGATTGAGATGGTCTTACCACACCTGCCTAATTCTTTATTCTTAAATATTTTTAGCATTCCCCTTTTCCGTTGCGGCTCAAAAATACTTGTAGAGTCGGTGGATACCTGGAGACTATCAGCCAGAGACCTGCTCTTAAAGTATTTTGGAAAAGTAACAAACAAGAATTTAAAACGATTTAAATTATAAAGAAGACGGGCAGCAGTCTTTTTTCGATGTACCAGCGGATGAGCTGAAGAAGTAAGCGAGTCAGGCGGACTCTTACTTAACTCCAAACAGGCCAAATCATCTATATTTCAATAACCAAATTTAACTTTTTACTAACGTAATTTAATATTTTTTTCCAGCAAAATGGATTGTTAACGTGTTTCGAAATTCATAAAGCGCAATTTTTGTTAAATAGTAGATCTTTCAGAATTGTGAATAAAAGAAAATAACTGATAAGAGAGCTTACGATTTAAAGAAATGTTTTCCTCTCTCACTTCGGTTTTAGTTTTGGAAAGATTGCTTCGCGTTTCGAATTACTCGCGAATATTTAATAGTATCTAACTAGGAGAATTCCTAGTAGGAACTTTTTCTCGATTTTTGGTCCTTTAGATTTTCTCGAAAAATTTTGTTGAAAAGTGTCTGAACTCGGTCATTTGGATGCGGCAAGTTTTGGAAAGACATCCAACAACTTGTTGAATCATTGAATGTGTGCGTAAGAGTAAAGTTTCGATGAGATTCGAACCACGGAGGAACGGAGGTTTTCAAGGAGAGCACGTAGCTTTCCAGGAAGACGTGATCTCGTGACTGAAGATCTCAAAAACGATTGGCTGGGCGTATGAATGTGTGAGAGAATAGAATGGCCGAGGAAGACAATAGGTTTAGCTTGGAAGGATACTCTTTGGAGAACCAGGCAACCAAAAAGTTGATTTTTTTTTTGAAGTCGAGAAAAATCTAAAAGGAAATTATATTGAAAAAAAGAATTTTGGAAAAACTAGAGGAAATTTTTGAGGATAAATAGTGATTTGAGGCAGAGAAATAATTTGAAAAAAAAAGTAGAAATAATCGAGGTGACAGAGGAAAAGAGGCGGAAAGCAGATCCGTAGATTTGGAAAAAAAGATAAGTAGAGTGTTTTTGTTAATGTGTCAATTCTAAAAGATTTGATTAAATTTTAAAGAACATTTTCGAATTTTATCCCAGTAAATTGAGGAACACGGTATTTATTCGTTAACGGCTCACTTGCGTTTTATTTGCTTAATTTGCTTTCGGTTTTGTTTTTCACAGTTAAAAATTGTGAGATCTAATATGTTTGAAAAAAATTTGCATTTTAATCCTGAGCTCCGACTATAAAGTTTCCTAAATAAAATTAATTTTTAAGGCCACCTGGTGGTTAAAACATAAATCTTTTTTTCTTTTCTTTATCGTGATATACCTAGTTTGGAGTTTTACTATATATCAACAAATTCCCGTCCCCCATTATCTGTGCAAGTGCACCCTGTACTTACACTTCCTATATTCTTTATAGATTCGTTTATTTTGTTTCATTTAATTCATCCAATTAAATCCAATTTAAATCTCTGAACCCACCCCATCGCTGAGCTAGTGGGTGGCAGTCAGCGTTGTGATAAAGTGCCCAATTGAGCCATTTGGCCCCAAGATTCTTATTTTGGCCCGGTGCCCCGGGCCATCACGAAATGGCCCCAAAATTGTAAAATTTGCAAAATACAGCAACCCATTTTGCACAGCATTAAAAAACAAAATTTTATTTTAGATATCGATAATATCCAAGTAGTCGATATTTACTCTCATCTACATGCTCATTTTGCTGAACACATTCATTGAAAAATTCAACACATCACATCGACTGACAGCACATACCGACTGTCTTTCTCTTTTTCTCTGCCTCATATGGTATTTAAGTTCTTCACTTCTTCAGAATCAAATTCGTTACTGTTATTTTTTCTTGAATTTACATTGAGTTGTGTCTTGTCTCTTGTGTAATCTACAGCCAAAAACAAAATAAAATACGCACCAGAAAACGACTATGAGTATTGAAAGGTAAAATATATTAATTTTACATTATTTGTACAATATCATTAGTGAAAAAATAAGATATTTTCAGAAAATAACAAAATCTTCTACGATTGATACGTCAATTCGTCAATAGAAAATGAAGCTGTTGAAAGGAAAACCGAAGTCGCCAAAAAATCATTGTTACAGAATTCAAACGAAAAATAAAAAAGAAATCAGATATTATATAACGAAATTTTGAAGAAAGTGACTATGTGCAGAGTTTGACAAGCATTAATGAATGATGTCAGTTTTGAAAAAAAGAATTTAAAACCTTTGAATGATATTTTTTATGGCAATTATTTTGATTGCGTATTTAATACACTTTCAGATACAAAAAGGAAACATTTTTGAAATCAGTTCAAAATTATTATATTGAACTAATTATTTAGTTCAAAAGAAGATATAAAATTAACAATAATGTTTTAAGTGCTTTCCGTTTATGACCCAAATTATTTGAAAAAAAAAAAACATAAAAATGAATTTAAAACTTTATCAATTCAATTTAATGAGATTCTTTTAAACAAATTTTCTAATTTATTTGAATGTTCTAAGGATGTATTGGTCTTAGAACTTCAGAATATAATTGAAGGAATAGATTTATCCGAGGAACCATTGGATTCGGTTAAATTCTGGTCTAGTCTTAAAGACAAGATAAATTTTAATGGAAATTTTGTATATACTTGTACATAACAACATCTACCCCATAGCAGAGCCTGTGCAGAACGTGGTTTTTTCAGCTCTTAATAATATTAAAACCGAAAATCGCAATAGACTTAGCTATGAAGTTATAAATTCGCTTATGAACTTTAAGGGGTTTTCTGAAAAATAATACTTGTGATAATTTTATTCCGCCTCCAGAATTGATAAAAAAATATCTAACATAGATTTAAAGTTATTTAAAAAAATGGAATAAAACGCAAAAATACAAATAAAAAAAGAGGCTGGGTGCAACCCACACTGATAACTTCCCATTTGTGGTCTTGAAAACTTTATATTTAGATAAAAACATATTGTGGCGTTTTCTTCAATTTTAATGGAATTTGAATATGTGGGACCTGGGTACAACTGAACAACATACATACATATATTCTTCTAAAAACTAACCCCCAGTTTCTGAACTTCAGTTCATTAAACGTAGTTTAAGTAAATTGTTTTTGCGAGAAACAGATTAACACAGCAACTTCAACAGCAACTTTAACAGCAACGACAACTTCAACATCAAAAGTCTTGTGAAATAGATTACAACGTGAACAGCGTTTTTGACAGCATATATATAATCAAAATAGTTTCAAATGCGAAATGAATTTGCCGTACATAATTTGATAAAAATTAACGTAAATTGCATCAATTTAAACGACTTGCAATTTGTCGTACTAAATTAAATTGTTTTTAGTAATTCTTCCATTGTCAAAACCAAAATAAATAGACAAAACAAAAAGATGGTTCTCACATTTTCATTTGAGTGTTGATAATACTGACAAATTTCACCTTAAAATTTGGTAGCATTTGCACAGCGACAGCAAATTTAGGGTTTAGGTCTAACGTTGATGTCGATGTCGAAGTTGCTGTGTTAATGTAATCAAAGCCATTTAAAACCACTGGCTCTAAAAAGAGTGACGTGGTTGTCAAAGTTGCTGTTGAAGTTGCTGTGCCAATCTGTTTCTCGCATTTCTCTTTCTATCTAAATCAAAGAAAAAACAATCAACGAAAGTTTGTTGTGACCTGTGACAGGAAACAAAAATTAAAAATGAAAATAAATTATATTTTCAAATGTTTGAAGGGGTTGTCGAACTGAGATTTAAACGGCAGAATAGTGTCGTTTAACTTAAACTACAGAATGAACTCTGTTCAAGGACTGTGAAACCAAATTTATTGTTGAACTGAAGTTTAAACCAAAAGTGGGGTTTAAACTTCCACTGTGAAACTGGGGGTAAGTTGATAATAAAATTATAAAATTATGTATTATATTATAGAAATTACTTTATTATTTCGGTTCCAAACATTTTAATTGAAAAAAATTTAAGAACGAAATATTCAAATATAAAAGATATGGTTTGGTTATTGATGGAAGGGTACTTACAAAATATATCCGCTCTAATACTAGATATATGTAAATATAAACCAAGATATTCTAGTCGAAAAACAAATATTACCACTTTCTAGTAGATTTTTTTTATATTTTTGTTAAAACTGTCAATTCGATACTTGTCAAAATTTAACCATATGTTAATAATTGTATTATGTCGACACCTTCCCGTAAGAATGTACTAAGCGACACTTTTTCGAAAATGACTTTTTGATGAGGAAATATACTATATGTTAGGGGCCACGTTTTGGCCTGGGTTTCGCCAACCTATTATGCATGAAAAGGAAACTAGAGTACAAATAAAAAAATTTATCAACTGCCATGTTTTCTCATTAAAATAATGTTGCCCCCTGAAATTTGTATTATCCGCCAAAAAAATTATGCTAAGCGACATTAATAAAGATCTCATTGTCGTGAGAAACAAAAAATTTTGTTAGATGTCACTTAGTTTAACCAAAATTGTCTCTTAGCACACTATGATTCAACTAGAACTTTCTTCGTTTTTTTCGTTTCCTGAACAATTTTAGAAATGTCGCTTAGTATACATTCTTACGGAAGGTATCGATGTATAAGACAACATACTTTATTTATTTATTTATTTATTTATTCATCAAGCAGATATACATTAAAAAATATATAATCTTAAAGACTACTGAATAAATTTTTAGCAACATGCGATACTTTACAACTTTGAATAAATACCTTACATAACTTAAAAATAATAAAACACCTAACCACCAGAGTTTAAAATAGTTAATAAATTAATAATATGACTTTTAAAGATATCACGACTAGTATTATTATGAAAATCAATAATCGAAGCAACTGAGTTGGCCTGTCTAAGGCACCTAGTTATTGGCTCGTTAAGACCATAATTAACCCTATGAAACGGTTCAAAAAATATACTATGCACTCGAAGATCTCTCGTTGGAGCATATATTCTTATAAGGGACAAAAGAAAAGGGCAATTTATTTGATTTTTAAGAATGTCTCTAATAAAAATTATTTCAAAATACTTTCTCCGAGTTTCTAAAAGCTGAAGACCGATCAGATAACATCTTGAAAGATAAGATGGCATTCGTATATTCCAATGTAGTCTATAAATCACTATTCTGGAAAATCTTTTTTGGATACGATTCGATTTGAGTGGATAGCATAGTAGGGGTTCCAAATTACACAACAGTATTCAAGGACCGGCCTTACATAGGAATAAAATAATGCTCTGAATGTATAAGGGTCAGAAAATTCCTTAGAGTTACGTGAGATGAATCCAAGTAAGGAATTTGCTTTCGCAACAATAAAATCTATATGAAGGCAAAACGTTAGCTTAGGATCGAAGATGACACCTAGGTCTTTTTTTTCGGTAATTTTTTGCAATGGAATACCATTAATATTATAAACATAGTTTATAGGCGACAAGTTTCGGAGAAAAGATAGAAAATCACATTTGGAAACATTCAAAAACAACTGATGAGAGTTACACCAATCAGCTAAGTTATTTAGGTCATTCTGAAGAAGAAGGCAGTCTTCAACAGATTTAATGCATCGGAATATTTTTATATCATCAGCGAAAATAAGACATTGAGAAGAAATTATACAATCGGGAATATCGTTAATAAATAGCAAAAAAAGAAGCGGGCCTAAATGACTTCCTTGAGGTACCCCAGAAGTCACAAATATGGGATCAGATATGATGTTATTAATACGCACATATTGAGAGCGCCCTTTTAAATAAGATTCGAACCATCTCAATATATTTGAGTGGAAACCAAGGGCAAAAAGCTTCTTAATTAAAACTGTATGATTTACCTTATCGAACGCCTTTGAAAAATCTGTATAAATCACGTCACTTTGATAACCATTTTCAAGATTTTGTATTAAATCATTGGATAAGATTGTTAAATTAGTGGTAGTTGACCTACCAGAGACAAAACCATGTTGAGCAGGCGAAATAAGTTCACGAACAACAAAGGATAACTTTTCATAAACTAATTTTTCAAGTAATTTAGGAATCGTTGAAAGTTTGCTTATTGGACGATAATTTGAAACAATCTGCTTAGGACCTGATTTATGAATCGGGATAATATACGTTACCTTCCAATCATCTAAAAAAAGTCCAGTATTTAAAGAAGCATTAAAGAGTCGAGTTAACGGATCTAAAAGGGAGGCTACACAAAATTTTAAGATTAAAGGAGGAATACCATCAGGACCTGGTTGTTTGTCCTGGTTTAACTCGGATATAGCCTTTTCGACATCAGTGCAATTTAAATGTAGGGAGCTGATATTGATTTGATTCTCAGGTGTGGTAGTTGAAAAATTATTAGGCAAATTAGATGGGGAATAAACCGATTGGAAGAAATTCGAGAACATATTGCATATCGTTTTAAGATCATTTGATATTGTCCCTGAAAATTGCATGCAATTTGGAATACCATTGGAACATTTCTTACTTTTGACGAAATTCCAAAAACACTTGCTATTCTGCTTCAAATTTGATTCTATGTGATATAAGTAATCTTTATATAAGAACTTATTTAGTACATCAAATTCTTTTTGAAGTCGTACGTAGTTGCATAGCAAAATACTATTGTTATTAGACTTTCGGAAAAGTTTATATGCTTTATTTTTTTTATTGCTCAAGTTACATAATCTTTTATTATACCAGACTGGTTTGGAGTTATTACGAATGACTACTTTTGGTATATAAAGGTTCATTGCCTCAGTTAAAGAACAATGAAAAAGGTTATATGCATCACATAATTGAAAGTTATCAACAATATTGCTCCAAGGAAAGATATTCATATAATTATTGATAGAGTTGTAATCGCCGTTTTTATAATCATATTTACATAAATCATTACTAAAAGGTTTGAAATATTCATAACATTTAAAGTTAATACATAAAGCCAAATGATGAATAGTGTTTGGAAAAATTGGACAAATATTTTTATTTATATCAGTGCAAAATTCTCTATCGACAAAAACAAGGTCAAGAGTACGATTTAAATCATTATAGAATTTATTAATTTGAATAAGATTATATTCAGCAAACGAATCAATTACTAAGCATTCATGAACATTACTAACATTAAAAGGAATAAGGCACAACTCATCTGGATCTAGGATCCAATTTATGTGACAAAGATTAAAATCACCTAGTACGATTAAGTTTTGATTAGAATTAGTAGCATTTAAAACAAATCGAGCATTTTCAATGTGTGAATTGTATAAATCAATAGAACTACCTGGTGGTATATAACTCAATATAATAAAAATATTCGTCGAGTTGTTTAAGTTGACACACACAGCTAGTTGATCAACGTCAATTTCTGATGAGAGAGACGGTAGTTCAATTTCACGACATGAAAACGATGAGCGGACAGCAATAAGGACACCTCCTCCTCTAGATTGATTAGTTTTTGCAAAGCTTCTGTCTTTTCGGAAAACGTAGTATAAATTTTCATTAAAAATTTCGGAGTTTAAATGTTTATCAGTTAGCCACGTTTCAGTTAATGCAAAAATGTCATAATACGAAGAATTAAAATACAATTCACTAGTTTTTGTACGAAGACCACCAATATTTTGGTAGTAGAGAAGAAAGTCTTTTCTAACACTCGAAGGCTGGGAATTTTCGCATGATATTGAGCTATTTATAGAAACGTTCGTTGACTCGGCAGATTCTTCACTTATGTTTTGTGGGAATGAAGCCGTGCTTCTTCGTTTTTTGAAATGAATTGAAAAGCACGTAGCTTTGTACCTATAGGCCAGATGTTGTCGATGAACATTGCATCATTGTACTCAGCTGGAACTCCAATTTTAAAATTAATGAACTTAATATTTTCTTCAGGTTCACTTCGTTTTATTAACTTATAACACGAAATGACACCGGGGCTTATATCAAGAGCAGCAGCTAAATGATTGACGATAGATTCAGTGGCGACAGAAGGTCGAAAACTACCAAGATGGAACCATTTTTTTTTAAAAGAAACATCATTTTGCAGGATTTCACAAGAGCCTCTAACAGTTCTAGGGATATTATTCCGATGAACACCCATACGTGAAAAAGATACATTTTCGGTAGTTGGGCGATTGTGTGCATTATTAATTTCAGCTGGATTTTCATCCGTGATTTTGGCAGCATTTCCATCAAGGTTTTTATCATTAAGAACAAAACCAGCATCATCAGCAACACCAGGAACGTCAGGAACAACCGCAACATTCGCAACCACAGGAACTCCATCAAGAGTAACACCTCCAACACCAACCAAATCGGTAGCAGCAACAGCACTAGAATCTTTTACCACACTACTATAAGTAGCAATAGTATCATAATCGGATTTGACAGTGGCAACATTGTTTGCGTTATTTACAGTGGCAACACTCGTATTTGATTCACTCACCACATCGACTAGAGAGCAAGAATTATTTTGTGCATGTACATCAACGGTTGCATTATTGTTATTGGAATTAGCAACGTCGGAATTAAGCGACACATTTATATTAGAATTATTTTTTTTTGATTTTGCTTTGACTCCCGCTGTTGAAGGAATCGTCAAAGATTTTTTGTTTGAAGGCGAAAGTGGTTTAGAAGTTGAAGCAGCAATCCGAGGGGGTATGGGGGTTACATTTATAGGCTTAATTGTTTGGCGAGGGAATGCAGGTGAGGAAAAGCTTTTATTTATGACATTTGCAGGGGCATTGAGATTTGATTTAGCTTTAGCACGGGTGGTCAAAGGTTTTTTTGTTTTACTTGTGCTAGCTTCATGGGCATCGCGAAACAAGTTAAACTCATCACACAGATTATTAAGCTTTTTTGTTAATGCATTTAATTTTGCTTCAGAACTGACAGAATTATAGTTACTGCACAGATCACATCTCCAACAGATATTTTCATATTGGTTTATCAAATTTATCACATTGGGTTCTAATTTTAAGCATTGTATATGAAATGTTAAGCAACAAATAACGCACGACACATAATCACTATCGGTCGTTTTAATTTCGCAAATAAAGCATTCATTCGAGAAAGGCATTGTACTAGGCGCATAGAAAGAAATTATAAATAACCGTGTGATACGAGAGCACAGTGATGACTGAAGGCACTATCGGTGTTCATTCCCAAGAAATTCGACTTGAAATACAATATTTACTAGTTTTCACTAGAATTTTTAATAGTTTTTTTATTTAAAAAAAAAAAAAACTATTAATTTAATATATATCAACATTTTACCAATTATACAAAATTATACTATGTATAAAATAAACTAAATTAGAAGTCAACATCACTACTAGTTCTCGAGAAATTTGAGTCGAAAAACAATTTTTACCAATTTTCAATAGAATTTTATATAGTTTTTTATTTTTTGTAAAAAAACTGTAAACTGATTTTTTTTGAAATATTCACCAGTTGTCAAACACTTTATTTTTCGTAAAATAAAATTATGTTGAGTTTCAAATTGTTTTGCGTTCTTAGAATATCTGGGTTATGAAATTTTTTTTTTCGTTTTTTTTATTTAAAAAATTAACTGTGTGTTAATTTTTTTCCAAATTCATACCAAATCTGTATGACCTTATAATGAGTACATTAAATTTTATTTGAAATCAATAGCATTATTTTTTCGTGAGATATTTGAAACTAACCAAAATTTTTACTTTTTTTTTAAACCGTTATAGTGGAAAAACTACTCACTGAATTTTAATAAACGCCCTTTCAACCTCTTTCGAAGTTATTATCTATTAAACAAAATTTATTTGAAGTCGATATCTTTACTCGTTCTTGAGATATCGACGACGAAAAATGGTACCAGAACGTACGGACGTACGAACGTACGCACGTACGAACGTACGAACGTACGAACGTACGAACGTACGTACACACACACACAGACATCTCTCTAAAAATGATTGATATAGCCTCTAGGGACCTTAAAACGTCGAGAAATGTCAAAAATTCCAATTTGACAAATCGGACAGATTACAATAACTCCCTATGGGAAGTTAATACATAATATCTTCTGTTTTATTTAATTATTTTATCGAATATAGAAAAACAAAGTGGCCCCAAAAAAGTTGAAATGGCCCCAAAAATGGTCCAGACATTTTGTTTCCCAGGAACAACGCTGGTGGCAGTACTCCTAATATCTACTGCTTGTTGTAATATCATCAAACGCACCCATTTCGTTGACGTACATAAGCCATAAGCTAGTTTGTCCTGTGTTATCTAGTTTGTTGTTGTCGTGGCGCGATTATTTATTTCGCTTTGTTTTTTTCTGAGCTTGCGCATTGAAATCTCTGCCATCCTAAAAGTAAATTCTCTAATAATATTAAAGTAAAGATCGCGTTTAATAATTTTGCAACAATATTTTCCTAGATCGTTTTACAGAAAATAAGATTATTGTACTTTATTTTTAGAAGCATTTTTTATAGAAGTTGTCAAGCTCTATTATCGAAAGTGCATGCATTTTGGCATTGTTGAATCTCCTCTTCTTTGGAAACTACCTTTCGAATCGTTCTAAACAAGTTTTTAGTAGTTCGAGTCTGTTCTGTCCTACGATTCCTTTTTGTCTCTCTTCCTAATATTGATAAATTATCTTTTGTTTGACACTTCAGTTCCATCAAATTCGTATCCAGATTCACGTCCTTGTCTTTCAGATGTGGACTTAGAACAGCAGCGTACGAATAGCTTTTTAAATACTGAACTCGATATATAAAACTACAAATTTATAAATTCTCTAACACTGCAGCTATTCTTGAATTAAATAAATACTGAAAAAATAGTAATTATTATTTTTACGTTGAAAAACTAGAGTAACAACCCGATGAACCCGCCATGATTGTAAGCAAACGAAGAATATTTAATTGGCATCTTTTTTCGCATGATTAATTATCTATTTAAATCTTAATAGGACTGCTTCGCGACTTGTTCAAATAATGAAATCCAAATACATCATATGTTTTCCTCAATAAACAGTTGCGACTAAAATTTGTGCGAAACTTTTTTCTTTTGTTTACCAAACATTTATCAACATTGCTAATGACGCGGAAGCTATTTGCCAAAGATTAACATTCAAATTCATCTTCCTCTCTGACTTTATGGTCGTAAAGTTTTAAAGCAAACATAATTTAAAATTTTGTACTTCTAGGGTAGGTACACAAGTTGGTTAATGGGCACGACAACACCTTAAAGAACGCTCCGACAATCAGTTCGCTTATCGCTTTGAACAAATTGACTTAATTTCTTCCCTATGGGCCTATGGTCTCGTTGGGAAGCGGTGGCAATTTTAATTAGGTGCCTTCACGCAAAATACACGTTCCCAAATTCCTTTACCTTTATTTAAGGCTGAAAGATTCAACCAACATCAGCCACTGAGCTGCGCTGCCACTAACACATTTAACTAATTTCAAATTTGGTAATTGAGTTTTCCAAACACAAACATTGTAAAATATTTATAAAGATAAATATGCCTCGTGCCTCGAAACATTCGTTGTGGCTGGTTGGATGGTATGGCTCTTTACTGATTCTGGTTTCCAAAATACTTTCCAAGTTATTATTACCTTCAGCTACCATATGCTCGTGTGCCTTATTTTGAAAAAGGGTTGTGCGTTTGCTGTGCGAAGTAAGAGGTATAGGACCCATATAAATCTTCGCTCTGTTTATACAGTTACTTATTCGCAACAATTAGGAGCTCTCATTAACTGAGATTTATTTAAACCGTGTCATGGATTAAGAAATATAAAGGCAGGTTCTTCGATTCTAATATATGACAGGATAAAAGTTCTAATATTATATGTATATATTGGCTTTAAGATTATATTTTGGGAACGGTAAGCTAGTGAGCTCGTTAAATGTGTACAGTATATTTCTTTATATCCCTTAAGCTCCATGGCATCTTTGTGGAATGTTAATTTGCTTTGGTTTAATGCGTTGATTAACTGCCATATTTAAATACCAAGCTGAAATTATTTCTCAGTTCAAATCTATCAGCTTAAAATTACAAGCAACTATAGCAAAAAAGTTATTTCATTCGGTAAGAAATAAAACAAGAGTGATTTTCTTCTAAATTGAATAATTAGTTATTTGAAAATGGTGGAATGAAAGCTTTTGAAATTTATCTTGAGCATCAAACAAATATATCAGTGGTTTCCATTGGTAATTTTTGCACCAGATCTCCAATGAGGTGTGTCATTCGTAGAGTTAATGCTTACTTCAAGGTAAGAGTAGATGAACTTCATCACATTAAAGTTGTGTGTATCAAACAAAATTGATGTTTTGTCCGATACGGTGTTCAGAGTATTATTTTTCATAGGGTTTACTTTGTTTTGTCCTCGTTTACTTCAACTCCAACTAACTTTGCCTATTGTTTTAACGACAAGTTGTGAACAAGTTGAGGGAAAAGATTTAAATATCATCCGCATTCTTTTTTAAAGGGATCTCGATGCCAGAAGCGCATTCAATGTCGCTTGGCAAAACTGGGAAATCCCGAGATCAGTCATCACCGTAAAGGTCTCCTGACAAAGAAATGCCGTCTTGACTTATGACTCGTTGGTCATTTTCAGGATTATTTGCAGTGAAAAGATTTGCTCTAAGATTTATCTAGCTGCTGGATGGGAGCCACGTCTAAACTTAAATATGGCGTTTAACAGGTAGGTATATGCATCGAACGTTCTTCTTCCACATGGTTGATGATTTTGTGAATGTACCTTTTCAAAACATCCCCTCCGTTCTGCTGATAATCAATAAAGACTGGGAGCCTTGTTGCTCTTAAGATTTTGTGTAACTAAATCTACCCTTTCACTGGGTGATAGAAGTGGGCCTTCACTAAATTTAGAAGCGGGATTTTCTTGCCCAAAATTGATCCTCATTTAACATCTGCTGTAAATGCCATTTGAAGACATTTACTATATAAGGAATCATTATAGATTTATTTAAAAATAAAATGAACGACTGGGTCGCACGAACTTGCTACTATGTAATAGACTAAGAATTTCAAAAATGAATGTTATTAGAGAAAAACTGTTCATAAGCATAAAATTAATTTTTTAGATGACTAAAACAACTTCTTTAAGCAAATATAGGTTTATGCAAGAACAAAAATTATAAGTAGTGGTTTCTTAAAAAAAAAAAGCTTTTATATACAAAAATTTTAAAACATTTTTAAGAATAAATTTTGGTACGCAAATATAAATTTTTTATTATTGTTCGAATAAAAATTAAATTTACAAAAAAAAAATATTGAGCCGTTTTTGAGATACGAGTATGTAGGTACCTATTAAATTTTCCAAAATAAAAAAAATAGATTTTTTTTTTTTCAAAATTCAAAAAAAATATTTTTATTAAAGCTTTTAAATGCAATGTTTTTTAAACTTCTTAGAAGATTCTCTTAAAAATATTTCATGAAAATCCGTTCTGTCGATAATGAGAAATTCAAAATTTAAAAAAATTGTTCTATGGTAGGTACAGTCATCAGGAACCAGTATAATCGATACGAGACAGCAAGACTAGAATCCAGAAGAGTTGATACCCGTAAATCATTCGGTTACCAGGATTAATTGAAGTACTAGCAGAATATTGTGTGATATATGTAAGAGTTATTTTCAATAAAGATTTTGTAATAAGGTTTGAAGACATTTTCCTCTAAAGTTTCGTGTTTTCTTCAGGACGACCCTGGCGAGACCGACAAGCCATTTTTTAAGTTTTTCTGTACAACTAGTTTTAATAATTTTTTTTTTATCCTACGGCTCCTTACAATTGGATGAAAATTCTCAAATTATTTCAAAATTTTTGTTTTGTATGTAACTCAAACTTTTGAAAATCACATGCGCAATTTTTTCGAAACTTGACATCTATAACAGTGTTGTTTTACACTATCTAAAAGGTTTTGAAGAAAATAGTAATGGTACCTTCCATTCAAATACCATTTTGGAAATTGTTTCTTTCTCAAAAACGGCTTTAAGAATTTTTTAAGTAGACGCTTTAGCAATTAAAGTAATGATTTTAATCGATTTCTTCAAATTACATCCATTTTTCATACATACTATTAAATTTTTGAAGCGGCTAAGAATTGGACCCAAAGTCCTCTAATTGAAATACAGATTGTGTTTAATTTGAAAATTGTTGCAGCAGCTTTTAATTTTAATAATCCATATCAAAGTTTGTTTAATCAAATTCAAATCTAATTTCAAAAATTCAGTCCTTCCTTCATGGTACTCAATTCGAACAAGGATTCTTCATGTTTTAACAATAATAACAAAAAAAAAACCTCTTAAAGTTTTGCTACTGCAAAGTTAAAAATTATTATGTTTTAGTTACCTAAACCAAAGCCGAAGTCACTTTACCAAAAAGGAAACATGTACCTTCGGATACTTGAAAAGATAAAAAAACCACACAACTAGTGCATCTGGCAAAATATAAGTTTATTGGGAGCATAACTTTCGACCTTTGAAGCTCAAAATTAACTTCAACAAATTTTTGGACCGCTACTCACCTTAGAATCATAGCTCATTGCACACCTAACTTACGACACTGAAACTAAAAAGTAAATAAGAACTTCTTGAAGTTATTTTCCTTATTTAATATATGACCACCACAGGTTCTACATATACTCGTACACAAACGAAGAAAATTTTATCTTGTTTTATTTGTTTTTTTTTCTTTCTGATAAGTTTTTCTCGTCCGGAGTACTGCATCTTGTCTAAATACATAAACCTACTTCTTTATGTTGTGCCTTTCCTAGTATACAAATACCTTACCTAGTATATACCTAGGTATGATAAAGTTCCGTTTCCCAGAAAACTTGCTAGCTTGGAGCTTCTTCAGTGCCGGACTCCAATTATATTTATCTTCCCTAAAAAATCATCCAAAATGTTTAAAAAAAGTTAAATTATGTTTAACTCATGTCTAAGACAAGCTTTAAATTATATATTATTATAATCTCAATTGTAAAAGTTATTTTACCATTAATTAACGCATGTAAGAAGATTCAGTTATTTTAAATGTTTACCCCTTTATTAATTTTGCTTGTCTATTTTAAGATATTATTTTCATTTTTAAAGCCGAATTCGACTTCGCACATTGAATAAGCTTAAAAAATGTATTTATTTCATTAAAGTCTGCTGCTTTTACCTAGCTTGTCAACTTATCACAGAATCCGACACTGTCTTTTGCATACCTACAACAGACCACTAAACTATGGAATAACTTTTACGGAGTTCTCTTTCTACCACAAGAACTTGAAATATTTTTGTTAATAATTTATATCACCTGAAAGCTGAAAGTTGGATAGTATTTCAATTTAGTGCTCCTCATGTGTTGGTTTGTTGCTGCTATCAGTGCAGGTCATCCATTGCACGCCATTAGTTTAGTTCAGGCGCACACCTTTGGTTCCGTTTTTATTGAAGGGGTGGATTCTGCATCATGAGTGTGTTCCTTTTCAGCAGTGTTTTGGGTAAGCTTCTGAGTTTTCAACAAATTTTCGCAAAATATGAGAGAAAGTGAGGACTTTTTCGCCGGTTGTTTTGGGTCTGATTTATTGCGAAACAAACCCAGTATATGTTATTTTTATTACACAGCAACATAAAATAATAAATCTCATGAAGAACGTTAAATTGAAAAAAAAAAAAAAAAAAAAAACAGATAATGTTTTGATTAAATTACATTATTAAATTTTAGCACATGATGTAACATTTTGAAACTGAAAACCCATAAAATCCAAAATGTATGTACTTAATTCACACAACTTTAAGCGTTTTTATGATTTCATTCAAATCAAAACTCTTAACAGGTGTTGCGAATAACGAAACAGAAAGCTGAATGTGAGGTATTAACTAAACGCTTTTTGCTTGCGACATAAAGGTACTATATGGCAAGTTATAGGCATTTGTACAAAAAATCGAACCCCAGATTTTGATCAGACCTAACATTACGATGATGGAGAAGACAAAATAATTGGTCTCGCAATTTTGACTGTCTGTCTGTAGGTTCGACTACAGCCTGGTTCTGCTGATTTTCTTTAAACTTGGTAGATAACATTTTTAAATTCCATCCCCACACGTTATTTTCTTTAAGACCAAAACTAACGATTACCTACCATAAGAAATTTTCTTCAAATTTTGTAAAATATTTTTTCTCGAAAACTGTTCCACAGATTTAAGAGAAAAATTGAAAAAAAAATTTTTAGTTAAATCTGAAAAAATTCTGAAAAAGGTTACTACTACTTATTTACTTACTTATTTACTTACTTAGGTCCTCACACCTTTTATGTCCGTGGGGGATCCCTAATGGGGCATAGGTACGGTGACCATTTTTTCAGGAGCAAAAAAAAGGACAGTCTTTTATTAACAAATAATTATTTTCATTAAAAAGTTTTGTACTTCATATTACAGCTCAGTTCAGTTTTTAAAACAAATAAATAAAATTGAATTAACAAAAAAAAAACGAAATAATATATACTTTTAGATATGTGTATGACTATAGATATAATAGTCATTCAAAGGAACTATGAAAATGTTTAATGTTGGTATTTTTCTTCGCAATGTATCTATTTATTTTAAGATACCATATCTTCACGATTTCTTAAAAATGTGTTAAATTCTGCGCAATCGAAATCATAATTGCACTTTTTTTATTAGCGTTGCCTCTAGCATATCAACTTTTAATTGGGTTTTCTCATGTGTCTTAATTATATTGGAAATTGAAAATACCCTTTCAGTCGGGGCATTTGAAGCCGGAAACGAAAACTCTACGAGCTTTAATATATTGTCATATTTAACATAATTCTTCTTCTTCAAAAAGCCGAACGAAAGCCAATGCGAACGACACTAACTTGCAGATGGAGATGTAAATTTAAAAATCATTCACAATAGCAAAAAATATGTGACGGAATTCAATGACATAAAGCAGTGCTGCTAGTCGTAAAATCGTGGTTTGAAAGAGAAAAAGAGGACCTTGAAAGGACAATTTAGAAAAGAGAGGACAAATGTCTGTCCTCTCTCGGAAAAGAAAACAGAAAGGACACGACACAAAAAGAAAGGACTGTCCTCTCAAAAAGAGAACGGATGGTCACCGTAGGCATAGGGCATCCACAACTCCAGCTCGCCATCGTGTTCGGTTTCTGGATATGAGTCGCAACTCCCTCCAACTCTTGTCTAGTTGGGCTGACTCCTCCTCGACTGTCCTTCTCCATGAGCTTCTCGGTCGTCCAGCTCTTCTTCCTTCTTGAGTGAGCGGATTCCACTGCATTGCATGCGCCGCAATACAGTTGTCGCCTTTTCGAAGCGTGTGTCCGATCTACTGCCACTTTCGACGTCGCGTCGTATAATAGAGTCAATAGGTTCCTGACCCGTTTTCCTAAAGAGCTCTTCGTTTGATATACGATTGGTTTCGTAGACATCTATTATTGAACGTTTGCAGCTTCTTAGTGATACCTACTGTTACTTTCCAAGTGCTGCAACCGTAAAGTAACACGGATTCGACGTTGGATCGAAACAGCCGTAGCTTGGTTCTTAAGCTAAGAGCGTTATTCCTCCATATATTTCGAAGTATACCGAAAGCAGCCTTTGCCTTCCGATTCGACTGCTGATGTCCTGTTCGGTACCACCCTCGGTAGAGATGATACTTCCAAGGTATTTGAAGCTCTGTACTTTCTCTATCGGTTGTTGAGAAATATTTATGAGAGAAGATGACGTGGTTCCTAGGCTGATCATCTTTGTTTTGCCGGAGTTGATTTTCAGCCCTACAATATCTGCTTCTCTCTCCACCCCTGTTGTCATTTGGTGGAGATCCATGATCCTATGAGAGAGCAAGCATACGTCGTCCGCATAGTCATGATGTTTCAGGTGAGACGTCAGAGTCCATCAAATTCCTCCGTTTCCCGTCAAGGCCGCTCGCAGGACATCGCTTATCACCAACAGAAACAGTATTGGTGACAGAATGCAGCTCTGTCTGACTCCACTTTGGACTTCAAACTCTTCTGACAGCCTCCCTTCGTGCAAAACGTGACATTTGGATCCATCATAAGTTGCCTTAATAATAGCTATTAATTTATCTGGGATACCCCTCCTGCGTAAAGCATGCCAAATAAATTCTCTATTGACGCTATCGAAAGCCTTCTCAAAGTCGATGAATAGCAGGTGGAGTGGTGATCGATATTCGACGCACTGCTCAATTATGATCCTTAAAGTATTGATATGATCAATGCATGAGGATCCAGTAAGGAAACCTGCCTGTTCGGCATCGAGTGTGGCTTCTAGATGTTCCCTGATGCGTTCCAGTACTATTTTCGCTAATATTTTTGCAACGGCAGGCAGGACGCAAATCCCCCTACAGTTTTCGCACTGTGTTAAGTTTCCTTTTTTAGGGAGCTTGACTATCATTCCCTTTTTCCATTTCCACTCATTCGGAAATCCTTCGGAGACCCAAGCTTTCTTTATGAGTGGATGCAGGAGTTCGCTCGATGTCGTTGGCGCCGCTTGTAGAAGCTCTGCAGGAATGCCACCAAGTCCTACCGCTTTGTTGGTCTTCAGTGCTTTGATTGCGTTGCGGATCTCATCTCTACTGGGGGGTGCAGTACGGATTCGGGAATTTGTTGTTCCTGTAAGCTCAGCAGGTATCAGTTGCGTTTTGCTGTCGGTAACTCGGTTTAATACCGACGCAAAATGGTCCTTCCACCTTTTCAGCTGAACCTCATCCGAACTAAGTAGCGAGCTGTCTGAGTCTTTTACGAAGTGTTGCTTTGAACTGCGAGCTCCAACCAGTTCCAAAGGTTATTAATGGTACCCTGAAATCATTTTTGTGTTTTTGATTTTCTAAAAAAAAAAACTGTACAACGGATTTTTATCTTTCTTTCGACTAATTCGTACGAACGATAAAAAGTATATTTTTCAAAAAACCGCTACAACGAATTATAATAAATGTTTGTTCTAGCATAAATACTTGCTTGAGAAACTTTATGCCATTTTGTTCTTAGCTCCAACGTCTAAAAGAGTTATTTAAGCCATTAAAACAAATAAAATTCGCCTTAAGAAGGAATAATATTACCAGTCTTATGTCATTATATTCTTACTTCAAAAAAAAGAAGAAAACTTATTCTTGTCATGTTTGTTGAGCTATAGAATTTTACTGAGCCCGCAATATTCACTAAGAAGAAGTGAATTATGAAAAAGAGGAACTAATCTGATTACAGTAGAAATCTGAATACATTGACCTAGGCCTATAACTCTCAACCATTCCATTCTATTAGTGAATTTCAGAAGCACGAAATCAGTTTTTGAAAGACTTAATCTTTTTTTTTCAATAGGTAAGTCTAAAAACAGAATGCCATAAGCAAGAACAACATCATTGTGCAAATAAAATTAAAAATTTCAAAAAATAATCATTGACTCGTCTTTCAGATATTGGATTTAAAAAAAAAAATATTTTTTGTTTTAAAATTCAAATATGTAATATTTTTGCTTAAGTTTTGATATATGTACATACATACAATGGTTTTTTAATTTTTTTTGAAGTTTCTATATAAGAAACTTCATTAAAATCTGTTACATCTGTAATGAGAAATTCAAAATTCAGAAAATGCCTCTATCATAGAATGTAATGCAATGTTATTAATGTGTGGGTGCTGTCTTGCAAGAGAAATAGGATTTTCAAAAACAATTTTTTAACATTTGTATTTCGATTTTTTGAATGCACCATATGGAAAGTATCAAAAAATATTGGCGCAAAATTTTAAACAACCTTTTATAAAGGGCTTAGCAATTTACTAGTTAGCAACTTGTTAAACTTTTAGTAATTTACTAACTCTTCGAAAATTTTAAACCTTTTCTTTCGTTTTACTAACTAGTAAATTTCTAATTGCCTTTTATTAAAAATAGTGCATCTGAACACTTCCAAACAATGACAGTTCGTGAAAAAATACAAATCAAACAAAACTAAATCTGATGATTTGTCAGAAGTCAAAGTGACAACCTACAATTTATTTTGTGCTTCGTATATTTAACGTGAGAATTTTGTCGTCCGCCGTAGTTCGTTGTACTGTCAAAGTGGGCAAATAAAATTTTGTTCACAATAATCTATCACCGTTTATGATTGTGTGTTGGATTTGAATATTCAATTAATAAAAAAAAGAGAAAAAATATTCAATGGATTTCCTTAAATGGAAAACTTCCTAAAACAACCTTTTGTGAGGTGTTCTCTGAAATATTGATTTCAAAATCGACACTGGCAAATCAAGGACATAACAACTCTTTATAACATGTAGACTGGAGGACTCCATCCTGAGAAGAAGTGAGGTAATAATGTCCAGAAGGAAACAGGCAAATTCGAAACCATAACTCAAAAGTGAATGACAAGACACTGCGGAAGATATGACTGTGGAAAGAGAAACAAAAGATCTAAGCCCAAGCGATTGACATTGATCAATCAGCCGAACCAACAACAGAATCAGTAATGGAGGAAGAAAATTGTCGGGCTTCGAGTTCGCCTATCACCACCCTCAGAACCAAAAGTTGATGAACGAAATTCACCTTCAGTTCAATCACATCTCCCATCGGAAGCAGATTCACCCTGTCACGGTAAACGCGGTTCCTAAACTTTGACTGAATGCACAAGTAGCGTCTGATCCTGCTCTCAACCCGGATGCGAGAAATTTAAAAATACTTCACGAGGAATCAACAAAGAATCACCATCAATTGGAGGAAACTTTACCTTCACCTGTCGATCAGAAGACTTCTGTTAAGAGCCAAATTCCAGCGGCTGTAGATGATTCACAGCATGTGAAAGTTTTCATGTGTCTTCCCTGCGGAATTGGATTCTCGTCAAGATCGACTTTGGAAGCGCATCAAGCTTACAGAGGTAATTTTTGATTATATGTATTTAGTTTCTGAGGCATAAATACTTATAGATCTTATTTTGCCTCTCGCAGGAAAGAAGTCGAAGAAGATTGGACAGGAGGTGGTGGTGGGGTAAGTGGAGCCGGCGCTGGAAGCACATCATCGGGAGATAAATCCACCATCACATCCAGTGGTGAGCCATCATCGAAATCCATTAAGCCGTGTCAGCAGTACGCTTGCACACAGTGCTCCTACAGTGCCGATAAGAAAGTCTCGTTAAATCGGTGCGAATGCACCTCAGAAAACATTTTATATTATTTTATTTACTTTTCAAAACAATTAGCTCACGAATAATAAAATAAAACACGATTTAAATCTTTCAAAATATAGATTGCCAAGAAATTTTTTTTTACAGTTTTCGAAAAATAAGTAAATTTTGTTTTAATAAAGGAATTGTTGTGTCTAAATCTAAATCTGTAAGATAATGTTGAAAACTGTTAGATACAAAGTTTCAAGAAATCGAGCTCCACCAGATTTGGCTTGAGGCACGATAGTCGCATTGAAGCAATACATAGGTTAGGTTAGGTTGTGCTGTAGTCTGTGTTTAGTATGAGTTTATTTCGTTATATGAAATTCATTCTTTTAGATCTAAGTAATTTCATAATTTAAGTGCTGGTGAGTATATATGCATTTTGCCGGTCATTGACAAGCTTTCGATCTTCGAGATATTTCTTGAGCTGATGATTTGTCAGCGATTCCATGACCTTGCAAAGAAAGGACGTAATGCAGTTGTTCGATAGAAGGGGAGGAAAGGTCGCATCTTTTAGGAACAGGCTGGACAAATGCTGTTTTCTATTTTCTAGGAAAGATTCAAGAACATTAAGAGCGATGGAAAACGTAATGGTTTTACCAGCGATGAAGAACACATCTTCAGAAGAAACGGAGGTTGGTTATTAAATCAAGCTTTGTCGCGTTGACTTACCTGCCATGTTGATAATCCAGATATGATAATCTGTTACAATTTAATTTCTCAAATATTTTTGGAACAACTGAAACTTTACATATAGGCCTGCAGTCTGTTACTGTTATTTCCTGCCTTCATCACGATTTCTAAATAGGAGACAGAAAAGAAATTTTCAATCATCCAAAAATTGGCCTTCAGCAAGAGAAAGAACCAAAATCATAGAAAGTGATTCCGCTAACGCAATTGAACATTTTTTTAAAAGTATAGCTGGAATCCCATAGTATTCAATCGGATAAATACTCTACTCTATATCCGTAGGACGGGGAACAACCCAATTAATGTCGACAACTCTACTACTGGACAAAAAGAGCGTCCAATGAGTAAACTGAATGAAAATAATTAGCGAATAAATTGCAGATTTTAGGTACTTCACTAGTCGTTAAATTGATGCACTTCATGCATCTTGGTATTCCATTTGATTTACGTTTCGAGCTTGAAAAGCTCCAAAAGTGCTTACCGTTTGATTTTAAATCACTCTGAACCTATAACAGGTAGGTTCTATGCAAAAACTTATTTAAGAAATCGACGAATCATTTTCAGTTTAAATAAATAGATACGGGTAGTGTATGGATATTGTTTTTATTTTATCAAGATAATGTTAATAAATATTAACATTTGATATAATATTCTTGCATTCAGTCCTTTTTATTTTTCTGACTCTGTCTCCGTTTTTGTATCAATATTTTTAAAGTTTTTAAAGGAAATTAAACCATTAAATTTACATTAATTCGTACTACGGAGCCACCAAAAGACCATTAAGCTGATGATGTCGAAACCATCTACAATTTTACATACTCGTGCATGAGTACCCCCAAAGTCAACTTTTGGATCCGCCCTTGGCTGCCAAATGAAGTTGCTCTAAACCATCTAAACAGCAGCGGCACGATGCTTAAGTCAAACTGAATATTTGAGATAGCAAAAATAAAATACACACAACACTTTAAGTGATGCGCTGTGTTTGTTTAATTTATTGATTTTGTTTGCATTATTAATAATTAAGCGTTGCGATCTCGAAGCTTTTTTGTTTTGTAATAAAAAAAGAGTAAGCTGACAAAAGCGCATGACACTAGTGCTTTACTTACTCCGAGATCTGAGAACCAGGTTATTATTCTGAACAAATTCAAATAAAATGAACATTTTTAATTGTAGTAAGGGATTCAAGTTTAGCGGGATCACTTTTTTTCTCGTTGATTAAAGATTGTTTGGAAACCTAAAGTATCTTCAGTTCATTGCTAGCTTTTTGTATTGTTGTTGAACTAGTGACATCGAATAAATGCTTGAATTTTAAAATATATGTTTCAAATATATTTTCGCTAATTAAAATAAGTTTGGGGGATGAGTTTTTTAATTTTAATCAAATAATAAAGCTCGGATGTTTTGGATTTTGGTTAGTGAGTATCACAAAAAAAAAAACTCAAGTTAAAAATTGATAATAAAAGATGTATAATCTTTAAGAAACGAGCAAATGCGGATTATCTATGAAATTATAGTAAATGTCATTGTTGTTGATTGTGAAACGAATAAGCTGTTGCTTTAGGACCTACTGACCTACTTACTGTTCTCAACCACTCCTGTGTGCGTGTATAGTCGATATGAATGGAGGAGACCTGGAATTTTCAACCGAACATAAAGAAAGATTAAACAAAAATGGACTCATTTGAAAATATCTTAAGGATATTTAAACCAATTTAGGTTGAAACCAAATGGCAAATGGATGAAGCAAAAATTCGTTTTTACATCTTATTTCATTAATTTAAGACAGTATTTTAGTATTTTTTTAGTATTTTTTTTTCCTTAAAAAGAATACTAAATGTAATTAACAACAAATAAACAAACTGAGTGAATTTTAAAAAAAAAAAAATTTTTAAATACAAAATTAACTTTTTCTGAGTTATTGTGGTTAAGAAAAGGACAAATAGATAAAGTTGTCCCATTTCAGCGTATATTAATAACATTTCAAGATATTCTTGATTAGTGTAATCCATTGTTCGCTAATAATTGACAAAAAACTAGAACTTGAATAACAAATCCAAAATGGAGTATAAAGTGAAAGAACACGACGCGGACACTAGTTCACGCGAGAAAGACATTTACAACTTTCAAATCATAATGCAAATCTTTACTGTTTACATTAGTTAACGGTCTTACTAATTAACTTTATCTATTTGTCCTTTTCTTAACCACAATAGCTCAGAAAAAGTAAATTTTGTATTTAAAAATTATTTTTTTTTAAAATTCACTCAGTTTGTTTATTTTTTGTTAATTACATTTAGTATTCTTTTTAAGGAAAAAAAAAATATTTAATTTTAGAAAATGAACTGGGCTTTAATAATAAGTGAAAAAAATTAATACTTATTAACGTGTTTTTTTGAATAAATTGATATCAAAGTGAAAAAACTACTTAAAAAACGAAAAAATTGGGTTTGATGCAAAATTGCGGAGAAACGGTTGTCCGCAGAAAAAAAGTCTTCAGACAAACTAAAACTGTAATAAATTCTTGATTGGTTATAAAAAAAATCTCACGAATCGGACGCATTTTGGCAAAGATAAAGCCAGTTAATGGAAAAATAATAAAAACCGTTATAACTCGAAAACGGGACGAAAACGAGAAAATGACCTCTTAAGTTTTTCGACCTAAAATGACCTCAGGAATCCATGGTTTTCATTTGGGGCGGTGACTGTGGGACACCCTGTATATGCTGAAAGATGAATATTAATTGGTAAAAATGCTCAGATATACCGTGATGTAATTGAGAACAATAAAAAAACGAGATGGTGCCAGAAAACGTGACAAGGATATCGCATGGCAGAAAATGCAAAGGCTTCTAATGTTACATCATCATGCCAAGTAGTTGGAGTTTAAAAAGTGATTAATTGAATTATTAAACATAATACATTCTTTTTCCCGAAAAAGAAATAACAAGCTGTTTCGTGGAAAATACACCAAAATAAAACAAAATTTCAAAAATCGTGTATTTTATCATGCTAGCAAGCCAAACAAGAATTATTCTCTATTTTAATTCCTTCAGCCGTTTATATTTCTGCTACGATCATCGAGAGTGACTTTCAATCAACGAGTCCATCAGCGCTCCAAACGCATCATAAAAAAACGGATAACCTGATGCTACTGCTCGAAGCATTGGCTTTATAGCCAATGAAGAATTATTGTTCCTCAATGGAATTTATAAAGACGTCAACAACACTGCCGGGTCTATTAAGTATAAAATGGCAAAGGAATTGGCGAAAGAGATCAATTTGCTCTTCAAAGCAATCGGGCTGCCATAAATGTTCTGAATCGCGAAAGGCCAAAAGTCAGCCATTGAACTGCAAAGAATAAAAAAACCAACTTGTGCTCGAAAGAGAACTAGGAAGAGTCAGCTTGGCTGTTTTCATAAGAAAATTCACTTTTTCGAAGAGAGTACTCAAATATCAGACCCAACTTTTATAGGTTTTATATAATATCGTGGGTGTACAAGTAGAAGGCACTAAGTCAATTTTTTAGGATTTTTACATTTTAATTTAAAGTGATCATGAATGATGATATCTTTGTACTCCAATCGCCTCCTAAGAGATTATTCATCGTTAAACATGAATTTTTTGAGGTTTAGTTTTGAACTAAGTCAGTTAAATAATTTTTAATATTGCTAAAAGGCACTAAGTTGACTTAGTGCCTTTTGGCTGTCATAGAAATAGTTACAATATGCTATAATAATACAGCAAGAAGGCATTAAAGTGACTTAGTGCGTTTTAGCTGTCATCAAAACCAGGAATCCTTCAGTTCAAATACAATTTCGCGGACAATTTTAGAACAACGAACGTAATAAAAACTTTACAAAGAGGAATAAACGCTGTTCAAAAGTATCTTTCTCTAACACAAAGGCCTAAATTGTATCAAGAACCTCCTAAAATAAGTGCAAACAAAAAAAAGACTTAATAGAAATGTGTCAAAAAGGAGTAGTTTCTGAAGTTTTCCATTCTTGGTTTGAATCTTTGCCCTCACAAAAAAATAAAATAAAACTTTTAAATATTTCATTAAAAAAAATTGTTTTTTAATTTGTATTTTTAGTTATAATTACATAATTGCATTATCTTTTTTGCTAAACAGCACTAAGTCAGCATATTTTGTAGTTCTAATGCAATATTTTCGAATTGATTTGGCGAAAACTACAATTTTTGATTAGAAACTTAAGTCATAATATCAATAGAGCTTTTCACGTAATCAGATGTAAAATTAAAATCGGTATTGAATTTTCACCACTCAACAAACATTAAATATCAATTTACTCAAAACTATGTTTTTGACTTAGTGCCTTCTGCTTGTACACCCACGATATGTTATGTACATATTCGTAAAAAAAACAGGACTCGAGATTTCGATCAGACTTAACATTACAATGATGGAGAAGACGAACAAAGATAGTCTCACATTTCTGCCTGTCTGTCTGTTCATTTTCGGTTGATTTTCTTTAAAGTTGGTAGATAGAATTTTTAAATATTCCCCCACAGGTTTTTTTTTAAATTTTTTAAGACCAAAAATAACGGTACCTGCCATATAATTTTTTTTCAAAATTGTATACAATATTTTTTTACTCAAAACTGTTGTACAGATTTAAAAAAAAAATAAAATGCACGACTAGGTCGCACGTACGATGCTAGTTAGAAAATGTTTGAAATTAAGAATAAGTTGGTAAACTTCTATAAAATTAGCAAATTGTTAAGTAGTATCATACTAATACCTTAATAATAATAGGCTGTTTAAAATTTTGCGCCAATGTTATTACAGAAAACTAATTATAAGCATGAGATTAATTTTTTAAACTCCTTAAGCAGTTAAGAGATAAAACAGAATTCCAATTTTGGTACGCCAACTTTTCATTATTTTTCATTATTTATTTATTTTATTTCGTGAATGCTTAATAACAGTAAGATACAATATCTTATAATTTAGTTTCAAGCTAATTTAACAAAGAGAGCAAAATAAAATAAAATGCATGACTGGATCGCACGAACTATGCTCTTATGTAAAAGAATTTCGGAATTTAAGATAAATTTTATAAATATAAAACATGGATTTAATGAGATAATAATTTTCATATGCATAAAATTGCCGTCTGATTTCTAGAAAAGTATGAATTTATGCAAACAAACTTTAAAAAATCGTTTTATTAGATATTAAATAATTTTTTATATAAGAAATTTCTTTAAAAATTTTCAAGAAAAAAAAATGTGAGGTGCGAATTTTAAGTATTTAATAGGTAATATTGATTTTAGGAAAAAATTTCAGAAAATAATCGTTCATAGGTTTTGCAGATATTGATTTTTCATTTTTTTTTTTTCAAAAAAACCCAACAAATATTTTTTCTAATATTTTTATACACAATATTATTTTAAACTTAAGGGGACTCCTGCTGAAAATTTTTGGTTAAAATCGTTATAGCCGTTGGTGAGAAATTCGAAAATAAAAAAAAACCGTTTTATGACAGGTACCCCTAATAACATTTCCCCCAAATCTTTTCCTCAACAAAATATAGTCCATGTCGATAAAATCACACTCAATTTTTTTTTATCAAAATCGTTAGAGCCGTTTTTGAGATAAATAAGATTTTGCATTACGTGTGTATAAGGGGTACCGTTTGTTTTAGAGCTGAAAAAAAAATTTCGATTTCTCCTCTAGGGAATCACCGAAGACCCTTAAGTACCAAGTTTGAAGAAAATACCTCCAGAAGCTTAGGCTGTAGTTCAAGGTTCAGACATACAGACAGACAGACGGAATTGCCGGAGCCACTTTTTCGTCTTCGCTATCATCGTAATGTCAACTTTGATCAAAATCTCGAGTTCGATTTTTTTTCCAAATGCAGAACTTGCCCTATAGTACCTATATCGCAAGTAAAAATGAATTTTCTGGTTATGAACTTTTTCTCTGACAGAATTCAATTTTTAAATGTTTAGTTTTATATGTTACATAAGAGCAAGCTCGTCTGATCCAGTAGTACATATTATTTTGTGTATTTATTTATTATTTTTATGGATCTAAATTTTATATACGGCAATAAATTTTCCTTTAAAAAATATCCAAAGTCTTATTCAAACTTTCTATATTTATTTTTCAAATCAAATTTCAAATTAATTTGATTGATTTGCCTACGAAGTTGATTTATTTATTTTTATTTATTTTTCAATGATTCATTACTTTGTTACCATATATTTTATTTTTATTTCATATCGGTAGAAATGAGTATCCTTTATCAATTCCACAATTCCATTATACAATCGTGCTCTTCATCAAATTTGTTTAGCGTGATTGAAGGATAAATGTAATTCCACATCCCACTTAAATCGAGAGAATTGAACAGATTTGATAGTTTTTGTTTTTTTTTTTAATTTTTGTTATCAAAAGTTACAATCACTTTTTTGCTACCGCTTCAAAGCTTTGCCGCTCATATAAAATGTTGGTTTTGTTCAGTATTTCCCGACGGAAAATTAATACGTTATAATCAATACATACATATATTTATGATTTTGGTATAAGTAATCTTTCAAAAGATATTTGCCCAAATTTTTAGTTGAATTAGTACAATGTTAAAACTATTTTTAGTATGAAACTATTCATACTTTCTCTACCCTTTTGTTGAATCTAAAATCATCGAATATCTGTTTTGTTTTTTTTTTAGTATCGTGCTAACTTCATTATGACTCTTCGACTTTTACAAACATCAAAAAGGTTTGTTTACTTAGTTTTCGCACGAACTGTCATTGTTTTAGTAACGGGTGATTTTTTAAGAGCTTGAGAACTTTTTAAAAAAAAAAAACGCATAAAATTTGCAAAATCTCATCGATTCTTTATTTGAAACGTTAGATTGGTCCATGACATTTACTTTTTGAAGATAATTTTATTTAAATGTTGACCGCGGCTGCGTCTTAGGTGGTCCATTCGGAAAGTCCAATTTTGGGTAACTTTTTCGAGCATTTCGGCCGGAATAGCCCGAATTTCTTCGGAAATGTTGTCTTCCAAAGCTGGAATAGTTGCTGGCTTATTTGTGTAGACTTTAGACTTGACGTAGCCCCACAAAAAATAGTCTAAAGGCGTCAAATCGCATGATCTTGGTGGCCAACTTACCGGTCCATTCCTTGAGATGAATTGTTCTCCGAATCGACATTTCACGGTCTTCAGCAACACTCTCAGAAACAGACGCAATATTCTCTTCTGTACGCACTGTACGCATTCGTGTGGTTGGTTTAATGTCCAATAAAGTAAACTGAGTGCGAAACTTGGTCACAATCGCATTAATTGTTTGCTCACTTGGTCGATTATGTAGACCATAAATCGGACGTAAAGCGCGAAACACATTTCGAACCGAACACTGATTTTGGTAATAAAATTCAATGATTTGCAAGCGTTGCTCGTTAGTAAGTCTATTCATGATGAAATGTCAAAGCATACTGAGCATATTTCTCTTTGACACCATGTCTGAAATCCCGCGTGATCTGTCAAATACTAATGCATGAAAATCCTAACCTCAAAAAATCACCCTTTACATTAATAATAGGCTGTTTAAAATTTTGCGCCTTTGCTTTTAGTAGAGTAAAATAAGCTTTTATTCTCTAAAAAACTATTAACAAAAAAAAAATACGTCGATTTTATAATTTTTCTAGAAACTCCATTTTGGAAATTCTAAATTCACTAAATCGAACAAACAGAATGGGCCTTGTGGATAGCATAAATATTAGTGGTAGATTAAAACTAGACAGTTCTAGTTTAAGCTTTGATTTATGTAAATAAAAAAAGTGACGCTATGTAGCCTTAGTTAGTAATTTCTTACATGTAACATGTCACATGTTTCGGTTTAACTGTTTACTAAATTGATGGTTAAGTCAAGTGTATAACCGCCCGTCAGCGTCTCTACGTCCACTGTACATCGAGCTAGAGCCTAAATGGATGGATTGAATAACTTCAAATTTGATACAATGCATTTTTATGTCAAAATATTTATATATTTATTTATTTTCAGTTTGAACATCAACTCGTCAACACATCACGATAATTTGACTACTCTCGAGAAGAACTAGAATTTTGTATTTTAGTTAACAGTTTTTAACTTGGCCCAAAAAAATAGACCGCCGCCACCGTAATATTAATAAAATACTAAACTTTTTACAAATGAATGATATTAGAGGAAAATAGTCATAACCATGAAATTCAATTTTTAAACGACTAAAAAACTCCCTTAGTAGTTGGAGCTAAGAACAGGATGCCACGTGATTTCTCATGGAAATATTAGTTTATGGGAGAAAAAACAATTAAAAATCATTGCATTTTTTTAATTCAAAAAGAATTTTTTTTTGAGTTTTGAAAAGCAATGTTTTTAAGACTTTTTAGAAGCTTCTGTTTGAAAAATGTAATTAAAATCCATTATGATGATAAATTTATAATAAAAAAAAATGGTCTCATGTTGATACAGTCAGTTATATGTTAATTTAATTTTTTGTATTGAATTATAAAACATAAGAATCAATCGAAAGAAAAATATTTAAAAAAAATCTATGTGCTGTTTTCGAGAAAAATACGATTTTCGAAAAACATTTTTTTAATATTTGAATGCTGGTGTAAGTTATTTTTAGATAAAATAAAACATTTTTCTCACATCTTGTAGATTGTATTTTAAAACTTTTAATTATCAAGATTTAAAAATAGAGCATAGGGTTTTGGAAATATTGAGTTTAAAAAAATTATTTTTTTTTTAAAGTAAAAACAAATTTTTGAAAATTTGAATACACAATACACACATCGACAAAGTTTTAAGAAAATCGGTCGAGCCGTTTAGGCTGTAGTCGAAAAGGCAGCCAGAAAGATTTTCGAGACCCAATTTTTTCGACTTCTTTTTAATCGTAAAGTTAAGTTGATCAAAATCCTAGTTCCTACATATATGTATGTCGCTAGTAAACATTGGCGGGTGAATTTTAACTTAATGGGCGTAATGAGGTATTCTCAATAAGAAATCTGAGAAAAGGATTAATCCAATACTTTGTCACTTTATAATATGCTTATTAGATACTGTATGTTTGAAAAATAATAAAAGACACTGTGACCTTAAAGTTCAGTCAAGTATAAAATTAAAAAAGTTTTTCTTAGAAGAAAGTGGTTTCGGTTATTTTTTATACAAGGCATTTGAAATCGGAAATTATAATCATTAACGTAAAATTTTGTAAAAAAATTAGTTTGAAGAATATTTTTTTAGTATTGTTTTCTTAAAAATATTAACTAAACCAACTTTATTTTTAAATAAAATAAAAGAAAAGATTTCCTAAGGAACAAACATTTCATATTTTTTTTCACAAATGAGAGATCTCGAGAGGGTGCCAAAGTTTTGTATCTGTGATTTTTTTTAGTTCATTTATTTTCATCGAGAATGGTTAAAAACAAAAGAGAAAATTCGTTTGATTACTGCTTCGAATTATATTTATAATATAATACAATTTGAATTATTTTGAAATGCCATGCAAAATATTTGGCTTATATGTATGTGGACTCAACGATTAAATGTGATTTTTTGAAATTGATAACATAATATTTAACAGATTCCACGAGTAAAATAAATTAAAAAATAAAAATCAACTGTATCTAAAACAGAGAATATTTAAATAAAATCGTAAAAGCCATTTGCAATAAATTTAACCTAAGCCTGAAAGGTCATATTGTATGTAGAAACTTTTTCCCTTATATCTTATCACCTAAGACTTTAAAGTATCAAGATGTATTTAGAATCGATTTTGAACTTTTGGCAAAAGTTCAGACACATATGCAGTACGTAGACAAAATCCTACCGATAATTTTATTAAAAATTTTCTTTTAAGTTTGTGTCTATTAAGCAAATTAGATGGTGAAGTCTGTTTTAACTTCAACATTTGAAAGCAAAAATTTATAATAATTCAAAACTATTCTGTTTTACTAATTCAAAATAGCTTTTTTGGCCCTTAGTCCATAAAAATTGGCGTTTCGTCCAGGTAATATAAAGAATTTGTATTATAAAACCTTAATATTCTGTTTTACATTTCCGATAATATTTTGAAGAATGCCAATAGAGATCCTACCATTTTTAAAACTATAATTCAATTTTTCATTCAATGTTTGAAAATCAATTTTTTAAAGCCTTGTGAAACTATGGTCCTCTGTTGTCTTGTAACTTACGAAACACTTCCCAAAAAAAAAAAAAAAAAAAAAACATTTCAGAAGACAATCTCTGTCCGTTGCGTTTGCTTAGATCTTTCCATTTCAACTACAAAATGATAAAATCTTGATATGAATTATGTGAACTGAACAATATGGTTGTGATATTCCAATTATTTGAATAAATATTTTTCGTCATGCACCATTTATCACATTACATACATAGATACTCGTATAATAATAAAACCTCCCAATGGATATAGACATCATATACCATATTCGTATTAGCTAAAATGTTTTGTTACCCGAGGTGCTAACAACCAGTGTCAGTATCATCTCTTGCGAAGGTAACTTTATCTCAATTTATAAACCTACAACTATCTGTTATTAAAAGAACATATATGTATACATTTTACAGAATCTCAAATCTAATTTCTATCTTTCTCGTTCGTCTAACGAGTCATAACATCAAATATCCGCTTTGAGTTTATCAATTTCAATTCAATTGTCGACAAGAAGTCATTTTAAAATTTATCACTGTATCTGAACTATACAATTATTTACCATTTCCCAGAACTGCTCCTGAATTCTATCGCTCTTATCTCCTCTCTTGCAGATAATAGCAGTAGCAGGGACACTGAGTTGACATCATACAGTTCTCAAAAACGGCATCAAAAGTCGGGCATCCAATTAGAATCTCCAAAGTCTCGAGGCCATCAGGTGCTGACAACAACCACTATGAACACCACCAACGACAATGAAAACCAAAAGCAGTACACCGATCCAAATGGCAGAACAACAACGTCTTTGACTTCGCCTTCATTAAATTTAACATCACACCATCTTCAGCAGAGCCATCACCATCGCCATCGCCAGCCCCAACAAAACCATCGGGACCGCGAAGAGTACAAAGGACCAAAGATGTAAGTAGAAGAATATTAATGTGAATTCAGCCAGGAACGAAGATTATAGGAATAGAAATTATCTCGTAAATATTTTTAAAACAATACTGTCTTACGACTTACGACACATATTGGGCCGTACCAACAATCAAATTAAGAAACGACTTTAATATTTGAGCGAAATGGACCATTATTTAAAGAGCTCTATAAAGTTAACCATACATGTTATGAACTTAATATTTATGTGAACTCTAAATTATGAACCATTTATTGTACGGAACCTAAAAAATAAAATACAGCAAATATTATGGTCAGTTATATAGAGTCCATTAAATAATGCTTCATTTCGCTCAAATATTAAAGTCGTGTCTTAATTTGATTGTTGGTAAGGCCCATTGTGTATAGCTGTATAGTATAGCTATAATTTGTGCTTATCCAAATCCCCTACAAAGGAAATTATGCTAGCTCACTTCTTTTATTTTTGAGGATAGGGAGGAAAAAAAACATGAAGAAGTTGGCTCAAATAAAGAGTCAATTGGCATGAAACAAAATGGAAGTTGTTTTGTGGCTTAAGGGCAGTATTGAAAACTATTTCAAAATCTAGTGCAACCTAGTTAACTTAAATACAACATCCCAATTGTTAAAATAAAGACAATATTTTAACTAGGATTCAAGTTTTTAATAAAAGTGATTCAACAAAAGTAACAAATAACAAGTTAAGAACGTAATATGTAAAATACAATTCAAAGATAACTATAACTTTTATACAGTTCAAAAAATAAATAATGTAATGGTTATGGTATTAAAAGTATTTTGAAACAAAACACAATGTTCTATATCAATTACTTTAACATTGTTCTTGTATTATCTAAAATATCCAAAATCTGTAATGTTTTACGAATATCTGTGTTTTTGTTTTGGAATACAAATAATTTAGCTAGTATTAGCGGCAACACAGTTTTTGGGGAATGTTTTCCAGGGGCATCGTTGCCGATGAAAAATCAATTACCATGACACATTTCTGTTGTTCATTCCATTGTGTCATCTCATAAGTAGGCTTCGGATTCTCATACACTTGCAATCTGAAAGTATGCGCTTAAATTATGCGCTCAAAAATGCAAAATATGTATTTAAAATATGCACTTAAAACCAATTCAACTTAATTTCTATTCAATATAAAAACACATTTTCTGCATCTTTTATAATAAGTTAAAAATAAGACTCAAAAACTAAGCATGAGTGCATCAGTCAACATTTTTCAGTTTATATGTAGTGGTTTATGTGTAGTCGCAACCGAAAACGTGTTAAGCTTTATGCGAAACAGATTAACCCAGCAACAGCACCAGCGCCGTCAACAGCAAACAGCACGCTGGCCAGCAAATACTTTTCAAACACATAAGACCAGCATCATGTTGTAATTTTTTGACATTTATAGGTACATCTTATTGTTGTTGCATTTTGTGTTATTCTTACCAGCAACAGCAAATTTTGGATTATGACCAATCGACGCTGTTGACGTTGCTGGTGCTGGTCTATTTTGTGTTGAACGATTAAAAAACATTGGCGCAAAATTTCAAACAGCCTATTATTAAGGTATTAGTATGATACCTACTACTTAACAATTTGCTAACTTTAAAGTAGTTTACTAACTCATTCTTAGTTTTAAGCACACCTAAAACAATGACATTTCGTGTAAAAAAGTAAGTACACGAACATTTTTTGATGTTTGCAAATGTCAACGAGTCATATGAAGCTAGCCCGATATTAAAAAAATAAAGTATGTATTCGATGATTTTAACTTTAATAAAAGGGTAAAGAAAGTATGATTCTATATTCGATTAAAATTTGCAAATTCGTTGTTTTAACCTAGTATCATAGTCCCCTATTACACGATGTCTCACGAGACGAGGCTCACGTAAGTGCGAAAAAGAAAGCCGATATGAAGAAATGAGATGCACAAAAATATTCCCGGTAAGTATTATTATTATTTTAAATGATTTTTATTTCATAAAATTTACAAAATTTTGTCTATCTTTCATTAGATGACATGGCCTACGCCGTCTGTCAGTTGGCAAATAATATACTTAAATAAATGTAATTTAATTTTTTTATTCAGGTTTATAATTATATTTGGTCTTAGAAAAGTTCGTTGAATATTCGTGTTCTGTAACTCAATGCTATTTTGACGTATCTATACAAATTCTCCCAGTCAGTTCCTCCATTCAGGATGTCGACAATTTCAACTTCATTCAGATAGTTCTTTCCAAAAATACTTCTCCTAGTTTCCACAAGCATAGGACATCTTCCCACAAAATGAAATACGTTTTCTCTCTCTCTTAGGTTGCACAAGTCGCAGGTTTCCTGTAGGTCGCTTCTGTGAGGTACATGATTCAGGGGGAGTAACTCTCCTCGTGTTTTTAAAACAAGTGACATGAGGTCGGTTGAAAACTCCGCCCTGAAATAATTATTAACTGCCAAGTTGTAGTCAAGCTGCGCATAAATGTTCCTGTGAAACGAGCTCCTGGCTTTCCAAACAAAATCTTCACGTTTTTTTTCATCTACTAGGCTGATTAGGTTGTAAAGTTCGCTTTTCCACGTGTCGATCGATTCATCTTGAAGAGAGAGTGAAAGTCCACAGTACTGGGCTAAATTACTCCAAGACTCAAACCATGAAATTTTCTTTCTCATCACCAGCATTGTTATTTGCTTAGGCAATCGTCTATCATCCATTTTAATTGTTTTTAGAATATAGTCTACCTGCATCTTAAGGGTTGAAATATACAAGGGAGAAAGACCTGTTTCCAGCATAAGGATATGGTTAGCCGTACTGTTGGGTAGCTTTAAAGTGCGCTTCAAAAAGTATCTGAGAACCTGCTCCACTTCTTCAAATTCTTTATGTCCCCAAACTTGAGCAGCGTAGAACATTATTGCTTTGGCCGTTGTTCTGAAAATTTGATATTTAGCTTCATATTCGACATCTCTGCTGTGCATCACATTTCTCCACGTTGCATTTAACGCATTTTTTGCCTTCGCTAGTTTATCTTTCATGTGGTTCTTCAGGTTAAGATTTCTAGAAATCCGCATTCCGAGATAGTTGTACTCATTCACGATTTCAATATTGTGCTCTCCAAAATTCCATCTTTCGCTGCGACAGTTTCGCCCTCCTCCGTTACGAAAAATCATAATTTTGGACTTGTCGAGGTTCACCTGAAGCCTCCATTTATTGCAGTACTCGAACAATCGATTGATCATTAATTGGAGACTTCCGGTTGACTCAGCAAGCACAACGATATCATCTGCGAACATAAGCACTTTTATTAGAAGGTCTGGTGAAACTCGAGCTCCTCCTTGTAGAATTTCTTCGATGTCGTCGATAAACAAGGCAAAAAGTAGGGGACTTAAACAGCAGCCTTGCCTCAACCCTATCTCTACTGGAAAGTGTTCAGATACCTTGCTTCCAAGGGTCACTGCAGAAGTTGTTGAATCGTATAACCGTTCCAAAATGTTTCCAAACTTGGTGGAAATTCCTTTATTGTAGAGCTTCAGCATTAGTGCTTTCCTGTCTATAGTGTCGAATGCCGCCTTAAAGTCAATAAAAAAAGCGTAAAGCTTCTTTTTTGATCCCATAAATATCTCAACTATATTGGTAAGTGAGTAGATTTGATCTATTGTAGAGTAATTTGCGCGAAAACCAGCTTGTGATTCACTCAATAAGTTATTTTCTTCTACCCAATTATAGAGACGCTTATACAGTAGTTTTCCTAGAACTTTCATCGATGAATTCAGCAGCGATATACCCCTATAATTAGCAGAGACTCTATTGTCACCTTTTTTGAAAATTGGACAGATGATAGCCTTTTTAAAATAGCTTGGTATACTAGCGTTCTCATATGCTTGGTTCAAGGCTCTTGCTAAGTTTTCTACGAAGAGAATTGTGCTGAATTTGTAGAACTCTTGAGGGATTCCGTTTGATCCTGGTGATTTGTTGTTTTTTAGCTCATTCAACACCGTTTGAACTTCTAAACAAGAAAATGGTAAGTCGAGTTCATCGTTCTGTTGATAAGGTACTGCATACTGAAAGGACGAGGAAAAACTATCTTCTGTTAGCATTCGAAAATGTTCTGCTAAGTTTTCAATATCAACTGGTGGAGCGACTTGTTTGTTTGACATTTTATTTATTTCGCGAACAATCTTCCAGAACTCGCCTGTATTTCTACAGCCCGCAAGGTCTTGACCAATTTTCCTTGAGTAGTTTTGTCTCTTAGTCTTTAGTTATTCTTTGTAGCTTTTATTTACGCTAAGGTATTGTACTTTGTAAAAGATGTTGTCGGGAAATCTTCGGAACAATCTTAGCCAGGCAAACGATCTTCTTCGAGCATCCATACAGTCTTTATCAAACCATTTTTCTTTGTAGTGGAAATAGTTGTTATTCCTTGGTTTACATTGTACTGGTATCGCACTTTCAACAATTTCATCAAGATTAGACAATTTAGGAACATGGAGTGAAGGATTTCTTTCTCGCAAAAGGAGAGCATTATTTAAAGCTACTGCATATCCGCTAGCAAAAGCATTTTTCCATTTATATTTTACTCGTGTAGCTGACTCTTCGGACTGACTCTGTTTTAGGTTTACTGTTAATTGAATCGGTAAATGATCGGAATGTATTGCAGTTATGACTTCAAATTCATCTATTAAATTATTCCAGTCTCCCGACACCATTGCATAGTCAATCACAGAGTTTCCCTGTGGTCCTATAAAAGTGAAATCGCCTGATGCATCTCCATCTGTGGTGCCATTACATATGCTAAGCCCAAATGAATTACATAAATCAATAACTCTTCTTCCTTCTCTATTAATTACTCCATCTCTAGAACAACGGCTCATATCTCTAAGCTTACTTTCGGTTTCTAAATCTCCTGTTCGCGCATTAAAATCACCAATGAGCATGATGTTCGTTAAGTCACTGCTAAACAGGTTGTCTTCGAGCTTTGTAAAATAACTTTCCCAGTTATTACAATTTAAGTACACCGGGATTAAATTTAGTACCTTATGATCCACTTTGATTTCCATTATACAAATGTCTCCTGCAAGCTTATACAGACAGTTGATGTTTTTAAGGTTGTTTTTGAAGCCCATGAGTATTCCTCCACTTGCCCGACCTTTTCTATTTACTTTAATTGCTTTTAACCACATTAATTTATAATCACTGAAACTTAATTCAAATTTCTTAAAATTTTCCTTGGTTACATGTGTTTCAATTAACACAAATATTTTATATTGATTTATAAAGTTTGTAAAATCTAAAATTTCTATCTTATTACTTAAACCTCCAACATTATAACTTAAAATATTTATTTTTAATAATTCATAATTCTGACAGACGGCTTTATTCTAATTACAAAATTTTACATTGAAATGTGCTTGGGTATTTAACCCTAGATGAAGGCCTCGGCCTCCCTGCTTCTTCGTCTATCCAGCAGCGGAGAAGACATCGTCCTAATCCAAGAACCCTGGATTGTGAAATCCATCGTTCGGGGACTAAGGACTCCAAACTACTACTTGATGTATGCATTAGATAAAGGTGAACCCAGATCTTGCATACTAGTTAAAAGTAGCCTAAATGTATTTTTACTACCTAATTTCAGTGATCGAGATGTAACCGTCGCAAGACTGGAAACAGCCAAAGGAACTTTCTGGCTGGCGTCGGCATATCTAGGCCATGACCACCTTGGCCCCCTCCCAGGAGACACTCTGAGGAGGCTTATCACTGATGCAGATAGGCAGAAGACTGACCTCATTATTGGAAGTGATGCTAACGCCCATCATACAGTGTGGGGTAGCACGAATATAAACGACAGAGGTGAGTCTCTTTTCGATTATATTTTGAACACTAACCTAACAATATGTAACGTTGGAAATGAACCCACATTTGTTACTAAAAACAGACAGGAAGTACTTGACATAACTCTTGTCTCAGATAAAATTTATCATACTATCTCGAATTGGAAAGTATCAAATGATCATTCTCTCTCTGATCATAGATACATACAATTCGAAATAATGGACGAACCTCCTAGCCAACCTTCCTTCCGTAACCATCGGAAAACAGATTGGCTTCTATATAGGGCAACTCTATTAAGGTCAATCAGGCCTGAGTTATACAGCATACCCTACAACACTGAGGATCTTGATATTAAAGTCAATGACCTCACAGCAGCCCTCAACAAATCTCTGGAAACTGCCTGCCCTCTTATACAAATAAGAGGTAAAAAGAAACCACACTGGTGGTACTCGGGGCTGGATCCACTAAGAAAAGAATGCAGGAAACTCTTTAATAGAGCGAAAACCTCCAGAGAAGCTTCTGATTGGGATTCATATAAAGACTCCCTCAAGTTATATAAAAAAGAACTGAGGAAAACCAAGCGTATGTCCTGGAGAACTTTCTGTAACAATATAGAAGGCAACTCAGAGGCATCAAGGTTAAGAAAAATCCTCTCCAAAAATCCAGTAATGCCAAGTTGCCTAAAAAACAATGACGGTTCCTGGACAAACTCAAGCGAAGAATCGCTCAATCTGCTCCTGGATGTACATTTTCCAGACAGCTCTCCTTACGTTAATAGCACTGATCCTGATCCTAACAACATACTCAGTAGCATAACTCCTCCACAAGGTCTGATTACAGAGGAAAAATTAAAATGGGCAATAAACAGCTTCAATCCATACAAATCTCCTGGGCCAGATGGAATAATTCCAGCGGAATTACAGGAAAATTCCGATATTCTGATACCCATTCTGGTAAACATCTTAAATGGTTGTATCGCTCTGGCTCACATTCCTTTGTCATGGAGAGAAGTAAATGTTATTTTCATCCCCAAAGCTGGCAAACCTAGCCATGTTAATCCTAAAGATCTAAGACCTATTAGCCTTTCATCATTCCTACTTAAAACATTTGAACGTCTGATTGAAATCCATTTGAGGGCAAACATTGATAAGTCCTTACTATCCAATGCTCAACATGCTTATAACAAAGGGAAATCTGTAGAAACCGCTCTACATACGCTGGTTCGTACTATCGAACACTCCCTTCATCATAAGGAGTTCACCTTAGTTGCTTTCCTGGATATAGAAGGAGCTTTTAACAATGTCGACGCATCCGCAATCACATCTGCGCTGTCATCTCTAAAGGTGGATAAGTCAATCAGTAATTTGATAAATCATATGCTGATAAGCAGGATTATTAATTCAAAACTGGGCGATTTTACTACTCGAAGGACTGTCAGTAGGGGTACGCCGCAAGGCGGCGTCCTCTCTCCTCTCCTTTGGAACCTAGTCGTAAATGAACTACTAGTGATTCTTGAAGGGGAGGGGCACAGGGTGATTGCCTATGCGGACGATGTTGCGATAGCGATATCTGGTAAGCATCCTAATACTCTGAAGGAACTCCTACAAAATGCTCTAAACAAGCTTACTAACTGGGCAGATCAATGTGGACTCGGTGTCAACCCCCACAAAACTGAACTTGTCCTATTTACCAGGAAATATAAAATCCCACACATAGACCCTCCCCTCATCAAAGGTATACCGCTTAAATTCTCAGACAAAGCAAAATATCTGGGTCTTATTTTGGACAAGAAATTAAGCTGGAAGCCCAATATCCAAGAGAGAGTCAACAAAGCCAACATAGCTCTTTTCTCTTGCAAAAAAGCCGTAGGTAATAAATGGGGTCTACAAACTCATATAACACACTGGCTATACATCTCAGTCATTAGACCGATACTTACATATGGAGTGACAGTATGGTGGACTGCGCTGGAAACAGCAACTAACCGCGATAAGCTCAGCAAAGTCCAACGAACAGCCTGTTTAATCATGGGTGGAACTCTCCGCTCAACTCCTTCTGCTGCACTTGATGTTCTTTTTCATCTCATACCGCTAGATATTTTTAGCAAACAATCGGCCGCTAACACAGCCATTCGACTTAAAGCCTCCTCGCAGTGGATCAATAATGATATTGGTCACTCTACTATACTGAACTCGTTCAGTAGTCTACCTAGTAACGTCGATTACACCACCCCTCATCCAAAATTTGATAAAAATTTTCAAGTATCCATCCCTTCCAGGTCTTCATGGGAAAATGAGTCGTTTTTGATAGACGAAGCAATTCATTTCTATACAGATGGATCTAAAACCGATGACGGGGTCGGTGGAGGCGTATACTCCGAAAAATTAAATCTTTGTCTATCTTTTCGTCTTCCCAATCACTGTAGCGTGTTCCAGGCAGAGCTTTTAGCAATAAAAGAAGTCCTCTCTTGGCTAAAAGAAAACGTTATATCGACAACCGATATACGTATCTTCTCAGACAGTCAAGCTGCCTTAAAGTCACTGGACTCTGTCTCCATTAACTCACAAACAGCCCAAAATTGTCGATCATCTCTGGTGGAGATGTCAAAACAGTTTAACATTCACCTTACATGGGTGCCGGGGCATAGAGACATTCCAGGAAATTGTAAAGCTGACGAACTTGCAAAAAACGGAACAATATTACCTTTGTTGGATAGCAAATCTAACATCGGTATACCCCTAGCTACTTGTAAACTTATGCTAAAGCAAGATACCATAAAGAAAGCCAACCACAGGTGGACCAGCACCCCAACTTGCCGGTCTACTAAACTGATTTGGCCATTGTTTGATGCTAAACGCTCAAAACAACTAATTTCTATTGGTAGATTGCATATTAGCTCCATTATAGGTGTCCTTACTGGGCACTGCCTAATAGGAAGGCATGCTTCTCGTCTTGGAGTTCCTGCAAATGACTTTTGCAGAAGCTGCATGGATGAAGAAGAAGAGGAGTCAATTCCCCACCTTCTATGCTCTTGTCCTGCCCTAGCGCAAAGACGTAGACTCCACTTGGGAGACTACTACTATAACGATCCTAGTGATCTAAATAATTCCGACATTCACTGTCTCAAACGCTTCATTATTAGCTCAAAATGGTTTAACGAGTAAGGGGGATTTTTGAAATCCTTGTGGTATCACAACGGACCAAATATTGGTCTAAGTGTGCTGTCCTTTTCCGGTCAGCAGCCACTTTAACCTAACCTAACCTAACCCTAGATGCGAAATACTCTCAGATGTACTTCCAGTAGTAGCAGCCCTTGATGTTGACGAACCGCAGCCAACTTCGCCTGACGTTTGGCGTTGGTTTGTGAAATTGACATTATTTGCTTGTAGTTTTATTGGAGTTTTTTGTAAACAATTTAAGTTTTCGAAAAAGTTTTCATCAAGATTATGTTTTTGGATGATTGTTTTCAGGCCATTTTGCGGGTCGGCTACAAACCTTTGCTGATCTTCATTCCATTCGACGGATATATTGTCTATTTTCAATTTGTCATCGCGCAGTAACATTTTTAGACGGAGCTGTTTTGCTTGGATTTGCTTACGTAATTGCAGAAGTCTGCTACGCTTTTGGCGTGTCTTCGGAGGGTAATCGCGGGTTCCTTTTAACTTTTTAACGTTCCTGAGAACTTGGAATGCCCGGTAAGTACCGGGCTGATTTTTAGTAGTCCCATTTTGACGTTTCTTTTTCTCATATTCGGTTTATGTTGTGTTGTGCATTAAAAAATACGAACAACTGGCAAATTTGAGACATGAGTCTCATGAGACATGAGTCAACGTGTAATAGCTTTTGCCTCACGGGATACAAATTTAAAAGGAAAGTCAAAAATGAGACATGTCTCATGAGGCTACGTGTAATAGGGCACATACTAAAACAGTTTTAGCATCGTACTAATTCAATTAAAATTTTGCGCCATTGGTCCTAAAACAATGGCTTCCGCTGTTGCTGGTGACGTTGCTGGTGCTGGTTCAATCTGTTTCGCGCTTTAAGCTTTACCACATTATACCAACACACTTTTATTTTTGATAGATGATCGTTTAATTTTTTTTTCATTTCAATGTTTTACCGGCACAATCTAGTCATGTTCATATATACACTTTTGCTTATATAATGCTTTATATTGTGGTGTTTGAATATGGTTCAAGATTGTGAAATGAATAAAAAAAATAGATAATAGTCTTAAGGTTCGTTTGCACTGACATAAAATTTATATTTTTTTTTTACTGTCTAGTTTAGTTTTTGAACAATAAAGCTAGGTACTCTAAAAATATAAATTTATTATAAATATGCATTTATAGTAAAATATGAACAAAATATGAAAAATATGCATTTATAATAAAATATGTAAAAATATGCACTACCGGTTAAATGCCATTTAAAAGGAAATTTCTTGATTCGTATACATAATTAGTTGCCTTCCTTCCAAGGTGTGCCTAAAAAAATATGCATTTGCATGGAAATCCGAACCCTACTCATAAGTAAAGGGCACATCGACTACCCTGGTGGATGGTAGGAACTAGAAATTCTTGCAAAGATGTTCTTATTGTTTAATAAATTGAACATTACAGAATACTAATTAAAAGATTATTTTTTGCATTAGTCAAATTAGGTAAAAAGTTTGAAGACATCTCAAAAACCCAAAGCGAAATTGGATTGGTTAAATTTTGACAGTCTATCAATTAATTTATTTTATCGGCTGCCGAGTAAAGAAAAGCCTCAAATGATCAACTTTTCTTTCAAGTGACATGAAATTAAAAAAAATAAAATGCACGACTGAGTCGCATGAACTTGCTCCTATGTAATAGACTCTAAATTTTTTAAAACGAATGTTATTTAAGAAAACTGTTCATAAGGATAAAATTATTTTTTTTAATTGTTTAAGTAGTAAGATATAAAAACAAAATGATATGCAAATATGAATTTCTGCAAGAACAAAAATTAAAAGTCGTTGTAGTGGTTCCTTAAAAAAATAAGCTTTAATGTACAAAATTTTTAAAACATTTTTAAGAAAAAAATTTTGGTACGCCAACTTAAAGTTTTTATTATTGTACGAATGACAATTAAATTTCCAAGAAAAATATTAAGCCGTTTTTTTTTTTGTATAATCGGCGCACACTCAAGGGGTTTGTATACCCTTAATATGCCAGAGACACAGTGTGAGATATCGAATTTTCCAAAAAAAAAATTACTTTTTTCCAAAATTGAAAAAAAGTTTTAAAGTTTTAAGGTTTAAAATGCAATGTTTTATAAACTTTTTAGGAGCTTCTTTATAAAATTTTTTATTAAAATCCGTTATGTCAATAATGAGAAATTCAAAATTCGAAAAAATCGTTCTATGGTAGGTACAGTCAGTAATATCTTGTTTTCAAATTTTTTTTTATTAGATTATAAGTAGATCGTAAGAATTAATCGAAAGAAAAAAATTTTAGCAAAATTCTCGGAACCACTTTCGAGAAAAATACGATTATCGAAAACCATTTTCTAACATTGTATGGAGGGTACCGTAATTTTTAGATAAAATAATTCCTTTTTTCTCATATCTTGTAGGCTGTATTAATAAACTTTTATTTATCAAGTCCTAAAAAAAGCGAGCATTGGGTTTTCGAAATATTGAGTTTTCAAAAAAAAAAATTGACAATTTTTTTAAACATCAAAAAAAATTTTTTTTGAAAATTTGAATACACAATAATATTGAAACTGCTGAGGAACCTTAACATAAAAAAAATAGTCAAAATCGGTCGTATTGTTCCAAGGGGGGTACCAAAAATAATAATTTTTTTGATTTTTTTTTCCAACCGTTACCGAGCTTTAACTAAATGAAATTTTTTGAATTTTTTTTCGTAAATCTGTGGGACAGTTTTTGAGAAAAACAAATATTTATAAAATTTCGAAAAAAATTCATATGTATGGTATCGTTATTTTTGGTCTTAAGAAAAAACATGAAAGGGGAAAAAATTAAAACCAAGTTGTCAACCAAGTTTGAAGAAAAACGGCCGAGCCGCTTAGCTGTAGTCGAACAGACCGACAGAACTGAGAGACCTACTTTTTTGGTCTTCGCTATCATCGTAATGTCAACTTTGATCAAAATCTCGAGTTCGAACTTGCTCTTATGGAAAAGACTAAAAAATTAAAAAACGAACGTCACTAGAGAAAAGTGTTCGTCTATATACATAAAATTTAATTTTTAAATGACTAAAACAACTCCTTTCGAAGTTAGAGCTAAAAACATGATCCCATGTGATTTCTCAAGCATTAATAAGTTCATGCAAGAGCAAAAATAAAAAAAAAATTTTGCGTTTTTTTAATTTTCAAAATATTTTTAAGAAAAATTTTGGACCGCCAACTTTAAATTTTAATTATTGTACGAATAAAAATTAAATTTTAAAAGATATCGTTTTTGAGATATCGGATTTTCGAAAAAAAAATATCTGTTTTTGCGGAGTTATAGCATACAATTGTGATCAAAAACGGTGGTACCGTTTTTGGGAAAATCAAAAACAAACAGATTGTTCTAGAGGGGGTATACCATTAATAACCATTTTTAGGAAATTTGTTCTTTTGATTTTCATTTTTTTTTAAATCTGTACAAAATAACCATCTAAAAAAAACCAATGGGGAGGAAAATTTGAAAATGCAAAAATTTTACTATAGGGAAAATTCTGCATTTGGAAAAAAATCGAACACGAGATTTTGATCAAAGTTGACATTACTATGATAGCAAAGACGAATAAAGCGGGTCCGGTAATTCCGTCTATCTGTTTGTATTTCTGTGTCATTATGTCTGCACCTCGATCTACAGACTGAGCCATACTGATGGAGCTATTTTCTTCAAACTCGGTACTTTAGTGTTTTCGGTGATTCCCTAGAGGGGAAATTGAAATTTTTTCAGCTCCAAAACTAACGGTACCCCTTATACACCCGTAATGCAAAATCGTATTTATCTCAAAAACGGCTCTAACGATTTTGATAAGAAAAATAGGTGTGATATTATGAGCATGAACATTTTGGTCAAAAAAAAAATTTGGGATAAAATATTATTAACGGTACCTGCCATAGAAACGTTCTTTTGATTTTCGACTTTCTCATTAAGTTTAAAATAATATTGTGCGGTCTATTCGTGCATTTTATTTCGTATTTTCTATTTCGAGATTTTTTTTCCAAATTCAAAACTTTTCCTATAGTACTCACATAATATGCATGCACCAATAAGATCTCATACCTGGATTTAGGTTATATATCCATTCCAAAAATCTGCTGCCTCCCCCTAGACCTTTAGTGCATCTAATGATTTTTTGTTTGCAACACACACTTTCGACCCCACTATGGTATTATCCTCTACAGAAATATCATTTAAATATGTTCAGCTGTTTGAACGTTATGGAGGAACAAACATCCAATCAAAGATTAAACAAAGGATATTAGCAGGACTAAGGAGGATTGATTATACCAACAATAGTTGGGCTTATAACAATATTAAAAACCAACAATTAAAGAATAGTCTAAGCATTGCTATACAAAACATACTGTGCTGGTGAAATTTTCATTTAAAAAATAAGAAATTGTGATGACAAATAGAAGCCCCACTGGATGCAGTGCATAGTGTGAAACCCACTTGTCTACGAGATTCTATAAAATGATTGTTCTTCGGTGATCCCTTGGAACTAAGGTACAACCATCATCACTACAAGTTGCTCCTTCTTTGTCCTTTTACTAGAGGAATCCATGCTACACGGGAGAAACTGATAAAGGGACATTGCCGCAAGGAATGTGGCAGCTCACTTTCTCGCTTTCTATCTGCGTTTGCGGGAATTCGTAGAACGACATGCATTCGTGGTTTCATTCAATTAAATTGTATTATCAGAATATTTTTTTTTTGTATTTTACCTTTTCCAACGTCTTCTGCTTTTGTATTCTTCTGATCCTTTTCTTTTTGTGTGCTTTTGGGCTTTGCAACAGTTGGATGAACTTTCTTAGAGACTGGCCAATTATTTCGCAGCCCTTAGCAGTACTGATTATATTTCTGCTCCTTTGGATAATGGGATACGTTCAAGCACGCAAGTATGCGATGCCCGAGACGGTAATTATGAGGATTGCATTCTTGTTCGTCGGTGCACAGATCTCAGGGATTCTGGTGACATTTATGCGATTGCCCGATATGCTGGGAATGTTGTTCTTTGGTGTGCTCTATACAAATTTAGGACTAGCGGACTTTAGTGGGTATGGAGCGTTGGAGTTGTTTCTAAGGTAAGACCAAAGAAGATTTGAACTGAAAAAACTAATTTGAAAAATTTTCAGTGGAAGCTTAAGTCGTATTCAACAGAAATTAATATAACAATACAATCAAAGTTCTTTTTATATTTTTTTTTTTAGAGAACTTGCTCTAATTAATATAATGCTGCTAGCAGGCTTCGGGTTAGATGGTTCAGCCTTCAAGAAACTTTGGATGATAATCCTTCAACTTACATTAATTCCAACTATAGTCGAAACTGCAGTCATTTGTTTCCTTGCTCATTTTTTATTAGACATGCCTTGGTTCTGGGGACTTTTAATGGGGTAAGTTAAAATTATAGAATTTAAACATAAGTTACATAAAACTTGAATAATAATCTAGATTAACAGATAACTCTCAGCACAATCTCATACTACCATAAAGTGCTTGCCATTTAGAGGTTTTGATTTGAATTGATTGATTTTTGGAAATAATGCTGATAATTTTTTTGGTTTAAGGAACTCTACGTTTAGACTGTATAAAGTATTGTGTGAAGCCCTCCTTTCCTATCATTCACATTGCAAATAAAAAGCATAATCCGGTCGTCACTCGTGTTATATTAAAAAGTCCTAGGCTTTTAAAAATGTGATATAGCCTAACAACATAGATGAATTCAGGAGCATAAAATTAATTTTTTAATACCTTAAATAACTCCTTTAATAGGGCTTTCCAATAAGGACTTGACAACTTTTTTTTTTTTTAAATAAAACGCAAACCATTTGAGATTTTTCAAAAATTTTATTATCGGCTTGAAGTACAGTCAAAACATTTATGAATGGAACTCGACTTCGTTCATACGGCCACCGCAGGTGATGGCTCGGCCACACATTTCGGCTGAAACGGCCGCTATTTCGCAATCAGTGTTGGCTCTGAGCTCTTCCAACGTCGTCGGCTTGTTGGCATAAGCCAATGACTTATCGTAGCCCCAAAGAAAATAGTCTAGAGGCGTTTAATCGCACGAACGAGGCGACCAATCGACTGGCCTATTTCTTAAGATAACACGTTCATCAAACTTACTCTTCAATAAATCGATTGTGAGGTGTGGCTTGTGGCACTATCCTCTTGAAACCACAAGTCGTCCAAGTCCATATCTTCCAATAATTCGGGCTAAAAATAACCGGTAATCATGGCGCGATAACGCTAGCCATTCACAATAATGCCGCCCGCCGGCATGCAAACTGCACCAAAAAGTTATTTTTTGTGGATGATGAAGTAAATGTGGATTTTCACCCGACCAATAACGCATATTTTGCTTATTGACGAAACCATTGAGCCAAAAATGAACTTCGTCACTAGAGATGATTTTGCGATGAAATTTGCTCTTAACGTTGCGGTCACCGACTCGGAATTTCGGTAGAAAGTTTTCAAATTTTGCAGACATTGCTGTGTACTTTACCATGATGAAAATGTTGAGTTCACTGAATAAATTGACAATGACAGTTCGATGATTAGTGAAAGGATGCGTTCACAAATTAAATTCAAAGTTGTCAAGTCCATATTGGAAAACCCGATAGTTTGAAGTAAAGAGAAGAATGCAAATACGAATTTATAACAAGAAGAAAATGTTTAAATATTTTTAGCATTGTATTAAATTTTTTTGAATCGTATTAAATTTTCAAAAACCTTTTTTAGTTTAAATCTGTAACGGAACCTAGCTGGTATATCAAGGACTCTCCACAAGACTGCGTATTCTCCCAAAGGGGTGATGCCATTACCCTCAATAAAGTTACTTGAATTCCCGAAAGTCTTCCTTTGAGTTCCTTAAAAAAAAACCTTCGCCCCCTTAGACTATCAGCACCACCCTCCCGTCTACAGGATACGGTAGGCCTCCTCTGATAGCAGGAGTGAAGGGTGTTCAAACTATGATGGCTCGGCATGCTTGCTCCTTGCCTTGGCTCTGCTCGTCGATGGGATGGGTTCTTGCCATCATAGATGAGAACGGTCGTCACGTTCTATATCATGCCGAAAAAAAAGTTTTATTCACTTTGATTGCTACTCGGTTCAAAAAAAAATCGGAACCCAAAAATCCATCCATTCACGTCAAAAAACAGAAAAAAATATCTAAATACTAATTAGTTTTTTTTTTTTTTTTTCACGATGACTAAATTATGAAGAGAGAAGAAAGAAAACTCAGATGGTAACCCTAGAGCGAGTTGGACAGGTGTTATTGTCCATCTGTGGTAAACCCTCCCTCGCATCACCCCGTGACACGTCCATAAGCTACTGCGTCCACGATGCTAATTTGCGGTAGCTCCCTAACTTGCAGATGGTCAGTTCTCTAAAAGCTCACCATCTTTCTTGTCTTACCTTGCCGTTCACGATCTCTCGCTTTGCCACATCCACCCTTCAATTAAATGCTTAATTGGTCATTTTAGTTGTTCTCCAACCTAAACCTAAATTCCGAAATAAGAAACAACTTCCCATCTAGATGAAACGACAAGCGAAATTATAACAGCGGCTTTTTCATCTTTCATCTATATCTATCAATTCTCTTTTATTGAAAAAAAAATAACAAAATAAAATATAAAACCAAAAGAACTTATATGCTAACCCTATCCTAACACAATGAAAATCTTAAAAGAAAAAAAATTCCAATAGGTAAATTATACATGGGTAAGTATGTATGTTTATAAATGTATGTATGTTTATGTATTAACAATTTTAAGTACTTCTGTTTGTACCTGCGGATTCCAATTAATTCATACGTATTATTTCTTATAGCCAACTCCTTCTCTCTTTAATTATGCTGAGGTACATATACATGAATGAGATTTGTATTACAAAAAAAAACTTTCTCCAATTCACAAACTTTAGTTTTAAAATCGATAATTAAGTATGTTATTTATTTTAAATTCGAGTGTTACTAGTATCTAATTTCAATTACTTTCCTTTCCTTGCATGTTCTATATATGTATTTATGTCCCAAGGTTTCTTAATAATTTTAATAATCAAAATTTTATAATATTTTTCTTTCGTTTAAAACTCAATGCAAAAAAAATAATATTGAGAATTTATGCCCCTAAAAGTATGCTTTACTTTATTGAATTCCTGATATCGCAATTTATGATCCTCAAAATATGTTATATTTTTTTGTTTACCAGAAACTATAGTATAATTTTTGTAGGTTTGCAACTACAATTAATATTTAGCGAATTCATCGTAAGCTTTCAAATATGAAAAAAAAATGCACAGAAATCTTAATAATTATGACTTACCCAAGTTCAATTAGGTTTCTTTTTTTGCTTGTTTTGTAGGTATCTTACATAGGTTTCTTTAAAGTTGTTGCTGTCGTCGACGTCCAATGATGTGGTGCACCGCTTCGATTGGTTTGTCTGACGTATGATGTTTTGATGTAGATTACCAATGTTGTTGATTTGGATTGACTTTTTGTCTTATTGTAGATAAATTCCTGTTAAATTGAAATCAAATTTGAAAGTAATTAGATGAATTTCGCTTTACATTATAAATAACACTTTGAACCTATTGAATTTTACTTAAACTTATAACTTTTTTTTTTTCTTATGTTTTTGTTATTCCATTATTTTATACTAGTTCGATAGTTTTCTTTAATTTAAATAGATTATTTCCTTACTATGGCTTGTTAGTGTTTTACTTTCATTTGTGTGTATTTTATTTATAGATAAAAAAATGTATAGTATAAAAAAAAAATGTATGCAAGGAAAGTGGTTACTTAGCTTTTTGACTAAGGAGTTTGGCAGATACGTAGAGGTTGAGTTGTCTCGCTGATGAAGGTAAATCCTTGTGGTTGATCAAGTGTCGAGTCGTCGCATGTTCTGGCTGGTAAGTATAATTATGTGTTGGTCTTGAATTCTTGACGGTTAATAGCAATTTTGGCTGTGGATATTGTTGCTGTCGCCGTTGTTAAGTTGGTTGATGTGGTTATGACGTTGTTGGTTAGGCAAGTAAGTTGTATCGTACCTGTCGTGCTCATCGGCTGGTAATTATGATGGAGTGTTGGCGATGATGTTCCTTGCGAAAGATTTTAATTTTTAGGTACTTCTGACGATGGTGGTTGGTAGAACGTGGTCTAAAGTTTTTCTCTACGATTTTGTGGTTGGATGTTGCTGCTGTTTTTGGCCTTATAACGAAAACCAAATATGCAGTTGAACCTCTTGGTGACGCAAGGTTGATGTTGCTAACTCCAGAAACCTTCTTCTTTGGTTTTGGTGTAGTTGATGCTCCGATGAATTTTGTTTGTTGGCGTGTATCGAGAGTCTACAGAGAGTCTGAATCCAAGCTCCCACGTGATCCCCTTTTTTCGGGAAGGATAATTTTCCCGCAATACAAGTAATTTTTTTTTGTTCTTTTTATTTTTTTTTTTTTTTCTTAGCACTTGTAAAATTTATTTTGTCCGTTTACATAGCGATTATTTAAGTTTATAAGTATGTATTGATGTACATATATTTCTTTTCTTTTTTTTTTATTTTTATACGGGTAAGCACCTGTTTTTTCTTTATGACCTTTACTTTTCGCCCCTCAAAAACCAACTGAAGCCTTTCTGGCTTTCTGGATCTTTCATCTCCCCTTTTTTTTTCGAAAACATAGTTTTTTCGTTGAATTAAATTATGATGGAAGTGTTTCCGGTCACAGTTTTTCTGGAATTTTGGGTAGGATTTTGACTAGAAAAATCTAATTTTAAATTATAATTTTAAACCCGATTTTTTTCCATATAGGTGTATCCTTATTTTATTATTCCAGTCAAAATCCTTCCCGAAATCCCTACTTCCGACACGGATTATCACCACCACCAAATCATCTTTTGGTAGTAGTTATCGAAAAAAACGAATTCCCCTCTTTTTCAATACTCGTCATATGTTTTCGAAATCAGATCTTCGTTCTTTCTACATCCTCTATCTTTTGTCTTCCTTCCACTCGATGATCTTCCAAACCTTCCTTGGCCGAGTGGTCTGGTCGCTCGGTCTCGAAACTCCGATCCTCCGGTTCGAATCCTCCGTCAATTTACCATTTTTTTTTTTTTCATTTATTTTATAGTTGTTTTAATTTTCATTTTACCTTACCGTTTTTTTATATTTTTTCTTATCATTTTTTTTGTTTTTTTTGTTTTTTTTTTTTTTTTGTTGTATCTATATATAATATATCGCCTTTTCATTTATATGGTGAGCTTTACTCTAGTTCACCCTGTATCATAGGTCTATTTCAATATTAATGTTATTCCTTTTTTAATTTTCCTACTTTCAAATAGTAACGTCTATTACTCTTCCTATAATAGTTCTGATTGTAGTAAATTATCTTTCGCCTAATCGAAGACTCAAACCTCATCGAAGTGAAAATTCTAACCTAATCTGTAGCTCAATTAACATTTTCTTTTCAAATCTCTAACGTCTTTTAAATCATATACTACAAACCTGATACTTTTTTCAAATGCTCATGAGGAAAAACGAACAGGAAACTAAAACAAGAGCTCTCATGCACAGACTGACAGCCGGGTCGTAGAATTGCCAATTACTTTTTTAGATCTTTGCAGTGATAAACTCCAACGCGTTTGCCATTAAGATCTTCGATTTCATACAAATTGTTTCCGATCGGTTTTCGAATCCGCATCTTCAAAAATTTTGGGCATAGTTTTGCATTAAGGTGCTTTGACTTGTCACTCAAAATAAAGTTGCGTCTATACACTATGTCGCCTGTACTATACTTAACATTTTTACTTCTGGTGTTATAACGATTCTCATATCTCGTGTGTGCATTTGACAGGGACTCTTTGATGTGTGCGTGCAAGATGTTCATCTGTGATGCTTTCGACAACACTTTCATCTCAGCATTATTTAGGCAGTCCAGTTCCCGAAGCAATTGGTAGTCATTTCCGTGTTCCACCATGGGTTGGCCAAACAGAGCCTCGTACGGTGCTATACCAGTAGCCGAATGAACAGCTGTTCGCAGCGCGCAAGCTATTCCAGAGAGATGAGCGTCCCAATTCTTTTGGTCAGGGTCTATGTACGATCGTACCGCTGCAAGAATTGACCTGTTCACCCTCTCACTAGCATTCGCTTGTGGTGAGTATAAGGCTGTCCTCACATGGTTAACACCGTACGAGGTCATCAGCTTTCCAAACTCCTTGCTCGTGAACTGTTTGCCGTTATCCGAAAGTATCGTCTCTGGCACCCCATATACATTGAAGATCTCCTCCTGCAGGATTTTCATGACCACGTCGCTTGTAGCTCGTCGCACTGGCTTAATCACCACAAATTTCGTGAGTTGGTCCAAAATTATATATATATGTGTGTTACCACACTTAGAACGGGGGTAAGGCCCAAGAAAATCCATATATAACATCTGGAATGGCCTTTCTACTTCAAAAGATTTGCCCATTGGTGGTCTTAGGGTCTGGTTAGTCGCCTTACACATTTTACAAACATCACACTTTCCAATGAACTCCTTAACCTGAGCTGCCATTCCGGGCCAAAAGAATTGGTTTCGAAGTCGATAAAGTGTTTTAGCTATGCCACCATGCGAAGCTCGTGGTGGTCGATGAGCCAAGGATATCAAGTTTTCAGTCAACTGTTTGGGTACCCAAAGCTTCCAAACTAGGTCGTCCTGTAAAGGATTCCCTGTGCAATGTCTAACCTTCTTGTATACAAAACTGTTTGAAACTTGAAGGTCAGGTAGCTGTTCTTTTTGTTTTTCGACGTTTTCCAAGAGCTTGCAGTATTCCTCAGATTGAAAACTGGGGTCTGCAAGATCGATATGTAACACGTCGGAAGTTCCAGTTCCCATCGACCCCTCGAAGTTCAGAGCTTCTACCTCATACACCCGAGATAGAGCATCTGGGACAACATTTAGGGATCCTTTTCGATGTTCGATGGTGAACTCGAACCCTTGAAGCTTTAGGCTCCATCTGGCTAATCGTCCGCTCAAATCTCTCTGGCTCATCAGCCACTTCAAGCTCGCATGGTCTGTAACTATTTTAAATGCTTGCGCTTCGACATATGGGCGAAATTTTTTCACCCCTACTACTGCAGCCAGGCATTCCCGCTCGGTTACGCTATAGTTGCGCTGGGCCTTGTTCAGCTTTTGGGAATGATAATAAATTGGCCGCTCGTTCCCTTCCTCGTCAAGCTGACATAGTACGCAACCAATGCCGGAATTTGAAGCGTCGCATAGGATTATAAATTCTTTGTTGAAGTTTGGGTGGACCAAGATGGGATCTGTTGTTAAAAGCTCCTTTATTTTGTTGAACGCCTCAATTGCCTCTTCACCGAATACAAACTTCTTCCCTTTCTTTAACGTGTCAGTTAAAGGACTAGCTAGAGTTGAGAAGTCTTTGACGAAACGCCTATACCACCCTGCTAGACCTAAAAAGCTTCTCACTTGCTTCACTGTTTTGGGAATGGGGAAGTCAACTATTCCAGATATCTTGCCCTGATCCATTTTTAGACCACCGTCTCCTACAACAAAACCTAAGAATTTCAGTTCTTTGAAGCAAAACTTCGATTTTTGGACGTTGATCGTCAGTCCTGCTTCCTTGAGATTCCTAGCCAACACCTTTAACAACTCTAGGTGCTCTTCAAAGGTATTCGATACCACCAGCAAATCGTCGACATAAGGAAAAATTTTTTCTCGCAAATTCGTAGGTACCACTTTGTCTATCAATTTACACATTGTCGGAACAGCGTTCTTAAGACCAAATGGCATTACCGTAAATTGCATTAATGGGCGGCCGGGAACAGAAAAAGCTGTCTTCTCTCTAGAGGTTCTCTCCAACGGTATCTGCCAGAACGCATCCTTCAGATCCACACTAGAAATATAGTGTGTTCCTTGAAGACGTGCCAACAGACCCTCTATATGAGCCATTGGATACGCATTACCTTTGGTCTTGGCGTTAACTTTCCGATAGTCCAGGCATAGACGGTTCTTTCCGGGTTTCCGTACCAATACTACCGGAGAACTCCATGCACTGGAGCTTTCTTCAATAACGCCAAGCCCTATCATGCGATCCAATTCCTCATATAGAAGTTTCTGTACCGCTGGAGAGACCGGATAATGGCGTTGCTTTATCGCGTCACCTGTATCTATGTAATGTTCCAATAGAGCTGTTTTCCCTAAGCCTAATACAGCAGAGGAAGGAAACAGATCTATGGCTTTTCCCAGAGTCTTCGACTGCTCGTTTGTCAACACATGAGCGTTGGGATCGAGTTCCTTTTGGTTCACGTCGAGCGTCAGTTCGGAAATGAGACTTGGTGCGATATTAAACTCTTTCCAAAAATCCACGCCTAAATATAAGGGCTGTTGTAAAGAAGGTACCAAAAATAAATTAATGTCCTTAGTAATTCCCTTGTAAGTAATCTTCACCGTTATTTTGCCGACAATCGTTTGGTTCTTACCGTCTGCCGTTTTGATACCGGAAGTAAACTTATTAAACTGGATGTTTTTCCTTGTCAAGAACTCCAAACCACCCACGCCCAAGCAACTTATACTCGCCCCACTATCCAGTAAACCGAGTACAGGTTCCCCAAGTAAGTGCACCGTTGCATATGGTCGCGGATCATCTGAGCAGCAAAGGGTTGTTGCTTCGATGGCCTGGTAAATCTTTCGTTTATCTTTAAATTTTTCTCGAAGTTTCTTTATCTTCTCTGAGACTGTTGGGCTATAGGTAGATCCAAAAATTCTCTGTCTCACCTCATAATAATTTTGGATCCGTTCATGCAGAGTTTTAGGTGGTTGTTTTGTCGAAATTGGTGTGCGGTTTGCTGCTTCATGAGTCGTTTGTCGATTTGGTTGTAGTATGGTTAGACCTGGTGTTTTCATTTGTACTTTGCCATTGTCAATGCTGGTTTGTGATGTTGAAGTTGTAGTTTGGTAATAAGATGTTTTGTCTAATTCGATTCCGGATTCCGTTTTGGCGAGCAGCTTCTCCGGTGGTCTGAGCTGCTCCGAGGGGCGTTTCCCGAGCATTTGGGGCACTGCGGAGAGGTAACATTTTCCATCCCACACTTGAAACAGAATAGGTTCCGCTGAGGGTCAGGACATTCAAAAAATGAATGTCCCTTCCCTTTACAATTCCAGCAGCATAACATTCGGGTTTCTCTCTTTGGCTGGAACGCTTCGATGTGTTGGTTTACAACCTCACAACTATGTTCATCCGTCTGGTTAACTTCTATCTCTGCCACCTTCTTGCCAAGATTTGGAATAAACCTTTGTTGCTTCTGGTAACCTTCTCTGTCGTTCAAATATTTTTCAATGCTTTTGCAGACATACACCAGTTCTGGCAAACTTTCAGTCCGAAAGGTAATCAAGAGTTCTCCGATTCTCCGTTTCACATTTAGTTTTAAGAGCTCAACTAACTCCTGGGGCGGTTTTGGGACCCTCAACCTGCTATTCAGCTGCTGTATAGCGGAGTAAAAGTCGTCAAAAGTCTCCGACGAAAGTTGGCGCCTGTCGAACATCTTCCTTGACAACTCCGAGTCAGTCTCCAAACTCCGGTATTGATCGATCAGCGCCGTACGAAGAGCCATCCAATTTTCGGTCGGGTTGGATTTTATGTACACCCAGTACCAACTCTCTACTGTTCCGGCGACAAAATGGTGGAAGTTTAGGACAACTTCCTCCCAACTTGCTCCATAACTTATCCTCAACCTTTCCAATCGGAACAGAAAATCGTCAACTGTCATTCGACGGTTATCAAATTTTAATCCCCACTTATGAAAGTGATGGAATCTATTTCTGTTCGATGTTAAGGCTGAAGGTAGTGGACTGTTGTATGAGTTGTCGAAGTTTAAGTTGCGTAGTTGCCTTAGAAATGCGTCTGCGTTTGATGTGTTGCCCTCATCCTGACGTTGCATTGAAGGTTGACCTTGAGGTTGGCTGTTTCTGGTTTGCGCTGGATTTTGGGTTGCTGTGTCTGCTCTGATATTATTCGTTGTTGTCCTGTTATAAGGTATAGTTGTCCTGTTTCCCTGAGTTTCGGTCCTGTTGAGTTGAGGTTCTGTCTGGTTATCTTGAGTTTCTGTCCTGTTGTTCTGGAATACCGTCCTGTTGTTCTGGGTTACTATTCTGTCGTTCTGATTTCCTGGTGTTTGGACCTCACTATATCTTGCAGACCTTAAGTTTGGTGTGATGGTTGGTGAAACTGCTACCAACGTTTGCCGCACTATGTTAGCTACTTCATTGTGTAGATATGCCCTGCTCCTCTCTGCTTCCGCCCTGAGAAACTCCATGTCCTTTGCACGGTTGAGCCCTATCGCTGCCGTTACCACTTCCTCGATGTATTCCGCTAGAACTTCATCTTCAACTTCACCCTCCAGATGGTCCATCACTACCTCATGCTCTATTTGTCCTGAATCCTCTTGAGAATACTCCTGATTATCGCCCATATTAATCCTTGTACTACTTTGAGCCGTATTTTGAGCTAGCAAAGAAGCAGCTCCTAATTCCCAAGTTTGACTTGCAGCTTGAGTAACACTTTCTGTCAACGCATTTGGATTACTCCTTAATACTTTGCGTTTTTTAAACTCAGCCATTGACAATTTTGGCGGCATTTTGTAAAAAAAATCAGTAGCTAACGAAGAAAAAAATGAGAGACCTAAAACTCTTCACTCAAAAGCATAAAACGAATTTTTGAAACTAACCCCGTAAAGCCTACTTGTATGTCAACCTATGTAGCAATTCCAAAAAAAAAAATAACTAAAACTACAGGTAAAGTAATGCACTGTATTATTATATTATATTTATTATATAAATTCTACTCCAATTGTTTAGAATCGGTTGAATCCTAATCCGAATCAATAAAAAAATTCAAAAAAAAAAAATCAAAAAATCTTTCAAGTTCCTAAATCCTCAGAATCATCAATAACAATTACAAAATCAAAGAAGTTTTTGTAACCCCTAATGGATTGTAAAGTGCCACACTGATTTTTTTAACTTTTACGAATTAAATCTTGGTAAAAGAGAAAAAAATTTTATTTATGTATAGTATTCGTTGAATTCATAAATTCAATCCTAAAAAAAAACTTACTATAACTAATGAATCAATATGCCCTAAATCCCAATTAAAAATAATCAAACAAAAGAGTTGATGTACCAACTCGAAGAAAAAAAAAAAACGAAATGCTAAATTTGAAAAAAACCAACGAAAGTTAAAGGTTGTACTGTTCATAAAAATTTAAGGGTGGATGTGACACAGCAAACCGAAACCCTCTAAACGACAAGATAATTACTCCGCTCTATATAACTTTTCCTAAACCTTCCTCATTTTTCATTCTCTATTTCTCTCTCTCTCTCATTCTTCATCATCCTTAAAATTTTGCCGCAGAAAAAAAATTTTTCTTCTTGATTATGCTCTTCCTATACACTAGATGGTTTGTTAACTCTCCGAATTGGTTTTAAGGGTTGAATCACGCCCTCGCTTCCGAAAACCCGTTTCTTTAACTAAGCTTTTGGGTCGAGTAAGTTATCACCCACTTAATTTAATTATTAACATTGAGTAAACTACATTGTACCGAATTCCATTCGATAAAAAAAATGGATTCACTCTCATGAAAAAAAAAAATGTGTACTGTTCTTAAATGAAATTGCCGTAAAAGCCTTATTGAACGCTACAGACTGAACAGGGTTACCATTTCTCCCATTCACTGGACGTCAGCTCGGTACTCCTACGTAATCATCATATGCGAAAACTATATATAACTCCAAACCACTCGTGTATGAAAGACAAAATAATCAAAAATTAAATATATAATAAATTCTCTTTGGCCTACGTTTTTTTTTTTCTATTTTCGAAAGGACGAATTCGGGCCCCACGTTGGGCGCCACCTGTAACGGAACCTAGCTGGTATATCAAGGACTCTCCACAAGACTGCGTATTCTCCCAAAGGGGTGATGCCATTACCCTCAATAAAGTTACTTGAATTCCCGAAAGTCTTCCTTTGAGTTCCTTAAAAAAAAACCTTCGCCCCCTTAGACTATCAGCACCACCCTCCCGTCTACAGGATACGGTAGGCCTCCTCTGATAGCAGGAGTGAAGGGTGTTCAAACTATGATGGCTCGGCATGCTTGCTCCTTGCCTTGGCTCTGCTCGTCGATGGGATGGGTTCTTGCCATCATAGATGAGAACGGTCGTCACGTTCTATATCATGCCGAAAAAAAAGTTTTATTCACTTTGATTGCTACTCGGTTCAAAAAAAAATCGGAACCCAAAAATCCATCCATTCACGTCAAAAAACAGAAAAAAATATCTAAATACTAATTAGTTTTTTTTTTTTTTTTCACGATGACTAAATTATGAAGAGAGAAGAAAGAAAACTCAGATGGTAACCCTAGAGCGAGTTGGACAGGTGTTATTGTCCATCTGTGGTAAACCCTCCCTCGCATCACCCCGTGACACGTCCATAAGCTACTGCGTCCACGATGCTAATTTGCGGTAGCTCCCTAACTTGCAGATGGTCAGTTCTCTAAAAGCTCACCATCTTTCTTGTCTTACCTTGCCGTTCACGATCTCTCGCTTTGCCACATCCACCCTTCAATTAAATGCTTAATTGGTCATTTTAGTTGTTCTCCAACCTAAACCTAAATTCCGAAATAAGAAACAACTTCCCATCTAGATGAAACGACAAGCGAAATTATAACAGCGGCTTTTTCATCTTTCATCTATATCTATCAATTCTCTTTTATTGAAAAAAAAATAACAAAATAAAATATAAAACCAAAAGAACTTATATGCTAACCCTATCCTAACACAATGAAAATCTTAAAAGAAAAAAAATTCCAATAGGTAAATTATACATGGGTAAGTATGTATGTTTATAAATGTATGTATGTTTATGTATTAACAATTTTAAGTACTTCTGTTTGTACCTGCGGATTCCAATTAATTCATACGTATTATTTCTTATAGCCAACTCCTTCTCTCTTTAATTATGCTGAGGTACATATGTATACATGAATGAGATTTGTATTACAAAAAAAAACTTTCTCCAATTCACAAACTTTAGTTTTAAAATCGATAATTAAGTATGTTATTTATTTTAAATTCGAGTGTTACTAGTATCTAATTTCAATTACTTTCCTTTCCTTGCATGTTCTATATATGTATTTATGTCCCAAGGTTTCTTAATAATTTTAATAATCAAAATTTTATAATATTTTTCTTTCGTTTAAAACTCAATGCAAAAAAAATAATATTGAGAATTTATGCCCCTAAAAGTATGCTTTACTTTATTGAATTCCTGATATCGCAATTTATGATCCTCAAAATATGTTATATTTTTTTGTTTACCAGAAACTATAGTATAATTTTTGTAGGTTTGCAACTACAATTAATATTTAGCGAATTCATCGTAAGCTTTCAAATATGAAAAAAAAATGCACAGAAATCTTAATAATTATGACTTACCCAAGTTCAATTAGGTTTCTTTTTTTGCTTGTTTTGTAGGTATCTTACATAGGTTTCTTTAAAGTTGTTGCTGTCGTCGACGTCCAATGATGTGGTGCACCGCTTCGATTGGTTTGTCTGACGTATGATGTTTTGATGTAGATTACCAATGTTGTTGATTTGGATTGACTTTTTGTCTTATTGTAGATAAATTCCTGTTAAATTGAAATCAAATTTGAAAGTAATTAGATGAATTTCGCTTTACATTATAAATAACACTTTGAACCTATTGAATTTTACTTAAACTTATAACTTTTTTTTTTTCTTATGTTTTTGTTATTCCATTATTTTATACTAGTTCGATAGTTTTCTTTAATTTAAATAGATTATTTCCTTACTATGGCTTGTTAGTGTTTTACTTTCATTTGTGTGTATTTTATTTATAGATAAAAAAATGTATAGTATAAAAAAAAATGTATGCAAGGAAAGTGGTTACTTAGCTTTTTGACTAAGGAGTTTGGCAGATACGTAGAGGTTGAGTTGTCTCGCTGATGAAGGTAAATCCTTGTGGTTGATCAAGTGTCGAGTCGTCGCATGTTCTGGCTGGTAAGTATAATTATGTGTTGGTCTTGAATTCTTGACGGTTAATAGCAATTTTGGCTGTGGATATTGTTGCTGTCGCCGTTGTTAAGTTGGTTGATGTGGTTATGACGTTGTTGGTTAGGCAAGTAAGTTGTATCGTACCTGTCGTGCTCATCGGCTGGTAATTATGATGGAGTGTTGGCGATGATGTTCCTTGCGAAAGATTTTAATTTTTAGGTACTTCTGACGATGGTGGTTGGTAGAACGTGGTCTAAAGTTTTTCTCTACGATTTTGTGGTTGGATGTTGCTGCTGTTTTTGGCCTTATAACGAAAACCAAATATGCAGTTGAACCTCTTGGTGACGCAAGGTTGATGTTGCTAACTCCAGAAACCTTCTTCTTTGGTTTTGGTGTAGTTGATGCTCCGATGAATTTTGTTTGTTGGCGTGTATCGAGAGTCTACAGAGAGTCTGAATCCAAGCTCCCACGTGATCCCCTTTTTTCGGGAAGGATAATTTTCCCGCAATACAAGTAATTTTTTTTTGTTCTTTTTATTTTTTTTTTTTTTCTTAGCACTTGTAAAATTTATTTTGTCCGTTTACATAGCGATTATTTAAGTTTATAAGTATGTATTGATGTACATATATTTCTTTTCTTTTTTTTTTATTTTTATACGGGTAAGCACCTGTTTTTTCTTTATGACCTTTACTTTTCGCCCCTCAAAAACCAACTGAAGCCTTTCTGGCTTTCTGGATCTTTCATCTCCCCTTTTTTTTTTCGAAAACATAGTTTTTTCGTTGAATTAAATTATGATGGAAGTGTTTCCGGTCACAGTTTTTCTGGAATTTTGGGTAGGATTTTGACTAGAAAAATCTAATTTTAAATTATAATTTTAAACCCGATTTTTTTCCATATAGGTGTATCCTTATTTTATTATTCCAGTCAAAATCCTTCCCGAAATCCCTACTTCCGACACGGATTATCACCACCACCAAATCATCTTGGTAGTAGTTATCGAAAAAAACGAATTCCCCTCTTTTTCAATACTCGTCATATGTTTTCGAAATCAGATCTTCGTTCTTTCTACATCCTCTATCTTTTGTCTTCCTTCCACTCGATGATCTTCCAAACCTTCCTTGGCCGAGTGGTCTGGTCGCTCGGTCTCGAAACTCCGATCCTCCGGTTCGAATCCTCCGTCAATTTACCATTTTTTTTTTTTTCATTTATTTTATAGTTGTTTTAATTTTCATTTTACCTTACCGTTTTTTTATATTTTTTCTTATCATTTTTTTTGTTTTTTTTTTTTTTTTTTTTTTTTGTTGTATCTATATATAATATATCGCCTTTTCATTTATATGGTGAGCTTTACTCTAGTTCACCCTGTATCATAGGTCTATTTCAATATTAATGTTATTCCTTTTTTAATTTTCCTACTTTCAAATAGTAACGTCTATTACTCTTCCTATAATAGTTCTGATTGTAGTAAATTATCTTTCGCCTAATCGAAGACTCAAACCTCATCGAAGTGAAAATTCTAACCTAATCTGTAGCTCAATTAACATTTTCTTTTCAAATCTCTAACGTCTTTTAAATCATATACTACAAATCATTGACCAGTTTTTGACATATCGAATTGGAAAATGTATATTCAAGAAATATAAATAAATGTTGATGATATATATTATTTTTTAAACTTTTTAAAATTTTCTGTATACAAATTTCGATTTCAAGTCGTTACATCGATAAAGAGAAACTTATAAATAGCTGTAAATAAGTAATGCCCTATTTAAAATTTTTCTTTATTGAATGATAAATCGTAAATATTGAGCGAATTAAGCTGACAAAATTTTTATCAAAATTCTTGGATGAAAATAAGATTTTCAAAAACGATTTTTAGACAATATCCTTAATATAGTATTAAACTATTAGTTTTACTTTATTGCAAATGCAAACAATTTTATTCAAGGGATTTATGTGGGACTATGTGGAACAAAATAGCTCTTAGGGATCTTAGACGTAGAACATTAAAACTCTCAATCTCAAACATTTTCGTGTGCGTGTTGGCAGTGGGTCTGCAATTTTATGCTCAGGCTGAACGGCTAATATAAGAAGTAATTTTTATGGCAAGAAACACTCTTTGAAAATATATTTATTGGTGCGGTTCCCAGATATCTCACATGATGGTTCAACCCATTGAATAAAAATTGGTGAAATAGAGTAGTCTCCCACGCATAGGAAACATAGACTCATCCACAACCAAAATCTCACTAGTAATTTGAAAATCCGTAAAATGTTATTCCAAAATTTCCAAAAGGCCCCAGGCGCTGATCTAACCTAGAAAATTCTTGCTAACTATTGCGTTATCAAATTTACTTAAAACGGTTCCGTGACATCACTTGACGGTCAGGCGAGTTTTTGGTGAATGAGTTAGTTTTTCATGATGATGCACATTTGACGAACTCATATGAAAATCCGGAAAATTTGGCTATTTCAAAAATATCAGTATGAACCAATACAATAACTTATCATATTTCGGATAATAATTGTTCAGAGAGTTTTTCAATTAGAGCCGGAAGATTGTGAAATAGAATAAAACAAACTGTGTGTGAGGTATTAAGAAAATTCTTTTTGTAATTCATAGGTCCATTATATATGGATTATGATTTATGACATCTTTCAAATGCCTACGGTGGTACGGATCCGAGTGGTCTAATTTTTAATGCCTCCTTCGCATAGATCGAGCTGAATTTGGGCGATGTCATGTATTATGTTCACCTTAAGAGCGCTGGTCAGTTGGGATTTATTTGAATAGAGTTGCGACTTTAAAGAACTCCACAAGAAAAAATTTAGCAGGGTCAAATCGCATGATCTTGGTGGCCAATTTACGTCACCTCTGCGAGAGATAGCCTTACCACCAAATCGTTCATGCAGAATGTCAATCGTGGCGTCTACTGGGTGGCACAGAGCGCAAATCTGCTGGAACCACATGTCGTGTACGCCATTGGCAGTGATCACCTCATCAACATTGTTTTCGAAAAAGTACAGATCAATGACGCCACCGACCCAAAATCCACACAAAAGGTAACTTTTTAGTATGCACTGTCATCTCGTAATTTTTCTTGTTAACAGAGCCATTTATCCAAAAATCTGCCTCTTCGCTAAACATGACTTTTCGGTCAAAATTGGGGTTTTCTTACAAACGCTCTGAAACCCAGTCAGCGGCGGGTCTTCGGACAAACGGCTCTATGGTCATCAACTTCTTTGACCTCCTGGGACAGAACCTAATTATGTTTAATGTGGACACCTGCCAATTATGGCCAAATTTCAGAATGGGCCTACTCACACTAACAGAGTCAAATTAAGCGCTGGCCACCGCCCGCTCTGAGATAGCATGGCACCATCCCAGTAGCAATTTTGCGAAAATGTTTAGGTATGTCTACACTCCCTGCTGTGGAGCGAGTCCTATCTAACGTCTATTGCATCCAAGATAAATCTTGGACACCAATTGCTCACGCGATTTGGGGGCAACCACAGCCACCAATATGCTCCCACAAGGGGGCCCACCTCATAGATAATTAGACGAAAACCAGAAACAGAAACTACCCTACCCCTGGGCACTATCTTCCGTGGTACCAGAATATAGCTGCCGGTGTAGCTTCGCGACCGTGAAGGTCACTTCTATGCGAACGCCTCAGCGTTCAAGGCCTAGGCACCTCGGATACACACCCAACCATCGACAAAGGCAGAAGTCAATAGCCGGCTCCTGGGACAGTTGGATCTTGTTCGGGTGTAGGCCCAAGTCCAGCTGAATTCGCCAAGTTAAAGTCAGCGAAAGGCCGAGTTTTTGTGCATCGACCGCGTCGAGTTCTGCTGTACGATTTCACGGACTGCAGATATGTTTTCAGCCGATCTTGATGTGCGAATGTTGTCTGATTGATAATAATGGAACCGGTCGTCTCAAAAATGGGCGAAACGTTGGCACTAACGAACACATATTTTGGACGTGCCATTGATTTAACATCAGAAACTGGATAACAGACAACATATTTGACATATGTATATGACTTTTTCAATACGAAGTATTTTCGAAGCGTTAAAATTGTTTTTGAAGAATTTATCTGTTCATAATCCTTTTAAGTACTCATGAATAAAAAAAATAGATTCTGACCCCTTGAAACGAACTTCGTCTTCTTCATTATCAGAAAAATTTCATAAAAACTTCTGGGATCCACTTTACATGTTAATAAAAATGTCAATATTTTACGTTTCCCTTTGAAAAATGTACTAATACTTGTTTGTTTGCTTTTGTCCAAAAACTCCTTTGAACATTTTTCATTTAATTTAATCCAAACAAATAAGCAAATAGCTAATTTGAGGTTTATTTTCAAAACTCTATACACATAAAATAAACCAATAAAATACAACTTCCGATGAAAATACTCAGTAGGACCAGAAAATCCAGAGAGAACCATATTGTGGGGAAATTCAATTATATTCGCGGCGAGGCAATCAGTTGGATAAAATAAGTTTTAATAAATTTCGATGGAATAAACAACTAAACTTAATTAAATAAAACTTGAAATTAGCTACGTATCCTATTCACATTTTCCACTCTCATAAATTGTTCATAGAATATAATTGCCAAGAGGAAACAAAATTAATAAAATTTAATAGAAAGCCGAATAACTTTTTTAATATACCTTAACCAAAATGTTTCCCATATTTGTCGCTTGTTTTGATTTTCTAGTCTCACCTGTGAATAAGTAAATCCAATAAACTTATGAGTACATTGGCATAAGGGAAAAAAAACCTGATGTTAGAGTAAATAGTTAATATAAGGATGTGTAAAATCTATCATATGTAACGTTTTTTTTAAATATTTTATTGAAATGTTTTCCCTGTTATATTATCTCTTAATTTAAACGTCATTTGTGGAGATCCAGAAAGAATAAAGAACCATTTTTGACCATAGTTTTCATAATTTTCCAAACCATGAAGGATCCAGAACTCCAATTATTTCTCAATTTTTGAGGTAGTGAACCGAAAACGTGGGTAAAACTTATAGGTTCCTAGTGGTCCATTACGGTTACACGTTCCGTGTATCAACTAACCTTACGGAAGATTGCATTTAAGACCCTGTTTACATTGGAAATATTGCGTACTCCCGACATCGTGTTTACATAGGAAACTTTGAGTACTGAAATCTCGATTTTATTAATTTCCATTGCTGGATAGAACTAAATATATTCAATCCCACAACATTTCTTCACCTCTCGACCAATATGCCAAAAAGTCGAAAGACAAAACAACTGGTGTAAAATTTTATAGCGGGTTCATAAAATGTCTTAAAAAAATCCACTTCACGTCGCACATAGGTCAATATTTAGCTTTTATGCGGCCAAAAGTCGATTTTGTAAACTTACGGTAAACAAAAAAAACAGTTTGTCGATCGTTAGGAGAATAGTCCCAGTTTTTAATTTTACTCTTTTTACCTCAGAAAAGCACACCGTTTGCAAATACGTGTAATTTTAACTTGATCTCGAACCGCAGTACACGTTTTTCTTACCATATAGTTTACAGGACGAATAAAGTTGTAAGGTCAATATTTCTATTTCTGTGTGTGTTATTAATAATATAGTGATGGATTTCGATAACTCAGTTATGATTTCTTATTTTTATTAGAATTTGCTCCGTTGAAATGCATGATTCTAAAAATTTAGTGCTGTTAAACTTTGGGTATTTTTTTGGCTATATTTTTACCATATTTTACTTTTCAAAATTGAATTTGTTATATTTCCGCGTTAGATCGGATGATAATTCTTTTTAAATTGTGAAGTATAACCTTTTCATCTCCAAATGTAATAAAAATTGGCTGCAGAAGACTGCAGATGACAAAAATATTGACATTTTTGACAGCACAGATTTTTCGGTCAAAAAAATTAAAATTCTGAATAGTGAAACAATCATTGTGTTTTCTTCCTGTTGGAACTCCGAGCACATCAGGGGTGAAAATTGTGAGTCGGAGGTACCTCTATGAGTTTAAGAAAGAACAAAATTTACCAGATTTTGAAGCTAAAATTAATTATTTAGAAAATCGCTTACTGTCAAACTATGGCAGTACTGTGGATGATAAAAAAGTTTGAAACATAGATTTTCCTTATTTAAATCGACTTTGAAGGAAAAATGGGCAAAATGCTATAGAAAAGAAGAGGCGTTTTTGAAAAATAATGAGTCGTGGCTAAACGGAACCTTCGAACTTCCTTTAAAATTTCTTTCGTATAAGCACCAATATCACATAACCTACCACTCTAAAAGTCAACAGCTAAGTAAACAAGAAACTAACATTTAAATAATTACAAAAAAAACCGTTAGATTTTACAGGTGCATTTTCATTCATTGAGATTTCGTTTCTAATTAGTTGCTCGTAGCTGTAGATTAAAGGTCATATTGGAAACCATTTCAAGTGGACACAAAATTGATTCACAAAAATATGACCAATTTGTCAAAGGTACAGGTCAGCTATACATCAATCTTTATAATTGGCACCCAATGACTCCGACAATGCACAATATATTGATACACGGTGCAATCATAATCGAAAACTTGTTGTTGCCAATAGGCCAATTACCAGAGAAAGCTGCAGAGGCCCACAATAAACATTTTCGCTTATATCGCGAAAATTTTGCAAGGACATTTTCAAGAGAACAGTGCAATTTGAAAGAATATATTACTTAGTTCCGATCCACTCATAAGCAGCCTTAAGCCAAAAAAGCGAACCATTTTAAAATCATTTTGCCCTGAAGCAAGAAATATGCTTGTGCCAGCAGATTCTAACACCGAACCCGATTCAGGCATTGAACCACTAGACGAATTTGTTATTGAATTACGAGTATTATGAATTAAGTTTAAATAATTATTATTTTTATTATTTTTTGTGAGCTGAAAAATTGTTAAAAAAGTAAAAAAATAAAGTTAAAAAAATTTTATTTTCTTAAATCAATAATTATAAATATCTAAATGTTATTATTATAAATTAAAAAACCTCAAAATATTTCTAAATTTACCTCAAAATAGTTTTTTTATTAAAATTATATTTTTTTTTCGTCATATAAAACCCAATACAAAGAATATAAGTGGATGAATGTTTTTGGCCGCATAAATGTGAAAAATTGACCTATGTGCGTCGGTGATGGACGTTTACATTATATTTTATGCAGCCAAAATATGCATTTTCAGAGTTGACATTTAAAATCCGAAAAATGTTGTTCAGGGCAATCAGTTGACATCTGCATCGAAATATTCTCGATACGCCAAATTTTAATTTGTTCATTATCTGTCATACTACCTATATGTATAATTATCTTAATTATCGAATTAAATATTCTACCTATATATTACCTACAATCAAAATATACTTTTAGCATTTGCTATATCAAAATATAAGTAGATCGTTCACCATCTGTCAAGCCATAAACTGGATGATGACTACGACTTCAATGCATTACAAAATTTAGTTTTTTCCACTTATATTTACCTTAACAATTTCCATTACAACATGGAAATGATGTCAATCAGCGTATAAATTTCTGACAGAGTAAAATAAAGTGCAAACACCTACAAAAAAAAGTTGAGGACTTAGCTATTTTCGTCCGCATTATGGGCGGTCACATTCTCAAATATGTTTGACAAGAACGGCATGATTGGTTTGATTTTGATAAGGTGAAGGCTCCATCTAGTCAAACAAAAAATGTTTTGACATTTTCGCTGTATGACAAGCATATTTGATAATGTGAACGCATGTTCGTCAAGCATGTTGGCCCGCCATGATCAAAATTCTAATGAGCAGTGATGTTTGACAGCATGTTTTGCCGATTGTGAACGCTCCTTATTTTTATCCATCAAATATTCATCATGCCGTGCTTGTCAAACAATTTTGAGAATGTGAACGCTCCTTTAAATGCTACGAGCAAATAGTTGTAGTATGACTAGTTTTAAACGATGCGATATCACTCTTCAATTTCTAAGCATGTTTCGAGAGAGACGTACTCGTATGTGGTGGCGGGGTTAAGCCAGATATACATTGTTCAAATGCTTGACAAGCACGTGCTAGTCTAGTAGTAAATTCTGGTTGAAGTTACATATATGCACACATCAATCTTGAGACTTCAATCCTTTATTTTTACATCGGACGAGTGGCAAGAGGACTTTGCGCTTTGTGAGTTTTTTTTTCTGAAAAATTGTGTTTTTACGAATTTCTTTGAGATTTTTGTAATTTTATCCGAGTAATTTGTTTTATTTTGTCTTTCTATTTCATCATACAATTTTTGTTTACTGTTTTAATTTTTTAATCATCTCATCTCTTCAACTCACTATATGCAAATGAACCAATAAATGCATCATCAGTCATCAATCTTGCATATACATTATTTTAATGCAGTACGCTAGATTGAAGGAAAATCAAAAAAAAAATTTTTCTTCAAGCCTACATATAATCTATACGTGTGCCTTTTTCACTAATACACTTACACGTGCTTGTCATGTATTTGAACAATGTATATCTGTAGTATCAAGTACTAAATAAAAGATGTTTCTCTTTTGATAATTTATAATTGAATGATTTTAATAAATATTAAATTGACAAACAAATAAATAATAGGTTACTTATACGACATCTTTCTTTTTTTTTTTTTTCAAATAACATATTCATTATGAAAATAATTAATAAAGAAAAATTATAAAGATCAAAGAATAAAACAAAATTAAATAATTAAGAATGAAAATAATCAGTAGATTAAAACAATCGTTTAAAATATTAACATAAAATTAGCTATTTACATAAATAAATTTAAAATTTAGCTGGATCAAATCTTTCTGGTGGTTTTGATATGCGACCACTTTTTGTTCTCTGATGAGAGTCATTTTGGTCATTGGAATTACTAATAATTTTGGATGTCGATGATATAAGAGTATTTGTATCAGTTGAATTTTGAGAACTATTTGGTACGAAGTTGTTATTTTGAAATATTTTACTTTCATTTTCTGGAAAGTCGGAATCATCGTCATCTGTTTCAGCTTTAATGTTATAACCTTTTGTTTTCCTTAGGTGATGATTATTTCTTCTTAATTTTGTTCCAGTGGCTGTTTTGATGATAACTGATCGAGGATATTCTGTATTTTCCACAACTGTCGCTTGGTTCCATTGCCGATGTCCGGTTTGAATTCTCACTTTATCGCCAACCTTAAATGGTTCGCGTTGTTTCGTGTGTAAATCAGCTGTTTTTTTTTGTTTCAACCGTGCTTTTTTTAATTCGTATGGAACATTTTGCACAATCCTAGGCTTTAGATTCCTTATTTCGGTCGGAATAAGTGTGCGAGTTGAACGGCTAAATAAACGCTGACATGGTGACTCAAGTGATTCATTTCGTGAAGTATTACGCAGCATTAGCATTGCCTTAAATACATCGCTGTTGTCAAGTTGGCATTGTTTTATTAAATTTTTTACTGTCTGAACATTTCGCTCTGCAAAACCATTAGATTGTGGGAAATGTGGAGACGAAATTACTTGTTTAAAATTCCAATCACATCCAAATTCTGAAAATTTTTTTGAGCTGTATTGTGGTCCACCATCAGTTTCAAAAATTTCTGGTATTCCATGGACTGAAAACCATTTTTTTAATTTTAAAATAACTTCGGATGATGTTGATGTTTTGAGTTTGCAAAAATCAGAAAACCCCGAATAGTGATCAGCAATTAGTAAATAGTCTTTTCCAGATACATACTTTAAATATATCTGATGATACTATTTGGAATGGATATTCTGGTATTGTCTTCAACATGATAGGTTCCCGTATATTATTTCTTTGTGTTTGTTGGCAAACTGAGCATCTTTCAATATAATTTTTTATATCTGCTGTTTGACCATACCAATAGAGGGATTGACGTGCTCTTGCTAAAGTCTTCACAATTCCAGCATGACCAGCATGTAATTGCTTGATTGTAGGAAGAATTTCTGATTCTGGAACTATAACTTTTCGTATTTTGAATAAAAGACCTTCATCAAATGATAATTCTTCCTTAAAAGTAGCATATTTCTTCATAGAATTTGGCAAATGTTTTTCATCACTAGGCCATCCTTTTTTAATTATTTCTTTTAATAAACACAGATCTTTATCTTTGCTTGTTGCTAACATAAAACGTTTTTTTGCATCATCTGTAAGAGCTAGCACAATATTGACTTGATATTGTTCTTCTTTTTCAACTTCAGTAGTTTCACAATCTCTGCTTATGGTATCTGCAATCGGAATATCTGTTCCCTTTACGTATTTAACATGTGGTGCATATTGTAAGACATCCCATACAATTTTTTGTAATCGAATTGGTGCTTTCTCCAATGGTTTTTTAAAAATTGTTTCTAATGGTTTATGATCGGTTTCAACAAATAATTATTTGCCATAAATGTATTCATGAAATTTCTTACAAGCAAATTTAATGGCCATGGCTTCTTTTTCGATTTGTGGATAGTTTTGTTGTGTATTGGAAAATGCTCTGGTAGCATATGCAACAGGTTGATCATCTTGAAGTAAACATGCACCCATTGCCTTAGAGGAAGCGTCAACTGATAATTTTACGCTTTTGTTAACATCATAATATTTAAGCACTGGAGTAGTCGAAATCATCTCTTTAAGTTTGTTTACAGCGTCTTCTTGCTCAAAATCCCAAAACCATTCAACGTCTTTATGAAGTAATTTGCGCAATGGTTCTGTTAGTTTTGACAAATTCTTTATAAATTTTCCAAGGTAGTTAATCATACCCAAAAAACGTTGCAATTCTTTTATATTTGTTGGTGATTTTAACTGTTTAATTGCAACAACCTTGTCGGCATCAGCTTCGTATCCATTTGATGTAAAAATATGACCCAAAAATTTTATTCGGTTCTTTTCATATTCACATTTACTTTCATTTAATTTAAAGCCTGCTTTCTTCAAAGTATCTTTCACTCTTTTTGTGGTAATTCGCAATTGTTCTTTATTATAAGCATAAATGAGTATATCATCCATTGCAATTTCACAGTTTTCTATGCCACTTAAGGTACGGTTCATAACTTCTGAAAATATTTCTGGAGCTGAACAAATTCCAAAAGGTAGACGCAAATATCTGTATCTTCCCCAAGGAGTGGAAAAAGTTAAATACTTTGAAGTTTTTTCACTTACTTTAAGTTGCCAAAAACCTTTTTGACAGTCCATTTTAGTAAACCATTTCGCTTTTCCTACCTTGCCTGTAATATCTTCTACTGTTTTTAATGGATAGTGTCTACGTTTAATGTTTTTATTTAATTCAGTGGGATCCATACAAATTCGAATTTTATCATTTTTCTGAACTATAATCATAGGGCTTACTGCTGGTGTTGGTTCAGTGACTTTTTGAATTACTCCCAATTTTTCCATATTTTTAAGCTCGATTTTAACTTTTTCTCTCAAAGTGTGTGGTATTTGACGCGGTGGAATAATTTTGAATTTAGGATTATCAATAAAATCTATATCATATTCAAAGACAGTGCAACAACCTTATTTGGAAGCATCGCTTACATTTTCGATAGTACGAATTGTAAGTATGAAACCTAACTTTTCGCACATTTTCCTTCCCAAAATTGGCTGCAAATTTTCTTCAACTATTTTGAATAATATTGTTTGAATTTTGTCATTTTTTGTTTTACAATTAATTTTTGCCTCTCCAATTACTTTTATAACCTCATTATTATAGGCTATCAAACGTTTTGTTTCTGAACTTGTTATTATGGCGTTTAGTTTTGTTGCTGCTTTTCTTGACAATACATTACACTCAGCGCCTGTATCTAACTTAAGAATAAGTTTTTTATTTCCAAGACTTACCGTTTCTGACCATTTTTGCTCGTCGTTTAACGCATTGACTTTCATTTTGATTGGACTTATTGTATATTCAGAGTCATTGCTGTCATCTGTATCTTCATCAGGTTCACTTGAGTTGTTTAATTTATTTATTTTCTTCGAGGAGGTGTTCCAGCTGTTCGATTTTTCTTTTTTCTTTTTCCTTGTTTCAGGTTTGTCATTTTTAGATCTTGAACGACACATTTTTTGGAAATGTTCTTTGAAACCACAATTGCTGCAGACTTTGTTAAAAGCGAGGCAACTTTTAAGTCCATGAATTGTTCCGCATCGTTTACAATCAAAGTCTTCGTTCTTAACAAGTTGTATTCTGGACGTTTGATGTTCCAAAGACTTAATTTCTTTTTCAGCCCTTTCAGCTAATCTACAAATTTTTTTGGCATTTTCTAGGGTAAGTTCTTCGGCGGTCCAGAGTTTTTGTTTAAGATCTTGATTTGAAGTCTCCCAGGACGATTTGATCCAGAATGAATTCGTCAATTTGCTTTGAATCGTATGCGCATTTTTGAATTTGTGCTTGTACTCGATGAAGAAAATCTTCGAAACATTCACCAGATTGTTGTTTTGTTTCGTGGAATATATATCGTTCATACGTCTTATTTTTTGGTGGTGTGAACCTTGTGGTCATCAAATCTATTATTTTTGTTGGATTTTTTTTATCATCTGTGGTTACATTTAAAATATTTAATAATTTCAGTGCATCTCGACCAAGAGCCGTGATTAAATTTGCGGCTTGAATTTCTTCATCTTTTTTGGATAGTTCAATGGCTGTTGAATAATTTTTGTACATCTCTATCCAATCATTCCATTCCTGAGACATATCCAATTCATTATTTATAATCAAGGGCTTTGGAGGTTTGAGTGACATTTTTTATATATGAGTATATGTATATTGGTTGAATAATGCAACTGCTAATAGAATTTGAATCCTTTGTTTATTTTTTATTATATTTTTATTCTGACACCATGTAGTATCAAGTACTAAATAAAAGATGTTTCTCTTTTGATAATTTATAATTGAATGATTTTAATAAATATTAAATTGACAAACAAATAAATAATAGGTTACTTATACGACAATATCTAGCTTTAAACGCAGTTGCTGGGGTTGAGAAAAATGCGGAGTTATCGTTCTTTCTGGTTTCCCTTTTTACTTGCGATATAGGTACTATAGGGCAAGTTCTGCATTTGGAAAAAAAATCGAACTCGAGATTTTGATCAAAGTTGACATTACGATGATAGCGAAGACGAATAAAGTGGGTCCGGCAATTCCGTCTGTCTGTCTGTCTGTCTGTCTGTCTGTCTGTCTGTATGTCTGTACCTCGATCTAGAGCCTAAGTCACTGGATCTATTTTCTTCAAACTCGGTAGTTATGGGTCTTCGGTGATTCCCTAGAGGGGAAATTGAAATTTTTTTTTTAGCTCTAAAACTAACGGTACCCCCCATACACCCGTAATGCAAAATCTTATTTATCTCGAAAACGGCTCTAACGATTTTGATAAAAAAAATTAGGTGTGATATTATGGACATGGACTACGTTTTGGTAAAAAAAAAATTTGGGGCAAAATGTTATTAACGGTACCTGTCATAGAACCGTTTTTTTGATTTTCGACTTTCTCATTAACGGCTCTAACGATTTTAACCAAAAATTTTCAGCAGGAGTCCCCCTAAGTTTAAAATAATATTGTATATAAAAATATTCGAAAAATTATTTGTTGGGTTTTTTTGAAAAAAATTTTTTTTTGAAAAATCAATATCTTCAAAACCTATGAACGATTATTTTTTGAAATTATTTCCAAAAATCAATATTATTTAATACTTAAAATTCGCATCCCACATTTTTTTCTTGAAAAATTTTAAAGAAATTTCTTATATAAAAAATTTATTTATTTAATAATAAAACGATTTTTTAAAGTTTGTTTGCATAAATTCATATTTTTCTAGAAATCAGACGGCAATTTCATTTTGAATTCATGTTTAATATTTATAAAATGTATCTTAAATTCCAAAGTACTTTTACATAAGAGCAAGTTCGTGCGATCCAGTCGTGCATTTTATTTAAATTTGGCGTTCGCTCAGTGAAATTCGCTTATATGAGTAGAGTAAGGGGTGGGAAGAGATAACTCCTTCTTGCTTGAACTTATTTTAAGAATCGCTGTGTTTAAAAGCACCCATGCAATCGAAAGCAAGCCAAAAGAGAAAAACATTAAAATCGGTTTCGTCTAAAAACAGACTATTTTCTATCAGATAACATCTCTGTTTGAATATAAGTGTAAAAATGTAATGCTGTCTCAAACAACATCCCTGTCAAACAAAGTTTACGTTACGTATCGGAGTGCAATGGTGCGATCTTTTTCTTACAGTATTTAAATTATGAAATAGATAGATTTGTTCCTTTTCTTTAAAACTCTACTACAGGAACGTTAAAATAAGTCTGTGGAGTTTGTTCAATTCCAATGTGAACACTGTCTTAAAATTAAAGATTAATAAATCAATCATAAGTTTAAATGATGGCTACGTATGCATGTGTATAGCTGGCGCATTAGTTGCCCATATTTCTATCACAGCACATGGTCCAAGAATATATAGTTGTTTTGTGGAAAAGTGTTATAAGTAAAACGGTTAAATTATGGGAAAAAAGTGGCTTGATTTAAATATATTGTTGTGAACAGAGCTTTATACTACTACAGCGCCATCTGTTGGAAAATTGCATATCTAATTTATGGAAGAAACAAAAAGCTCTCTTCCAATGTCAAATGTATTTCCCCTTATTCCAACCATCTAGAACATTCCAAGAGAAGAACTTTCGAGAACAACTAATTTGAGTGTATAAGGGTGAGCGAGACACAGTTGATTTTGGATTATGAAAGTGTGCAAAAGTATTGCTTATTGGATTGTGTTACTAAACAAGTGTGATTTAAATTTGAATAAAAGTATTTGAGTTGTTTATAAATTGAGATTTACTGTTTTGAATTGGAAAGTGTGAATAAAGAAGAAATACTAAAAAGAGTAATAAGTTTTATTTAACGAACCTTGGAAAAATATTACAATATCTAAAGTCACAAACTAATACGATCGCATTGTACGTTCGATAACAAAAATTCAGCACTCGGACGAACGTTGGTGTGTATACATCTTAATACCTTATTACCTACCATCTATAATTCAATAAAAAAAATTTATAAATTAAGATATTATTTTGAATTTCTCATTATCGGCTTCATGGATTTTAATGAAATTTTGTATAGAGAAGCTTCCAAAATTTTTAATAAAATATTGCATTTCAAAGATTAAAAGAAAATATTTTTTCCCTATGAACTGCCTTCTTACAGCAGTAGACTAACAGTTATCGACAAGCCTATAGCCTTGAGAGCAGACGATCGTATTTATCTTTTGTCTTCATTGTAAATCTTTTAAACGATTACATAGACTCTTTCCACCTCCTGCCTTGTGTTAACTTTAACATTCCCCAAAGAAGTTTGAGAAATTTGGCTGATTGTATACTTACATATAAATATAAAAATATAGGACGATTTTCTCCTCTAAATAAAATGTTTATTAATAATCTCAATAATGCATTTAATGATTTATTAAACCATATTGTACATTCTTCAATTTAAATGAACTTTTTTCCAATTACAGTGAAAGCTCTAATAAGCAGACACTCATGGTCCCCCAATTTTTGTCCGGTTATGAGAACTGTCCGGTTAAGGGAAAGCAATAAAAAAAACTTTTTTTTTAACTTCATATTAATTCTGATTAATATTGGATACCTTGTCATTTTCTACGAACATCTTCTTTATTTCTTGAAATCTCTGCAGCTTGTGTTTTTACAATATTAAATCTAAAAAACTTTGCATAGATAAAATATTTCATGTCGTGGCTGAAAAAAAAAACCTTTTTGTCAAAGCGCGAACCGATAAGTTTTTGTTGTCCAATGCATTGGCAATTTACATCTTTTCTTTTCAAGAAAGCATTCTTTTTTTTGTTGCCATTATGCAACCCGCTTCTATTGGCATCACGAGATAAAATGACTGCAAAAATGAGTAGCAGAAGGAAATGACATGTGCAAAAACGAAACGCTCTCAAAATTACACCAACTACCCCCAGTAACTAACTCAGAAAATCCCCTAATAATAACCTTTCAACATAACATAACATCGCACTGTCCAGTTATCAGAGCTTCGCGTCCGGTTATCGGAGATTTTCTATAGATTTACTTACGTATTAAACATAAACTGTACTTAGAACAGATCTTCTGTTCTTTTTCGTTGCATTTTTGAGAAAAAATAATCAATAAATAAAATAATGTGTCCGCGTATGGGAGGTTTTCTATCTAAAATGGGCAAGAAAACGTGTCCGCGTCCGTTTATGAGAGTCCCCGTTTATAGGAAAGTTATTTGTATGAGATTTTCGAAAAAGAAGTTTGTTCCCGAAAATCTGTCCGTATAAGGGAGCTGTCCGCAAGTAGAGCTTTCACTGTATATATATTGATGTAAATTATAAATTTGAATATAAAAGCTAGTAATTAGATATGTGTTAAATAAATACATAATGTCTTTGTTAATAAATTTCCCTAGTTGCGCTCATGAGTTCTGTCAAACAAAAGGATTGCTAGGTCGTGGGAGAACTATATATGATTGTCAGAAGCTAACTTAGCATTATTTCGTAATCCAACGAAAAGTACTTAGATTTCCGAACAGAAAAACTAATTTTTGTTTTACAATGTAGTATTCCATTGCATCTCATTGGGAACTCAGTATGTGTATGTATGTCTGTGCATTTCAAGGCGCTTATAGGCAAAACACAACTGATCTTGTTTGAATTTGGATCGTTCTTCCGGAAATTTTAATTGGAAGGGAAAAACGTGACTTCTTAACAAATTAATACTCTGGATTTGCATATTTAACAAAATATCATTCGACACCTTCCTTAATATCTACGGATGCACATCATTAATACAAATGTCACCAAACTTTCGTTATAGTAGTGCATCAGCAACTTCGGTCCACACCAGTAGAAGCAGAATAACTCTCAAAAATCTATTTGGATGCCTCAAAAAGAAATTGCATACAATTTAATGTCACAATCAGAACTCTACGCTTCGTTAAGTGTAGTAGTTGTGTTAGAGGTATGTTTTTGCTTCATACGCTTGCATGAAGTTTCTATGCACGAAGGACGACATCTAATACACCTTTCATTTCAATCTAGGAGCTCACCACACAACAACCCGGAAGGAAACCCAAATCATACCGCTATGCAATGAAATACTCAAAAACTTTATATTGATTTGCACAAGCGTGTGTGTGAATGTGTATGTGTGCGCATAATGCAGGAAGGTGCATAAATCAGCATAAAATTTCAACTTTAAAATCTACAACTGTATTCTAAACATAGCTTAAGTGCATGTAGACATATCCCGTTCCCGTATCCCGTATCCCGTACCGGTCGGTGGGTACGGATGCGGTTGCATGGCGTCGTTGTTGGCGTGTGGTCCTTTTCCTTTTACCGGTTTGTTATGTTGTTGTACAACATGAACGTGTACAGGTACGTTTTGTTCTCTCTGCGATGCTTGTTTTGATTTTAAATTACAAAGAGAAACAGACATTTTACCGCAGAAGTTGTGCCCACTGCTACCTTCTAGCTATAAAGGTGGATGGCATCTTAAAGTCTGTGTAAGCCTCAAACGCTGGTTCGTTTGAAATGAAAAAATGAAATTATTTCATCATCGTTATCGTTCGAATAAAAATAAAATTGTCAGTGCAGCTTTTTGTTCAATTTTAAGAAAATCCTTAAAAAGGAAGTCGTAACCTTTTGCTTTGCGGTGGGTTTTACTTGGAATTTCCTCTTAAAAAAAAATTAAATTTATAATGTAAATCGAAAATATATGTAAGTACCTAAAATAAATTTGAAATAATAAATAGTAAAATATTTTCAATATGTTTTGTTAGAATAAAAGGTCAAAGAAATTTTATATATCAAGGTTTTTTTATAATAAAAACTCAATAAATCAGCCAAGTGGAAGACTTTACCCTATTTTTTGCTATCAATAATTCAACAAGTTGGACACATTGGATTTTTTATCAAAAAACTTGATGTAAGATAAACTGAATTTAATTAAAAGAGCGTATTGACAACGCTCTTACTATCTGATGAGTCGAAGTGAGACCGCCGCGCCGAGATGAACGCCAAGTTTTGGGCACTAAAGGTCAAAAAATTATTTTGAATCTGACATTTTGTATTAAATTGAATAAATATTTTAATCAAACAACTCATCGAAAAATGTATGGCTATCAATTTATCGTTTATTAAAGTTTAAAAAGAAAGAATTACTTTATCTACATATAATGTAGGTAAATGTAGTTGAATCAAATCATGACATTTTCAGTATGAGGAAGTTGTAGAAACGGTGAACTATGAACCAGCATATAAAACAACAGAAAGTACGATCAAGTTGAAGATTGTTGCAGATGGAGAAACCGTTTCTTTCTTCGATTAATTTTAGCGTATTTTGAAGGATACGAGAGCATCTTGTTGATATGTCTAATGTCGTACTTTCGCGAAACGCATTTGGAAGTTTAGGTCACTTGAAATTTTAAAGGAATTATATTTAATCACTCCACTCATTACGAAGTAATTTTCTACTTTTCTTCATCTTCATTTAATTTATCAATATATTTTCTACAGAAATTAGACGGCATTCTATTTTCAAGCTCAAACTAATATAAGAGTTGTTTTACCAATTTGGAGAATGAATTTTTGCATTTGAACATTTGTGGATAATCACATTCCTCCTTCAAAGTACTTGTAAATAAGAGAATCTAAGAACTAGTTGTGCAATTGCTTTCTATGAGACAGATGATTTTATGTCCGTCAAGTTAGAACTACCACTTCAAAATACGGTAAAAGGAACGCGAAAAAGAAAATCGACGGTATTAATAACTGTCGTAAATTTGTCGTAAACATGCTGTAAGGGCAAAAATTTTGTCGCAGTACGCCTGCGGCTACAAACGTTAATTTTTTAACGCTGTCCTTTTTCTTTTCCGAGTTCATTTTACCCTATTTTGGGGGGTGGTAGTGCTTACTTGACTGTCAAGTTAGCATTACCAGAGGTCAGTTTTTAAAAAAATTAACGTTCGTAGCCGCAGGTGTACCGCGACAAAATTTTTGGCCTTACAGCATATTTACGACAATTATTAACACCGTCGATTTTTTTTTCGCGTTCATTTTAACGTATTTTGAAGGGTGGTAGTGCTAACTTGACTGTCAAGTTAGCATTACCAGGGGTTATTTTTTTAAAAAAAAACAAGCGCGACGAATTTTTTAATTTCACGAAAAATTTACGACAAATTCACGACAATTAATCCATTAAATAAAACATTTTTAAAATTTTGAAGTGGTAGTGCTAACTTGACGGACATTATGATTTTTGTCCTCACGTTGAGAAATCAGGGTCAAATTCTTAATAAGGAACCATAAAACGAATCATCTGATGGTTGCAATCACCGAACAGTGGTACAAATCTGTACATCGTCTTAGAGAAAGTAAGGTGCACTTTATAATTCAAAAGCATCTGATAGAGATTGGCATCCAGCTCTCTTATCGAAAATGTTTACATCTGATCTTCTTCGTTCATTATTTGTTCGTTATTTTTATAAACATTTTTCTAGAGAATTAACCAGTTGCATTTCTCCCTTTAAGCAATTTAATCGTAATACTCACGCGGACGTAATGTTAAATTCAGTGATTCTATCTTTCGCCACACTACACGAATGTGAAATGCTTTTACCTAAATATGTCAGTCTTATTTAATAATATTCAGACAGTCAAAACAAAACGTGCATTGATATCTCCTTTTCAGTCCTTTACAATTTTCCTAAAATGATCGGGCTGTACTTCAAATATCTTTAGAAATTTCGCTTTGCTATAAATAGATACCGCAGCGCTATACTATGACTATACTCTGTTTAACAAAAACAGTCAGTACAGGCGACAAAAGGGAGCTTTTTTTAATTCAGTAGTACCTACCTGTATATATTTTACCATATTGAATTAAAAGGAACCCTTTGTAAAATATGTATACGGGGCAATGCAAATATATGTATAAAAAAGGCAAAACAGTCTCCAAGGGCAGAAGCGGAATAAATTGGTGCATCGTCATCAATGATAAAGAAGTACGCACATTTATTCAGAGATATAATACCCACATCGATACCAATTGCCACAACTTTTCCTAAGTAAGTTTTGCTAAAGAGCTTTTGAGAAGTTACGAGTATACATTCGGAAAAAAAAATAGGACTCGAGATTTTGATCAAAGTTGACATTACTATGATAGCAAAGACTAAAAAAGTGGGTCTCGCAATTCTGTCTGTCTGTCTGTTCGACTGCAGCCTAAGCGGCTCGGTCGATTTTCTTTAAACTTGGTAGATATCACTTTTAATTTCCCCCCCCCCCCACACTTTTTTTCTTTTTTTTAAGATCAAAAATAACGAATACGATTTTTTTTCGAAATTTTATAAATATTTTTTTCCCAAAAACTGTTCGACAAATATAAAAAATAAAAATACAAAAAAATTTCATTTGGTCAAAGCTAGATAATGGTTGAAAGAAAACTCTGAAAAATGGTTATTGAGGGTACCCCTAAGTTTATGCCAAAGCTCCCCAGCAATTTGAATAGATTTGCTTGTGTATTCAAATTTTCAAATTTTTTTTTTTGATTTTTAAAACTCAATACATACTCGTATTTCGAAAACCCCATGCTAGATTTGTTTTTTAAATTTGAGAAATACAAGATTCTGAACATAATCTACAAGATGTGGGAAAAAATTTATTTCACCTAAAAATAAAGGTATCCACCATACATATATTAAAAAATGGTTTTCAAAAATCGTATTTGTTTTCGAAAACGGCGCATAGAATTTTGATAAAATTTTTTTCTTTCAATTAATTCTTATGATCTTTAATTTAATAAAAAGAAAATTGAAATTAAGATATTACAGCTTGAAACCTGCCATGGAAGTAAGAGCTGTGTAGCCCAAACAGTGCGTTCTTTCAAAAGAAGTTTTGGCCAAAATGAAGCACGAACTGCGTCTGCTCCTCGTCGTCGTACGGTGCGAACAGACGAGAAAGTGGCTGCTGTAGCCAAGAGTGTGAGACTCAATGCACGAACATTAACTCACTTAACAGCTCACGATCTCAACCGCTCAACATTTCACGCACTAGTCTGAGAAGAATTCTGCACAAAGATCTGAGATTTTTGAGTGACAGAATGCACTACTACGAAGCAGCCATTTGAACGACGTTGTGTTCCATATAAATGGGAAAGTTTTCTCTTACTAATAAAGTCATACCTAATATACCTACATGGAAATTTATTGTAGGTATTAAAAAAAAAATTTGTATTTTACCCACCCTTTATATATTTTTTATTAGTCTCATCTTAATCAACGGATGGCAGCCCTACTGATAATTCATTTAAAAGTGTTTCAGTTCATAGCACTCAATACGGCAACCCTTAAGGAGCTTATAAAAGGAGATACATAGCTCATTGAAAGCCATTACATTCAAAGTGAGAGCAAATACCCCTAGGTTCCATGTACTGATTATTTTTGTTGGATAAGGTATAATTAAATTGATGTTATAGTCTCGTACCACGAAAACAATGTTAATTTGATGGAGTCAACGATCAGCGGAGATTTTTCTTTTTAATTTAAAAAAAATCGGAGCAATCTGACATCTCTTTACTTCATACGATCACTGGAACTGTTTAATTCTAAAAAACTAATTACATTTTTACAAATGCCTAGCTGCCAGAAACAACATTTCTCTGCACGTGAAGTGTTGAAAAACTTCCCATAAGATACCTATTTCAATCTGTGACCAGGTGTTGTCTAAAAGTCCGATTTCCATCCTAATGCTTTCCGTTTCCTTTTTTAAATTTTTAGATTAAGCTCTTAAAGTTGCGCTGTAAGTGAGTTGTCGGCGGCGGGCGAACGGCTAACCCGGACATATAGAGATGCTTCGAGCCCTGATCCTATACTTCGGCGAGCAGTTTAGTAGTGCAGGTTTGTACCATACTCCTTCATTAATGCACATGCAGAAGCACACCCATATCCCATATGCAACACTTAAAGCAGATTCATTAGTTGGTTCTTGCAGCAGGATATGGAGATACATACTCGTATATGTATAATGAAATGCACGACGCCAAGCAAAAATGTCCTAGATGAACTTGCACCACTTTGTTAAAAGCGTTCTAACTGCAGCCGGAGGTTTTGAGATTAAGATTTTTTTTTATTATTTTCTGGAATTTTCTTTTATATTACTATTTTTTGTGTTGTTACGTCCTTATGGGAACTTTTAGTTTTGTCTGTGTGCTGTGGTTAAGTCTTTGGTGGCAATTTCGCACTACTATTGCATATTTTGTTTCAGTTTTTTTTTTTTTTTTTTTTTTCATTTATAGTAGTACTCGCCGTCGTTCGTCGTCGTCCTTTGAGCAATTCTTCATCTCTAAAAAGATTTTTTTCTATTTAAGTGGGTGGTTGATAATGGCAACAGCAAAGGGTGCAACAATGACTGCGGGGACATAGCGAGAAAGTACTGCGGTCGGTTTAAGACTGGAACATAAGGCAAAATGAGAGTTTTTACAATGCTTAATGCCAGTTTCTCGAGGGGGTTTGATAACACTACTTGAATTTTCGTATATGGCTGGCTGCAGTTCAAAGCAACAGCAGTGCATAAGTAGGTGGCAGGAGAATGACGTGCACCAAGCATTAAAAACCAAGTACCATGTGTGTGAGGATAGTTTTGTAAATTATTCAATTTAATCTTAGTGGAAGTCTGCAAGCGTATACTTAATTGTGGTTTATGCCATGAGAGTGCTTGTGCCCGTATTATGGGCTTTTTTGAAACTAAGCACATGAGTAGGTATGTATGTATGTATGTCTTCTTGAGAATAAAAAAAATTAAATTTTTTTGTAACTTGCTTAAATGGAAGAAGTAGTGTGTCTTTGATATTGTTGTGTGTTGCATTCTTTGGTGCCTAATAATTATATCTATTGTTGACCTCAACATATCCTTAAGGTTGCTCTACTAATTTTCGCTGATAGATAAATTTGCATGAGTATTGTGTTGTGGGATAAAAACAAACAAGAGGAAAAATAATTTTGTTTTCTTTTATGATAGAAAAAGGAATTTTTATAAAATAAGTGAGCTTTGTTGAAATGTCGATTTGCAGGGCGTAAATTTAATCCAATCGAGTTGGTGTATGATCCAAGTAAATCCAAGATTCCAACCAAATAAAGTAGCTTTGCTAAATGAGAGGATAGACCACTCAAACCAAGAAGATAGGCTACTACAAATGAGTCAGTTGCAAAGGTGAAGCTAACAACCTTAGCAATGATTAGAACACAACGAGTTATAGGGGCCTCGAATCATATAGATGACCTAACGTGTGTAAGAAAATTGTCAAAGCAATGAATACGAAACACAATGTCAAATTTTTAAAATGTACTTATTGTCATTTGTCTTCGATTTTGTCCTTTATATTTATATGTTAACACAAACAGTTAATACAAATGTAAGTCGCTTTCATTAACTTTTTAAGAAACCCAGCAAATTTTATTGCACTTTAATAGAATCATGTCCTTTTTACTCGATGGTAAATTATCAATATGTAAATCTACAGTGAAAAATTTGCATTACCTTAAGCCCTTAATTTTGAAATGCATATATAAGAATCTGTGATCAAGGAAAATCCCCGTTATTATTTGAGAAGAAAAATAAGAAAGCACTTTTTTCTGAGATCAGAAAATGGGAGAAACTAAGGTCATACGAATTTTAAAGTGAAGGCTTATTATTGCTACTATACTCTGTCCAACAAAAATATGCAGTGTGGGCAAGATAGGACGTTTGCCTCGCATTCTGGCTACAGTAGATTGCATAAATTTGTAGTTCATTAAAGCTCTCACAGGGTTGTCGTAGTGTTGATTTTAAATGGATTCTTTTTTAAAGCCCTAAAATCAAAAGCACCTCAACAGAAACCCAAGGAAAAAGAACTGAAGAAGTTAGCAAATGAACAAGGGTAACTCTGAACGCACATCAATATTTGATGGGTGTTGAAATTGAATAGCACCAACAGCCATAGGCCACAGCAATTCAGTGCACACTCCACTCAGATGTGCAGTCAATAGGACGTCGGGCCTGCGTCAGATGCAATCGAAAATTTATGGGCGCACAAACACTTTTTATGGAGGTGCAAAAATATAGCACGCTACTGATTTTCAAAAAGCTCTCCCATAAGACGTGTACTGCATATTTTTGTTGGATGAAGTATAGATATTTTGATTACTTAAACTAAAGAAAATTTGCGAGTCTCTTTTTTCTGAGTGTTATAATATGAAACAAATTATCTTATCACCGCAGATAAACTGATTTATGAGGAAATCCAGCGTACCTTAAGATTTTTGTTTAAAAAAAAATGCAAATTATTAGCACACCAAAACAGTTGATGTTTTTATAATCAAAGTAACGTCAGAAATGTAAATCAAGTCGCGTTACTAAAATTCATCAATGCATCAAAACTTAATTGATAAAAATATGTCGAGTTTCTACACAGGTGCACAAAAAATAAAAAAGTAGTTAATTTCAAAAACTGAACCTACATATCCTTACGTATTTTGACGCGCTTGATTTGAATTTCAAGTTATAATTGGTCCACCACCCTCCAGTTTTTTTTCAAATCGTAATAAGCTTACGATAAGTTCATCGACCATTTTTTTTTTCTATTTCTTTATCACTTACTTTTTGTTATATGACCTTATTTCATAACTTATACATCAATTTAGTGTTTAAAATTATAAAATAATAAAATAAAAGTCCGAGAAACTTACATGAAATAAGTTTAAAAGTTTTATCAATTTTCGTTTAAAATAAAAATTCATTTTAAATAATCTATTTAGTGGAATAAAAAATGATATTTAATACAGTTACTTTTTCAGCACTCACTCTCTGGATAACTTCAGGTTTCTAGGCATTTCTAAACTTTTTTTGAGTGTGCTCTTTAATTTTCTACATCTAAATTAAAAATTACGCTGTAGAACATTTTTTTAATTCCTCGATAAGTTTGTAAATTTTTAAGGCACATTAAATTTTCTGGGCCGAATTTCTTCGTTTTTTTATATAGAATATGCACAAAAAATTTTATTACGATATATAAATGCATCAAAAAGTTATGAAAAGAAAAGTGTAACGTCTAATTTTCAAAAAGAGCGAGGGACGTGTTTTTCTTAATTCACCATTTAAATATTATTAGTGGCACACCCAAATATCAACATAGATTATACTTAGTGAACTAACTACAATAATTGTTTCAATTTTCAGGTTGATCAAACATTGCATCAAAAAGTTACAAAGTTTTGAAATAAAAAAACATTGAAAGGAAAAAATTAAATTATTAAATTTCGTTGTTTTCACGTAATAAAATAGCTGTACATTCAAAATTAAAACATTTTGTGTTGAAATATACATATACATCATCTTTCTATTTAAGTCCTATTTAAAAAATTACACCAATAACAACTATTTTAATGAACTATATTTTTATATCTGCTAGTGACATAAAATCCTAAAGTACGCTGGATTTCCTCTTATATGGTTCAAAATCACCAAGGTGCATTATGTGGTTCAAAATCAAAAATGTGCAGAATTGGGCTTACTAGCAATGCAATGTCTTAGGGGTTTAATTGGTGGGGAACATCATCGACCACCCGAATCAGCTTATGAGAAGGATGACCACAGAACAACGACATCCCGAGCCGAGGTACCTCAGTGTGATGGAAACTCTGGATGACAACGTAATCATGGACAACGAGGAAGTAGTCTCGTTCTACGCTGACATTGGGTCAGCCTACCACCGCGGCTAAAACGCCATCCCTGCCCACAACCCACAAAAATCACCACTGACAACCAGGAATGAACACCCTGAAAACAATACAACCGACATTTTAAATTTAATTTTTTTTTCGTCATGTAAATTTTATATAAAAATAATTTAACATAAGTCACTGTATATAGTTAGGCCCCCTATGAGCCAACAAATGTAAACTTTCATACATATGTAGTATCTTATTAGTTGTAAGCCAAATTGTAAATAGTATGTTCAATAAAACAAAATTGAATTGAATTGGGTTTAATTGGTACCAAAATGAGGGTAGTGAGTAGTAGAATTTTGTTTATTCTTACAAAATTTTGATTTAAACTTTCTTTTAAATCCACCTTTATTATTTCACTGATAGAAATCAATTTCAATGAACAGCTGATTTTCGTTCCTTTAATATGGAACACAATCGTTGCACTGTTCGATTCTCTTTCTATTCTCAAATGTCAGTTTTCCTTTCAATGGTCAACTCTAGCCTCAAATGCATAGAATTGATTGTAATCAGCCACTGACAAGATCTTTTACTAAAACCAATTTTTCAATGATTGCTATAACTGGCTTGTCAAAAACATGAAGTCAGCATTCCACTGATTTGTTCCAATGATGCATTTAAATGAAAGCTATATCTGGGGTCTAAATCTTGACTTTATTGAGAAAAGAAAATTAATAAAATACTACAATTAACCTGTTTTGTGTGTCACGAAACAATACAATTTATTAAAGAAGGAAATTTTAAGTTAAATCAATATAAATGCAGAGAAAGTGGGAACGCGTCTTAATATATATGTACATACGATCTTCAACAACAAGTCAAAAATATTAATGAAAAATTTAAGATATTTACCACCTGTCATTACTTAATATACCATATTTCTAATACAAAATCTAGTTTTGCAAAGGATACTACAAGAATTTTTTTTAAATTATAAAAATGCAAAAATAGTTTGTTTGATAGCACATAAGTCATTTCAGTGAACGCATCGATAAATCGACCAAAAATAATGTTAAGTGAACGGAACGCAGCCATTCGGTGTCAAACATCAGTAGAGGAAGCAAAGAATGGCAAAGCCGACTGTCAGTGTATTTTTCGTAAAAATTAAATATATTAATATACAAATGTTGTAACAGTATAAACTAAGAGTCATCATTATACATAGTTTGATTTTTTTTTGGCATAAAAACAATCTTGAAATTTGCTACCTAGGTGATTTTGAGCCATTATGTTAACATAAAATGGTGATATCAATGGATCCTTGCAAAAAAAAATAATTGCTCCAGAAACCTGTTTAAAATCCGAAATCGCGAATTCTCTGAAGTATTGCGAATTAAATTCAATAGTCTTGCTTTTGGTTTTCGGATGTATGGCTCATTGTAAACTACAATTACAAATTTGTAAACTGATTTTCGGTTTCACAAACTACAAACATAATTCCAACAAATGTGTAAGAAAGGAGACAAAAAATAGAGGAAATTGTAATTTAAAATTACAAAAAAAAGCCGTTTCACCTTTTAATTTCCAGACTTGTAGACTACAATTTTTTGCACAAATTTGTGAGTCGGCCGATAGAGAACATCAACAATGGCTGCACAAACACGATGTACCGATTTGCAAACTGTATATTTAGATATACCGTGCATGCCTGCGATCCCTTGATACTGTCCTCCATTTCCAAGCCAGTGTAAGGCTGTAATAAATTGCTGCATCGGTGTCAATGAAAAGTTTTTTTCAGTCTCATTTGCAATCCGTGGTCCAATTTGTCCTATTAGTTCCTATGCCTAACACGTTTCAAGCGAAACTTTTCGTTGAACGTAAAAGTATCCGAAATTTTGTAACTTATAAGCGGTCGATAAATTTTTCTTCGTCTATTTAGCACGAAATGGTCACTAGGCTGGGTCAAAAATTTTTTTTTTACATTTCTAAAGGGGCTCAGCGATAAAAAGGTGCTAAATGGTGTTATTAGTATATACCTAAAGTTTCATTAAATTATTTTAAGTTTAACTGCCTCCGGATTGGGGTTGCATTTTTGGAAAAAAAATAAAATTCCGTAGAAATGTGTTATTGTATGCATGTCCCAAAAGTAATTAACCAAAGGTCATTAAGGGTTGTTTATGGACAGGACATAAGAAATTAATAAGTGGAAAAACCTTACATAATTTTACACAAATCTACCTGCCCCTAGATAAGAAAATAATTAGTGAAAAAACCCTACATAATCTACCTGCTCCTATATAAAACCGCAGGGTTGTTTATGGGCAGGACATAAGAAATTAATTAGTGGAAAAACTTTACATAATACCTAATACAGATACCTAAATGCTCCTATATAAAGCTGCTAGCGCAATCAGAGAAGTCAGTTCCAATTGTGAATTTGTGATTTAAAGATTAAAAAAGTAAAGTGCAGTTTTCCAATAGAAAAGTTTTGTTCATACGTATTAGTTACAACTTATTAGTTGAAATTTCAAGCCCAAGCGCTAAAGTTATATCAAGTGAAGTTTTAAAATACAAGTGAAGTCTGATTTTAAGATAAAACGTCGAAAACGATTTGGTGTCCCGGATTGAGAACTAAAGTGCAAAAAAAAATGGAACGTACTAGAAACAGTTGGCAGTGTCCTCTATTTGGTGATATTTGTGATTTGAAAGACAACATATTGCCAACCTATGAAGATGTGATGAAGTTTTATGAGTGGACCCGACACAAAATTAAATATGAAAAAGAAACTAAAAAAGAACCGACTTATAAAGAAGTGGAAATCGTAGTAATTGAAAAATTAACGGAAATATGGGCCAAATCTTCTATTCCTACCGTAGAACCGAAACGAATGAAGGTAATGTTACAAACATATCATGCAAAGTGCAAAAACCTTCTTAAGTCTCACCCAAATATACCCAAAAACAAGTTGGAAGAATTTCGTCTAAGAAGCAAAGCATTATTTGATATTTCGGCTTGCAAATTAATGCCAAGATTTTACAAAATGTACTTGTTCTAAAGTTAAAAAAGTACCAGCAAGAGAACACACCTTCATAATAGACCAACGAACAGCTAGGCAAATGGTGATAGGTGGTATTGACGTAAATACAACGAAAGAGATTTCAAAAGCATTGAAAAGAAAATCGGAACGAGAAAAATCAATGGAAAAACAACAAAATCTAACTGAAATACGTACGGAAATGTGGGATAATACGTCTGAATCCGAAAGTGACGTAGGAGATTGCGAAGAGCCTAGCCTTGAAATGCGGTTGCCGACTTCAGTGAAAAAATCAAAGAGGAATAATTCAACTGCAGTTGATTACGCTTTATTGTCAAAAACTTGCGATAGATTTGGGGTATCAGACAGGGCGGGAGCAGCCATCGCGTCAGCAGTCCTGCACACATCCACATCACAAATAATAGACAAAAATAAGCTGCGTCGAGAAAGGGAAAAGACCAGACAAAATATGATTTTGCAACAAACTGTTTCAGAGATACCCGCATTATATTTTGATGGAAGAAAAGACCAAACATTGACGATATCTGAAAAAGATGGCAAAAACTACAGACAACGTATAGTTGAGGAACATATTTCTTTGATTAAAGAACCTGGCTCAATATTTTTAGGGTACATTACACCTTCTTCAGGCACTGCCAAATGTATAGAACAAGAAATATTCAACTTTATAATGAATGCTGGTGTATCGATGGATAACTTAGTCGCAATTGGATGTGATGGCACCAATGTAAATGTAGGAAAATACGGCGGTATTATACGGATGCTCGAAAAAAGATTGGATAGGCCATTACAGTGGATCATTTGTTTTTTGCATATGAATGAGCTACCATTGAGACATATTTTTCAACACATTGATGGCAGTACTTCTGGACCTCTGACATTTTCAGGAATAATTGGCAAGGAACTGGAAAACTGCGAAAAACGGCCTGTAGTTCAGTTTCAACCTATTCCCACTAGCTTACCGACGGTTTCTATTGAGGATATTAGTACAGACCAGAAGTACCTATACAGAATAGTGGAAGCAATTTCAACGGGCATATTTCCAATTGATTTAGCAAACAAATCACCAGGAAAAATGTCACATGCTCGATGGCTAACTCGCGCCAACAGGATTCTTCGCTTCTACATATGTTTCAGTAGAGTCTGCCTCTAACAATCTAATCACCCTTGCAACGTATGTCGTCAAAGTTTACGCTCCAGTATGGTTTTCTGTAAAACCTCATCCCAGCTGTAAAGATGGACCGAGACACTTTTTTAAACTCATCGAGCTTTCTAGATATTTACCAACAAACTTGAAAGCTGTCATCGACCCAGTAATTCAAAGAAATAGTTACTTCGCACACCCGGAAAATGTGTTGATTGCAATGCTGACTGATTCCCAGCCACATATTCGAGAATTAGCTGCCCGTCGAATCTTGAAAGCAAGATCAGAGACTCCTGAAAAATTGCGCCTGTTTCAGCTACCAAAGTTAAACCTTAATGCTTCAACATATTATGATATTTTGAATTGGCAACAAAATATTACTGAACCACCGATTTTAAAGTCGATAACCGAAGAAAATCTCCGATGGTTTGTTGATCGAAAAGGGGAAGGAGAAATAGATTTATTAAGTCTTCCTTGTCACACTCAAGCTGTTGAGAGGGCTGTCAAAGCTGTGACTGAAGCCTCACTATCGGTGCTACTATGCCTACTCGAAACGATATTCTTATTGAAAATTACAAATTGTAATCAAATCTAAACATCATCTTTCTATTGTAAGAAATTTTCATAAACTGAACAAAATTGTAAAGTTATTTGATTTGGTGAAACACAAACTTACAAAAAAGAATTATATTTTACAAATTTGTATTTGTAAACTACAAAAAAAAAATATTTTGGTGAAACGAAAATAATGAAATTTCTACAAATTTCCCTTTTTAATCTACAACTACGATTTTGTAAAACAATTATCTCGTGAAACAGAATTAATCGATTTTCTACAAATTTGTTAAAAAAGCACTTGTAATTAACAATTTGTAAGTTGGTGAAATAGACCACTGATGGCCTATCTCTCCGAATAGTGGCACAAGTCTTTACATTCTTTTGAAGAAGTTGTTGTACTTGATACTACAAACTCATTTGGTAAAGTTTGACATCAAATTCTCTTATGGAACTTACATTTGGTTTAGATAAATTTCTTCATCGTTGGATTAAAATATTTTTATAAAGGACGGGCCAAATACAAGTTTTTTTTTTTAAATGCAATAAAATGAACAAAATTAAATTTTTTCCATGTTTTATGGCTGTATTAGTAAAGGCAAACATTCTCATTAATTATGGAATACAACGTCATTCAAGTGGCTTTCTCAGCTGGTCGTGCGCCTCCCATTGCAATTACAATTGGACCTTGTAAGCGAATAATCCGAGATCTTCGTGCAGAATTCGTCTCAGGCAGTTTTTTGTTGCTATTGAGCTGTTGAGATTGATGGTGAATTGATGTTTTTAAATTGAGTCCCACACATTCCACATTCTCGTCTGTGCGCACCATACGGAAACGTGGACCATTAGTGTTGTCCACAAACGCACTGTTTGGAATACTCAGCACCCACGTTGGAATAAAGTTTTCAATATTTCTAGCGTAAAGCGACTCATTTCCCTCCGCGGACGTATGATACTGACTGAGCTGTCAGTGTCAACACATTTACACATGTCATTAAGTTAGTTACAATAAATAAGTTTTCTTAAGTGTAATGTTTTTTAATCCGCGAGCGCAAAATCAGCTCTGTTTCTTTAGGTTGGTTATACTCGTATTTTCTGTTTACATTTGGATTACATAAGTGCCTTAAGTCTAGCATGGGTTTTGTTAGATTTATGATCTTCACGTCTGCTGAAGCAGTGCTAACGGTCGTTGGCTGGTTATGAACGGGTGCCTAGATATAGATCATTGTTTAATGCTGGTTGGTGTTTTGGTGGCTTTGATGGTTAAACTTGAACCTTTCGAAGAAGTGAACTCCAAGGTATTCAACATGCTTGCGGGTGATAACTGTGTTATCAGGAAGAGTCCGGGAGAGATTTTTTTCATTTTGTAGCTAGGTTCGTAGGCGCGTAGCTAGGTTTTGATGGTTTCAAAAGTGCTTACATGAAACGTGAAATACATGCTCTACAAAACTCGACCTGTGTCGTTTTTAGGTTATTGGAGGAGACGATTAAACCGAAACCTATATGAGATTTACGAGTACATAGATGCAGATTTAGTCTAAGAAGCCAAACTAATTTGTCTGCATTGTTTTGGACTCATCGTTCCTTATATCGGATGCAAGATCACGGATTTTGTTCGGATGACTAGAATTTCCGTGTCAGCGATCGTAAAGGAAATGATAGGCCTCCGTTTCTTAAAAATTGTCATCTAGGTTACCTTTGTTGTCGCCATTATAAAGCTATTAGAAAAATATTTCTACTTTACGATGATTACATGTTTAGACATTTAAATTTGATAGCTAAGGAATAAATGATCCACCTTTATTGGCTTCAAATTAGGTTATACAGTTTTCCTTTTGAGTGGTTTGGATAGTTCTATATCTTATATGCATGGAATAACTACTGTTTCGTATAAACTGATTTTTTATAATAGATACTTTATTTGTTATTCATCGAACGTTTCCCGAAAATTCAAATAAAACTTCTAACAAAAATAAAGGAAATCTGAATTAGGTACCCACATTCCATACATAAAAGGAAAAACATCTTAGCTTTAAACCCATAACTATCTCGCAAGCTGACAAGCTGCGTCTATTCATTTCGTTTAATTGCTTGCGTGGATAGCAACGGTTCATCATCAAAATTCCGAATTGAAGACGATCTGAGTTGCTCTTCTCTTAACTTTTTTGGTTAATTCCCTTGAACAACTCTAACAACACCAAAAAAATAAAACCGGAGAAAACGAAGGACATACTTTTGGGTATCTCTATTTTTACAAACTTCGTCGTTAAACTAAACTTAGATTCATTTTTGGTACAGAATAAGTATAACTTTTTCACTCTCACACTTATATATATGGTAAACTCATTAAACAACGAAACCAAAACGCCCTTAAAATTGCATTTATTTTTCTCAAATCCTTGATACAAGTATGTCTACTTGTCTTCACTACCCCCACTACCATACCGCTTGCATTTTATTCCTTGCGTTCATGCTCTTAAACTTTTAGTCTCGTTATCACAGCTGTCTCTCCCAATGTGGTTGTTACCGTAATGCTGAAACTTAAGGAACAGAAACTTGGCCTCAACAATGGCATCCATACATTAATCTATGCGATGACAACTTGCAACGATGTTGTGGCCATATTTAATTTCGGGGTAATTTTAGGTGTCATCTTCAATCCGGGTAAGTGCAACAATTGAATTTATTGAAATTTGATTATGGAATTCATGAATGCAATATTGTTATTCCGCAGGCAAATTATCAGAGCAGATATTGCAAGGACCTGTTGGTATTGTTGTTGGTGTGGTTTATGGTTACATCTTTGGGTTGATTTTAGTTTACTTTCCATCCAAGAACTCGGTAAGTTATTTTACATATTTAAATATTTTGGAATTTGATGTTGGCAGATATAGATAAAGCAATTTTAAGAAAAAACGAGAAAACTTGGTCCTGTGTGTCTGTCTATACAAGGCTAGGTACATACATTTGCATAAACTGAATTTTTGTATAAAAATGTTGTGCGGTAGTAGATAAGGTGGCATAGGAATTTTTGATTTCTTCTTGAAATATAGTTTCTATTGCAGCAATTTTTATTTTAATATTTTAAAACTTAAATCTCATAGAAAACATCAGCGCTATCACATATTAAGGGTATTCATGAAATGAGATAATTTTCCGCTTTGTAGAAAGATATAACTTTCCGCAACATGTTTTCATGAATACCCCATAAAAAATACTTGCGCAAATGTGGGAAATATTTTGTGAAATGTCAAACTAAAAGTCAAAATCCATAAGTCTTTAATTTATCAGGTTTATTTCTTCACCTTCCGAGGTTTATCACGATTTTCCGCGCTTACATGAATACCCTTATTATCCCAAGAATTTCTGTACAGATTTTGATAATTTTTTTTAACCTTTTTGAAAAATATAAAACGGATACGATTTTATAAACTTGTTTCCCTCATATTTTTTTAAAAGAGTATTTTCTTGTGCTTCCAAACAAATTTCAGAAGATATTTCATTAAAAAGAGTTGAGATGCTGCCCCTGCCAATTTTAAGTATGTATAAAATGGCAAACTGTAAGGAACGGATTTGGGTAAATACGAGTAAGATTTTACTCATAGATTATATTCACGCATTATTCAATTTAATACCAGTAAAAATGAAATGCACGACTGGATCGCACAAACTTGCTCTCACGCAAACAACTGAGAATTTCAAAAATGAATGTTATTAGAGAAAAATTGTTCATAAGCATAAAATTAATTTCTTAATAGACTAAAACAGTAGTAGTTGGAGCTAAAAACAGAATGCCATGTGATTCAAGCAAATATTACCTTATACAAGAACAAAAATTATAAGTCTGTACTGGTCCCTTTAAAAACTAAGCTTTTATATACAAAATTTTTAAAATATTTTAAAGAAAAAAATTTAGTACGCCAAATTATAAGTCTGTACTGGTCCCTTTAAAAACTAAGCTTTTATATACAAAATTTTTAAAATATTTTAAAGAAAAAAATTTAGTACGCCAATTTAAGGGTTTGTATTATTTTTCGAGTAAAAATTATATTTACAAAAAAAAATATTGAGCCGTTTCTGAAATATCGAATTTTCCAAAAAAAAAAATATTTTTTTTTTTCAAAAATTCAAAAAGTTTTGAAATGCAATGTCTTCTTTCTAGAAGCTTCTTTATAAAAAATTTCATTAAAATCTTTTATGTCGATAATTAGAAATTCTAAATTTAAAAAAATAGTTCTATGGTATGTATAGTCAGTAATATCTTGATTTCAATTTTTAACTTCCCATAGGGAGTTATTGTAATCGGTCCGATTTGTCAAATTGGAATTTTTGACATTTCTCGACGTTTCAAGGTCCCTAGAGGCTATATCAATCATTTTTAGAGAGATGTCTGTGTGTGTGTGTGTACGTACGTTCGTACGTTCGTACGTTCGTACGTTCGTACGTTCGTACGTCCGTACGTTCTTGTACCATTTTTCGTCGTCGATATCTCAAGAACGAGTAAAGATATCGACTTCAAATAAATTTTGTTTAATAGATAATAACTTCAAAAGAGGCTGAAAGGGCGTTTATTAAAATTCAGTGAGTAGTTTTTTCACTATAACGGTTTAAAAAAAAAGTAAAAATTTTGCTTAGTTTCAAATATCTCACGAAAAAATAATGCTATTGATTTCAAATAAAATTTAATGTACTCATTATAAGGTCATACAGATTTGGTATGAATTTGGAGAAAAATGAACATACCGTTATTTTTTTAAATAAAAAAAACGAAAAAAAAAATTTAATAACCCAGATATTCTAAGAACGGAAAACAATTTGAATCTCAAAATAATTTTATTTTACGAAAAATAATGTGTTTGACAACTGGTGAAAATTTCAAAAAAAATCAGTTTACAGTTTTTTTACAAAAAATAAAAAACCATATAAAATTCTATTGAAAATTGGTAAAAATTGTTTTTCGACTCAAATTTCTCGAGAACTTGTAGTGATATTGACTTCTAACTTAGTTTATTTTATACATAGTATAATTTTGTACAATTGGTAAAATGTTGACAAATATTGAATTGATAGTTTTTTTTTTTTGAAATAAAAAACTATTAAAAATTCTAGTGAAAACTAGTTAAAATTGTATTTCAAGTCGAATTTCTTGGGAATGAACACCGATAGTGCCTTCTAAAGTATGTTGTTTTATACATAGATACCTTCCCGTAAGAATGTATACTAAGCGACATTTCTAAAATTGTTCAGGAAACGAAAAAAACGAAGAAAGTTCGTTGGCGAAACCCAGGCCAAAACGTGGCCCTTAACATATATTATATTTCCTCATCAAAAAGTCATTTTCGAAAAAAGTGTCGCTTAGTACATTCTTACGGGAAGGTATCGACATAATACAATTATTAACATATGGTTAAATTTTGACAAGTATTGAATTGACAGTTTTAACAAAAATATAAAAAAAATCTACTAAAAAGTGGTAATATTTGTTTTTCGACTAGAATATCTCGAGAACGAGCAATGATATTGACTTTGCCATTATTTAATTTTATACATAATACATTTTCTAACAAATGGTTTATATTTGACATATATCTAGTTTTAGAGCGGATATATTTTGTAAGTACCCTTCCATCAATAACCAAACCATATCTTTTATATTTGAATATTTCGTTTTTAATTTTTTTTCAATTAAAATGTTTGGAACCGAAATAATAAAGTAATTTCTATAATATAATACATAATTTTATAATTTTATTATCATCTTAATTTTTAGAAGAGTGTATGTACTGTACATACGTATATGAATGAGGTTGTTCAGTTGTACCCAAGTCCCACATATTCAAATTCCATTAATAGCTATGTTAAAATTGAAAAAACGTCACAATATGTTTTTAACTTTTTGTCCATGAAAAAGATGTAAAATTCTACTCAAAGTTTTCTTACCACAATGGGAAGTTATCAGTGTGGGTCGCACCCAGCCTCTTTTTTTTTATTAAATTATAGATCTTAAAAATTAATCAAAAGAAAAAAACTTAAGCAAAATTCTCGGAACCGTTTTCGAGAAAATAACGATTTTCAAAAACCATTATCTTACCATTTGTATGGAGAGTACCGTTATTTTTATGTAAAATATTTTTTTTTTCTTACATCTTGTAGCTTATATTAAGAAACTTTTATTTTTCAAGTTTTTAAAAAATCGAGCATGGGGTTTTTGAAAAATTGAATTTTGAAAAAAAATTGAAATTTTTTTTAAAAATCCAAAAAATTTTTTTGGAAAATTTGAATACCCAATGATATTTAAACTGCTGGGAAGCTTTAGCATAAAAATGATCAAAATCGGTTGTACCGTTTTAACTTTAACTAAATGAAATCTTTTTAATTTTTTTTTTTTTCAAAAAATCTGTGGGACAGTTTTTGAATTAAAAATACTATTTACCAAGTTTAAAGAAAATCGGCCGAGCCGTTGATCTTTGATCAAAATCTAGAGCTCGTTTTTTTTTCCGAATGCATAATTTGCCTTATAGTACCTAAAAGTCGCGAGTAAAATCTACTGAATGCATGGCTGTGTAAGATTAATTTATAAAATACAGGGTGCTTTAAATGTACCAAGTCGATTTGATTTAGTTGCCATTTTTGCGGGAATTTGTCAGTTGAAGTTTAACAGTCGTAGGGAGTGGTTGGTAATAATAAATTAAAGTAGCAGGGAAATGACCTTTAAGTTCGGCGAGACTAGAGTGCTGGAATTTTCCGCCATTTTCAGTGTTACATATTTCCTTGAGGATACCAGAATCAATTCTTTAGCAGTTACTAGTGACCACTATCGGGACATTTTGGAAAACTTTCTTGTGTCCAAATGTGATCATTTTAACCTACAGAACATGATTTTCAAACAATATATCTAATGCCAAATCACACACAGCTCGTGCTACGAAGTGAATCTTAAGATTAATTTTTCTGGCCGAATAATGTCAGAAATTGTGGTAATATCAACTGATCAACTTCATATTTTACATAAATTTGCAATCTTATACAAACAAAAATTAGTTAAATTTAGACATTCTGAAAAATGACTTATATTCACACAATTGTTTTTTTTTTTATTTTTTTGTCCGGTCTCTTGTTTCTTATTTGTATAAGAATTTTTGTTTCATTTCGGTTAAATTTGGATCAAATTGTGTTCGATCAAATTCAGTACATAATTGAACTGGTATTGGTTCAAATTCGGCGATTGAATTTCATCGAAATCGAAATGAAAATCGAATCGGAGCAGTATTGAATAATTTGAGTGAAATGGAAAAGATCGAGTGATTGATTCATTGACATGATCGAATCATTTTAGTAATCGACTGTTGAACGATTCGATCATTTGAAATGAACGATTTACACAGCTGTATTAAGGACAGCATTAGAAATGACGAATTTGCTGAACTTACAACAGAATTCTAGAAAATTGTTATACTATTCTATTGCTCTATAGCTGGCCTTTGCGCCACAGCAAGAGGTGCCCACTCGACCAACATCATATCAGATTTCATACTTAATATTAAAGACCATATAATTAATCAATAAAATATTAATTATAAAATTGTATTTCATTTAAAAGTGATTGAAAAAATAACATCGACCTAAAACAGAAAACATTTTGTTACTATGGTAGGTTGGTCTGGTGGAATGCAAGATGTGGATTGACCTACATATGTACTTATGCAGTTCTTAGACACGCTTGAATCGCACAGACATTAGCTCGACGGTGGGGTGGGATCCTGCAGCTTAATTCCTTGGCCCCCTTCCTTATTCCCCTTACAATCCTCTCACAATTTTACCAAATCAATCGCACTTAGCTTGAACAATTTACTCGTGTAAAAGAATTACTACCTCTTGCTAGGAATTGACAAATCCTCCAAGAGTATCTCATGTCATGACAAGAATCGGAATTGGCCTAAAATTGTAGGTTCCATCCATTTCTCCAAAGCCGCACACAGAAATGATTGATAGTTATAAGCAACTAGGCTATAAGGCTCTCAATTTATTTCTTATTTTAAAAATAACGATAGGTTAGGTTAGGTTTAGCGTTTAGGTGGCTACTGGCCGGAAAAGCCAACATACTTAGACCAATATTTGGTCCGTTGTGATACCACAGGATTTCAAAAGATCACCTTTACTCTTTAAACCATTTGGAGCTAGCAATGAAGCGTTTGATAGGCACTCACCATACAATGTTAAAAAAATGTTTTTCGAAAATCGAATTTTTCGCGAAAATGGCCACTAGAATTTCGATAAAATATTTTTCTTTCGATTAACTTTTACGTTCTTTAATTCAATAAAAAAAATGAATTTAATATATTACTGACTATATCTACCAGAGAACCATTTTTTGAATTTCTCATTATCGGCTTACGGGATTTTAATGAAATTTTCTTAGGGAAGCTTCTAAAACCTTGCATTTCAAAACATAAAACGAAAATATTTTTTTGAATTTTTGAAAAAAAAAATTACATTTGTATTGCATTGCATTGAAGAATTTAAATCAAAATTGTCGAAATATAGTTTTAAGAAGAAAGTACCGTAAAGTTTTGCATATTTTGCTTTCTCTATTATTGGTTAGTTATAGTATTAGTATCTGTACTTCTAGCCTGATTGTAAAAAGTTCTGACTTTGAAAAAGGTACCACTGAAATTTCAATTTCAATTCCAACTTACTAATCTGGCAGCGAAAGAAGACTCTTAAAACAAAAGCGTTTGCTAATATTGGAGCTATTTGCTTACCTGTTTCAAGACACCACAAGAAAATCATTCAAACTCTCTCAACTCTATTTGCATGTTTTACAATAAACTACATATTTCGAAAATAACACAGTACGATGAGATACTGCTTTCTATTTATCTGAAGGATGCATTGACGAAGTTAAGGGAACAGTCATTTGAGGAATACGTTTCCACCCTTATTATAGGAGTGAATAATAAACAATGTTTAATAAGAGGATCTCGTTCACCATCCTCGCTGTTTGTCGCTATAGTACACTCGTAGCTCCAGATATTCATAATAATTCTAACTCCCTCGGTGAACTGACTAATAAATACTTCTGAGCTCCATCAAGTAAATCCCTGGGGCATATAGTATCCCTTTTGTCGTCCAACGTTGACATTCTTGATATCTCATGCCTCTCAACTCTCTGCTCCATAAAAATGAATACAAAAATACGATGGGACAGGTTAGCTTAAGGACTATGGCGCAAACGATGCGCTGTTCCTGCTTTTGTTGACTGCTACTGATGATGCTACAAGGAAGAATCCGTCACTTCGACCTGTTCTACGGGTTGTTAATATATGCTGCCCGAAAAGGTCCTTCTGCTTTTCGGTGTAAAATTTGTGAAAATGACTAAGGTGTTCTTCAAACGGATAAATTATTCAGTCGGAATCGAAAGCGTGAGAGAAAGGACAAACAATGTAGAATCCGAATATCATCTGCATATATTTTGAATAACCATGACGGAAGGATTAAGCTGAGCGTGAAACTAAACAAAGGATTTGTTTTACCCTTCGAGTTGATGCAGATTTCGACTAAAATATTTCTGATACTTGATGGCATGACATTTTTGCTGAAACCTTGTGAGTGGAATGTCTTTTTATTTCGTAAGCAGTTCCTGTGAGAAGTGGAGGATAAATTATTGAAAGTTGTCATTCGATGAAATGTATGTTTTTTTATTTTTTTGATTAATACAATGTTTAAATGGGCATATAGAGCAGGAGGTGGTGCAATCCGTGTTTATTTGTCAATGATGACCTATGGAACCACTAACAATTAAAATAAAAAATACTTTTTAAATCGGTCTCACATATATACATATTATGTATATGAACGTACAGCTAGCTGCCTTTTAGTATTCATACTGTAACGGAAATCTGCTGCCGAGAATGGAATAAAAAGGAATTCAAAAAAAATGATATTTGAATTATTCAATTGTTTTATTATTTTTTTTTTTTTTAAAGAAATTTATTTATTTGTTCAAAAAAAATTTGTATGTGATTGTGGAGAACTCCAGTTCCCGAGAGGTAAAAATTTTTTTTTTTTTTTATTTTCGTTCCTCCACAATCTGTTTCCACCTTGCTGTCGATCCAAAGAAAAAAGAGGGCTTTGGTCTCGAACGCACTCCCTTTTATAGCCGCCAAGCTTTGAGATAGCTGAAAGCTCTAACATAATTCGCCCTTAGTTTCTTCTACTTCTCCTTCTTTTCCACGTGTCCAGCTGTCAATTTTTTTGAAATTTATTTTCGCCCATTCGCCAAGTTGTCAAAATTCCATTGCCAAGTGTTTCAGACAAGGTGCCACGAAATTTTTGACATTTCGCAACACTGCCCCCTTCTTAAAACTCATAGTTCCACCTGAGTTTCTAATTCGATTCATATTTGGCAAGGCGATTGATGTGGACTACTTTTGTTTTCCTGGATCCTTGGAGTTGGATTCGATACACCAAATCGGATAACCTTTCCACAATCTTCACTGGTCCTTCCCAGTCACTCTGAAGCTTAGGACTCAGTCCCTTCCGACGCTTAGGATTGTAGAACCAGACCTGTTGATCAGGAAGAAAGTTAATAGGGTTCGCTTTAAGATCGTACCTTGTTTTCATAGATTCTCCTGCTGTTTGAAGATTAGCTCGTGCAATATTTAAAACTTTTTGAAGCCTTTTCTGAAGTTCTAAGACGTAAGTTGGCGCAGAAGATGAAGATGGTGGAACTCCGCGAAGAAGATCAGTGGGAAGCTTCAATTCTCGCCCGAAAGTAAGCATTGCTGGAGTGAATCCAGTAGCTTCATGTTCTGCTGTACGATAAGCTAATAAAGCTGGTTGCAAGTACTGATCCCAATCGTCTTGTAGGCTGTTAGAGTATTTTCCGAGATAGTCTAGTAGTGTGCGATTGAACCGTTCTACCATTCTATCTGACTGCGGGCGAAGTGGCGTAGTGCGAGTTTTCTGGGTACCTAAGGCATCCATAGTTCTTTGGAAGATCTCTGACTCGAAATTGCGACCTTGATCGGAATGAATCATGTGAGGAACCCCGAATCGACAGAAAACATGATCTATTAATGGCTGTAGTACCACTTCTGTAGTCTGGTTGGGGACTGCGAAACATTCTGGCCACTTTGTAAAGTAGTCCATGACTACAATTACGTATCGATTGCCGGTGGTTGTTCGGGGTAGGGGACCAAGGATGTCAATCGCTATCCTCTCAAATGGGTTCCCAGGTCGACTGGGTAGAAGTGCTCCTTTCGTTCGTTTCGTAGGGCCTCTTCGTGCGAGGCAGATAGGGCAGCGTAGACACCAACGTTTTACGTCCGATGAGCGGCCTATCCAAAAGTATCGACTTTTCACTTTTTGAAGAGTCTTCTTTTGACCAAGATGTCCTCCGCTCGGGCTGTCATGGAGGGCAGTCAACACATCTGAAACATTATTCTTTGGAATAACAAGCAGTTGACTCACAATACCAGTGTCGTCTTTCCATGCTAGAGTTATAACACCACCTTCTTGTTACAATTGATCAAAGAGGGCCCAATAGGCTTTTACTTCGGCATTTTCTTCCAGAATTTCATCTCGACTCGGACGATACCCTTTCTCTAACCAAGTTTTGAGTTTTACCAGCGTTGGGTCTTTCATTTGTTCCTCTACCACGTTTCGTGAACTTTCGACGATGTTGACGTGCTCCACACGTAATGACTCTTTTTCTTCTTCTCGCGTACAGTGCTTACAATTTCCACACGGCCTACGAGATAAAGCATCCGCATTGCCATGTTTTGGTCCAGGACGATGCTGTATTTCGAAATCATACTGTTGTAGGCGTTCAATCCAGCGAGCCACCTGGCCTTCTGGCAGCTTAAAGTTGTAGAGCCATCGAATACATGCATGATCTGTTCTCAAAAGGAATTTCCTGCCAAAGAGATAATGATGAAAGTGATGGGTACCCAAAACAACTGCCAAGAGTTCCCTCCGAGTAACGCAGTAATTACGTTCGGAGCGATTAATTGTTCGACTGAAATACTCCAAAACTACTTCCGTATCCCCTTGCTTTTGACTGAGAACAGCACCAATTCCCACATTCGAAGCATCAGTGTCTAGAATGAGAAGATCATTAGAGGTTGGATGTGCTAGTATGGGAGCGGTTGTCAGCTTTTCCTTCAGATTGAGAAAAGCTTCTTTGCACTGGAGATTCCAAGAGAAATTTCTTTTTTCCTCCGTAAGTTCTGTAAGTGGCTTGGCGATAGTGGAGAATCCCTGAATAAATTTTCGATAATAGGCACAGAGGCCTAAAAAGCTTCTTACCTGACGCTTCGTTTGGGGTGTTGGCCATTCTTGGACAGATCGGATCTTCGAAGGGTCGGTACTTAGTCCTTTTTCGGATACAATGTGCCCCAGGTAGAGCACTTGTTTCTTCAAGAAATGACATTTTCCAGGGCTGAGTTTGAGGTTTGCGTCTTGTAGTCGCTGAAAGATAACTTCTAAATTAGTGAGATGTTCTTCAAAGGTTGTGGTGGCGCAGATTATGTCGTCTAGATAAATCCGAACTACTTCCAATGGAACTCCCTTAAAAGCTTCGTTCATTACCCTTTCGAACGTTCCAGGAGCATTACATGCTCCAAAAGGCATAACATTAAACTGCCACAGGTCACAGCCGTCGGTAAAGGCAGTCTTTTCCTTATCCTCTGGAGCCATCTCGACCTGCCAGTATCCACTTTGAAGATCCATGGTAGAAAACCAGCTTACACCATCCTGAATTGTTAAAAGATCTTCTATCCTTGGAAGTGGATAGGAATCTTTTTTTGTAACATCGTTGAGGCGGCGGTAGTCAACACAAAATCGATAAGAACCGTCTTTCTTTTTTACCAGAACAATTGCAGAAGACCAAGGGCTGTTAGACTTCTCAATCACTCCGCGTTGTAACATGTCCTGTATGAGGGCGTTAACTTCTGGTCGTTTTGCTATGGGTATTCTTCGTGCTGGAGTTTTGATAGGTTTGGAATCGCCAGTTTCTATGCAGTGCTTAGCTATACCCGTCCGACCAAAGTCGTTGGGTCCGGATGAGAAGACGCTACGGAATTTTATAAGAAGAGATTTAAATTTGCAAACCTGATCCTGAGAAAGTTCTTCTGGACATTCCGGCATCAGATCCTCTAGAGCAATAATTGTCTTCTCTTTCTCTGTCGGTGATGGTATCTCACAAACTTCAGCAGCTGTCATTCGCCCTAACACTATGTTCGATGGAAGCGTGACATTTTGTGAAGAGGTGTTGGCAATCCTCACCAGCATCTGAGGTCGATCCGACTTAAGCAGACTTCGGGCAAGAAAAACACCAGTAGGCAGATTACTTTCATCGCAAGGTTCTATTAAAACGTTAGTTGCTTCAATCGCAAGGGGTGTCGGTAGCTCCAGAACAGTCTCCGTCCTGGCAGGGAGCATTTCTGGCGAAGTGGTGAGTAACAAGCATGATTCTTGCCTACTAGGTACCTGCAACGGAAGTTTCTTACCCCGAACTTCTAGCAAAGAAGCTCCAAAATCCAGATGACAACGATTATCAACCAAAAAATCTACACCCAATATGGTTGGCACATCGTGTTTAACCACAACAAATGAGTGTAAGAATTCCTTACCATTTAAAATCATCTTAATCTCTGCGGATCCCGACGTCCAAATTGTTCCCCCTGAGATGCCTTTAATCTCAATAGGTCGCCCTGTTGTTTGAACTCCCCTTGGCAAATAATTTTCTGCTAATATCGAGATATTTGCGCCAGTGTCAATTACTACCTTGCATAAACGGCCCCCGATACGTGCATCGACACACAAACTTGTTCCATTTATAGCACCCACGAATTTGCTGTCATTCTTCGCTATTCCTGTGTAGAGGCGGCGCTGTCCAGTTGAAGTGCTAGGTGCAGTTTATACTTGAACGCAGGCACCACTTGCTGTTTTCTCTATTTGGGTTCTTGTGCGAGTATCTGTAGAAGAGGAAACAATTTTTGGTTTTAAAAGTGGAGCAACCTTTGGTTCTACCACCGGCCTGTGCTCCGATTGGCCGGTAGTTTCTCGTTTTCCGATGAACTTGGAGGATGAATGCTAGCCGCACTCTCTGTTGAGCGCTTTTGATCTTTCGGACGGTTTCCTGGGTCCGATTGAGTCATTAAAACGGTTCTATGATTTCGTCTTTCAAATCTTAAAGTCATTTCCTGCGCAATCTGGAGTGCCTCAGACAAGTTACGAGGACGACCAACTATAACGAAGTTTTGCACTTGTTCGTCTCGAATACCTTCCATAAATTGTGAGAGAAGAATTTCATTAACTACTCCTTCAGAGCAGTTGGAAAAAGCAGCAACCGACAAACGTTGTAGCTGAATCGCGAATTCGGCTAAGGATTCCTTTTGGCGTTGTACTCGGTTCCGCAACTGAGAGTAGCTGACGTGATTGTCCATGCTGAATCGTTGCCGAAGGAGTCCTCGTAAGGTGTCGTAAGTTAACGGCTTTCCTGGGGAAAGTGCACTTAAAACACATAAAGCCTCTCCCCTTAACTGTAAGGCTAATCCGTTAGCCTTTTCCATTTCCGTCCATCCGTGAACATTTGCTGCTATCTCGAATTGTCTCTCATAATCCATCCAAGATGAGCACCCGTCGAATGGCGGTATTGTGTTCGGAATAAAATTAGACGACAGTTTACCTGATTCTTCAACACTTCTGCGCTCTGAGCGTCTAGTTTCGAAGCTTACCGCCGCCCGACCTGTACCTGTTGCAGCATCGCGTAGTGGAGTTTCAAAAATTTCGCTTACCATTCGCGTGCTTTCAGCTCCTTTTTTTCCATTACCTAGCAGACCCGATGGCGAAGACATATGACCTAAATTAGGAGTCAAATCTCCCAAGGTCTTTTCGAGTGAATCCATTCGCTCCTCAACTTTTTTCTGCCTTCCCGCCAGCTCATCTTTCCACTCGCCTAGCTTATTTTCCCAAAAAGTCTTGTCATTTTTTGTGCTTTCAGAGAAAAGGCTTGCCAATGAATCAAATTGCTTCTGAATCTGTTCCGCATCCATCGTGGTATAGAACTAATCTTAGCTCTAATCGATCACCCCACATCTGACACCAGTGTAACGGAAATCTGCTGCCGAGAATGGAATAAAAAGGAATTCAAAAAAAATGATATTTGAATTATTCAATTGTTTTATTATTTTTTTTTTTTTTTAAAGAAATTTATTTATTTGTTCAAAAAAAATTTGTATGTGATTGTGGAGAACTCCAGTTCCCGAGAGGTAAAAATTTTTTTTTTTTTTATTTTCGTTCCTCCACAATCTGTTTCCACCTTGCTGTCGATCCAAAGAAAAAAGAGGGCTTTGGTCTCGAACGCACTCCCTTTTATAGCCGCCAAGCTTTGAGATAGCTGAAAGCTCTAACATAATTCGCCCTTAGTTTCTTCTACTTCTCCTTCTTTTCCACGTGTCCAGCTGTCAATTTTTTTGAAATTTATTTTCGCCCATTCGCCAAGTTGTCAAAATTCCATTGCCAAGTGTTTCAGACAAGGTGCCACGAAATTTTTGACATTTCGCAACAATACATATTTTGACTTATAAATAATGTTGGGCCAAATAAAAATTTCTTTTTTACGAGTAAAATGCAATAAAATTAACAAAATTAAATTTGTTCCATGTCTTGTGACTTTATTAGAAAGAGCAAACATTCCCATTAAATTTGGAATACAACGTTGCCGTTCAGAATTCTTCTCAGGCTAGTGCATCAAAAATGTTCAGCGGTTGAAATCGAAGCATATTGGGTGGTATGCAGAAGCCATTTGCTCACTCTCATGAGAATTAGCTCTGAGAATGAACTCCAAATACTGAGATTGAGCTTTTGTAATGAGACAAATCTCAATTTGGTATGCAAGAGACTTGTCTCATTTTATGTCACAGTATCGAAAAGAAAACATTCATTTGAAAAATGTCTTCATCAAGTGAAAGTGATAGTACTCGTAATAGTCCCTTAAGAAAAAACTAAGGATACCATAACCAAAAGTCAAATTCCGGAAGTAAACAAAAAAAGAATAATAATGCTTTATTAGCTTTTAAATCTGAGGGTGCAAAGAATTGCAAAAACAATAGATGTGCAGAAAATTGCTAAGAAAATACCTAATATTCAAAACAGATTCAAAGAAAGTGTGACAAAAATGAAACAGGTATCAGAATAATGAAACTAAAATGATAGGAAAAAGTACAATGGATTTGTTTAATAGAGATGGAGGCTCACAAAATCCAAATCCTGTACTTAATCTAGGTTTTTTGTGTACAAAATATATTGAACAAAGGTAACGGTTTTAGTTTAACAAAAGTAGCGCAATATCATTTCTCTGCAATTTAATCGAATCCTCTTTTTTATTTACTATTTTGTCTGCAACTTTTACAATTACTCTTGATGCTGAAATCTTCCACAATTCCACTTTGGAAACCAATATCTACGAAGCGTAAGAAAACTGTCATTTAATTACTCATCGACTTTGCCTCATTATTTGTAGAAAAAATATTTTTTTAAGGCTTCAACATGGGATGGGGTAAGCCTATATGGAGTTTTTTAGTTCCTTGTTGGTTTAAAGGGATCAAAAATATTAATGTATTAAGCCATTGTGCTTCCTGAGATACTCGTAACTTATTTCCAGGCTCAACATTTTAGTAGCTTTATCTCATTAGAATGAGATTGTGGTTTTTTTCTGCATATGGAAATCTCTAAAATGAGATACCAGTAGATCTCTTAAATAAGATCGATCTCTTTTCTGACAGATTTGTCTCAGAATTATTCTGCATACGAAAGCTAGCAATTGCTCGAAAATGTGAGATTTGACACTGAGATAAAGCTTTCTGCATACCACCCATTGAGTTGAAATTCGTGAATTGATTCTCACACTCTCGGCTAAAGGAGCCACATTCTCTTCTGTGCGTACCGTACGACGACGGGGACCAAGAGTGTTGTCTCCTAGCATACCAGTCTCAAGAACTTTTTGCACAAACTTTTGTACAGCAGGCGCTGTGGGTGCTTCATTTCGGCCAAAACTTCTTTTCAAAAAACGTTCTGTTTGGGCTACGTAGCACGTAGCTGTGCGATTTCCCTTCCCTTTTTCCATTTTTCTTAAATTCGCGGACAATCTGGCTTCCATACGTGGTCAAAAAAAAATTACGAATCCGATTCGGCTAAAATTTTGACAGTAGCCGTCTAAGAGAATGTACTAGACGATAGTAAATCTCTCTTGCGATACTGGCACCATCGGGCGGTGAGGCTAGGTACTTATCGGACCATAGAGCTTAAAACATTATTATCGTATTAATTTTTAGGGCAGCGCTGGTAAAATTTGTAGTAGTTACCTGCATGTGTGTTATAAACTCCCCTCTTCATCTGTACGCCTAGAATTTACAAGTCAGTAAGGTAATTTCTGGATTTTACCCGCAAATGCTAGGTTCTTCACCAATTCGGTTGTTTACCTTACCATTTTCTTTCCTAATGTTGTTGGTATAGTTTAACAAGAACCCCTAAAAATCGTTTAGCATTTTTAAATCATTTCAACACATTATGATATGATTTCCCTATTAATTGCAAAGTAATCACACCATTTTGCCTTGAATTTCGCTTCGAATATTTCCCTTTAAATACAACGCACACATAAACATATGTACATAAATAGACTGTCAATATACAATGTGTAAAAATATGAGTTCAAAATATCATCACATTGCTGTCAATGGTAAGTTAGAGACACTTGATTCGGCAGACCCGTATATTAAGCGTCTTGCAATGAGCAATTTTCAAACCAAGTCCTTGTTCATAAATCATTTAAGCTTAAGACCTTATTTTGAAACAGTTCATTCAAAAATTGCCAACTGCCTTTACTTGCTTTAATATTCATCTGCTGTTGTTCTCCTTTTTTTTCGACAGAAATATGTAAATGGACTGAGATTCACGATGACAGTGTTGGGTGGTTGTGTATCTGTAATGGGCAGCAGAGCGATGGGATATCCTTCGGCTGGTGCCTTGGGCTGTGTTACAGTAACGTTTGTAGCCGGAACTCTTTGGAGGAAACAGCAAAAAGAAAATGAAAATGTAAGTTTCATTTAAATGTTAACCAGGGATATTGTTTTCAATATGATATCTTGCCAAAAGTTTCAGCAAAAATAAAGAAGACGAAAATATTTTTCCATAATATAACGTGTGTGTCCTTTAATAATGAATTTCTTAAATTGAAATTGATTTTTTGTAGCCAAGTGTAACAAATCGCTTGGATTTGTTATGGAAGTTTCTCAAACCAGTGTCATTTTCACTTATTGGCAAGGAAATTAATTTTTCTGTTTTGGACGGAAAAACTGTTGTATATGGAATCATTGTAATTGCTATTGGATGTGTGGTAAGATCTATTAAATTATTTGGCTATGGTGTTTTCAGTGGAAATTGAATAATTTATTTTTTTATTAACAGTTTCGACTTGCTGCATCATACTATTCAACCAATGGAGCTAACCTGACACCAAGAGAACGAGGATACATTACTATTTGTGGTTTTCCAAAGGCGACAGTACAAGTAAGTTTAATGAACTTTCATAATATTTAATTCTTCAAGTAGGTCCGGTGAAGAGGTGAGTCTCTCTTTTAGATTTTGTAATTGGTACCACTATCACTTTTTTCCAAACTCGGAAAATTATGGAGGATAGGAGGATGTAGTAGCTGTTACGATCGTAAATAACAACCTAAATCCAATGGTAGAAAATTGGAGAGTATCCCCTCTGAAATCTTTTTCGGACCACAGATGAATTCTTTTCAACATAAATTTCGAAGAAGAAACTCCGCTTTTTTTAGAAATACAAAGAGAATCGACTGGAAGAAGTTCAGTCCAATAGATAATTCAAAACACCGAAATATATCGAATCTGAGTATATATTCAATTATACACCTAAAGTCAAAAGAGAATTCTGTCAATCAATTAAAAACATAAAAGATTCTGCAAGGCTTGGCAAAATTGTAATCCGTCATTCTTGAAAAAAGGCAGATGGACTATGGGCAATTTCACCGGGTGAGTCATTGGAGCTACCAATGGTGTCACACTTTCTGGGCTGTGAGAATACACCCGAAACGCTAAGATCCCCTAGCACGCTAATGGCTCGTGCAGCGCAAATCAACACCGTTATAACAATTGAAAAAATTGCCTGGGCTATTAATACTTTCTCTCCATATAAGTGTCCAGGTCTTATGATAAGAAGGACTCTTTTAAACTATGTAGCCGAGTCCTGGAGACAAGTAAGAGTTTTTTAGTCCCGGAAGTCAGTAGGCTAGGCCATGAATCCGAGAAGAATTTTCGACCAATTAGCCTGACTTCCTTAAAACTTTGGAGCGCATTCTCGACATCTACTATATTAGAGACATTCCTTACAGATGTCTTTTTGAAGGGTAAGTCCACAGAAACGGCCCTTCGTAAGGTAGTGCATTTAAAGAATATAACCTCGCTACCTTCTTAGAAGAAGAAGGGGCTTCCAACAACGTCCTTTCCAAGTTCATTCTGGAATCAATCATTCAGTTTGGCGTAGAACACTATACCAGAGAGTGAATTATATCTATGCTCAGCGGTAGAACGGTCTTAGAAAGGTTAGGTATTATAAACTTTATTAAGTACTTTAGTACAGGAACGCCCCAGGGTTGAGTTCGGTCCTCTCTTCTATAGCTTCTAGTTATATATAAAATTCTAGTAAGTTGGTAAGATGTGGCGTAAAGGCGGTTGCGTATGCAGATGTTCAAACCTGTGTTAATTGAAATCACAGAAATGGCTTTAAGGAAAGTGAGTAACTGGTCCAAGAGTTCTGGACTAAGTGTTAACCAAAGCAAGAATGAAATGTTGCTATTTACTACAAAAACTATAAGATACACCCCTTCGTTCTACGCCGGTAAACTACCAAACACTTTTTCTCTCTTTCAGTGCAAACAATCTAGGTGTTATTCTAAATGCTAAGTTGAGCTGGAAGCTAAATATTGAAGAATGGGTTAAGAGCACTTGGAAAGCTTTCTTCGTCTGTAGTAAAATCATTGTTAAGAAGAGGGTTACTCAATCTAAGATGAATTTGTGGACATACGCATCTTAGGTTCGACCGATCCTCATATATGGTTTAATTGTATAGTGGTAAGCACTTACCAAAGCATATAATCTGAAAAAGATACAAAGAACTGCTAGCTTTGGCACCGCAGGTACTCTAAGATCTTGCCCAACTAATGCCTTAAGCCTTTTTCAGTACCTGTAACCAATTGATTTACACACTAAATATCTAGTATCTTATAATGCAATGAGACATCAGTAAAGATTTAAAGGTTATGTTTCTATCATGAAAGGACTAATATGATGACGTCGTGACGGAAGTCTTTCACAAAACTATATGTACTGATGGCTCAGAGATGGAGTATCGTGTTGGTTCAGGAATCTTCTCTGCGACTTTAGATATTTAAAGGTCGTTTAGGCTACCCGACTTTGCTAGTGTTTTTCAAGCTGAATTACTGGCTATCAGGGAAGCATGCAAGTTACTCAAACAAGATCCAAACCAGAACCCGAATACGGTTATTATCACTGACAGTTAGGTGGTTGCTAAAGCAATATATTATATATTACTATATATTATTATTATTATTATTATTATATTATATATATTATTATATATTACTCCCGATTGGTTCAGCAATGCCAGGATGGGTTTTGCTCTGGCCAAATATAGAGCACAATCATTAGGAAATGCATTTTTTGACGACAGTGACGAACGGAAATGAAGATCCAAGACTTTATCTCTTTTCTCAACGCGACGAAATGGCATGAAAATCGGTTACTTCTGTGCCTTTATTTGACTTGTCAGTATCATACCGACCGAAATGTGTCGCTTTACGCTTGAACAAAGTAAAATGAGTGCTGTTTACCCCAAACAGTGCGTTTTTTGGAAATTAGTTTTGACGGAATGAAGCACCTATCGCATCAGCTATACGCAAGTTTTTGCAAAAAGTTCGTGAGACTGGTATGCTAGTGTACAACACTCTTGGTTCACGTCATCGTACGGTGAGCACAGATGAGAATTTGGCTGCTGTAATCGAGAGTGTGAGAGTCAATTCACGAACATCAATTTGCCATTGATCTCGATCGGACATCTCAACTTTTCACGCACTAGACTGAGAATGCTGCACAAAGATCTCGCTTACAAGGTTCACTTGATTCAGCAATTGAAGGCGCACGACCATCCACTTCGTCACTCTTCGTAGTTTTGGCCTTAGTTAAATTAGACAAAGATGTTCGGTGAAAAATGTTCTCGGTGACTGCGTTAACGAACAAAATTTACGCATCTGGGACTCGGAAATCCCGCGCGTTATTATCCAGAAGTCAATGCATCCACACAGAGTGACAGTTTGGTGTGAAGTAGTGGCATTATTGGAATATTTTTCTTCGAAAATGAGGCTGGGAACAACAGAGCCATGTTAACCGACTTTTTTTTTTACTGAAATTGAAGAAATTAATTTAGATATATTAATTGACCACCCCGGAGCTGCGATTTGACCCCTTTGGCTTTTTTTGTGGGGAACCGTGAAGGACCGATATTATGTAAATAATCTGGAAACGATTCAAGCACTTAAGGCCAATATCATCCAAGCAATCCGTGAGCTACAGCCCTAAACCATCAACAAGGTATTGGAAAATTGGAGTGACAGAATGCGCTACTGTGAAAACAGACGATGCAGCCGACATTGTATTCCATAATTAATGGAAATATTTGCTCTCACTAATTAAGCCGTAATACCTGTACAAAATATAATTGGCCAACCCTGTATATACGCTATAAAGGGTGGTTAAATTTTAAGGGCCGATGTTGATTTCGAATAAAACTCAAATTATTTAGGAAATTATTGTCATTTCTTTTTATTATGATAATATTGTTATGGTTCAATTGTATGGAACAAAATATCGGCCAAATGGCCGCCGCAACCTGGCTGGCTTATCGACGTACAACTTTTCTTTCAACTAACCCCAAAGAAAGAAGTCCAACGGTATCAAATCACATGATCTTGGCGGTCAATTGACATCGCCACCACGTGAGATAAAACGGCCATTGAATTTGTCGCGCAAAAGAGACATTGTTTCGTTAGCTATGTGGCATGTGGCACCGTCCTGTTGAAACCACATATTGTCCACATCCATATCTTCCAATTCGGGCCATAAAAAGTTCGTTATCATCTCATCACGATAGCAAACACCATTCACAGTAACTGCCTGACCGGCCTCATTTTTGGAAAAAATACGGCCCGATGATGCCGCCAGCCCATAAAAACGCACCAAATAGTCACTCTTTGTGGGTGCATTTGTTTTTCGACAATCACTCTTGGATTATCATTCGCCCAAATGCGGCAATTCTGCTTATTGACGAATCCACTGAGATGAAAATGTGCCTCATCACTGAAGATGATTTTCTTCGAAAATTGATCATCCACTGTTGGCATTTCTTGCCACCTTTCTGACCATTGACGACGCTTGAAATGGTCAAGAGGCTTTAATTCTTGAGTCAATTGCACCTTGTAAGCGTATAAATGCAAGTCTTTATGCATAATGTTCATCAACGACGAGCGTGAAAGGTGCAATTGTTGGGCACGACGACGAGTTGAGGTGGACGGTTCTTCAGCCACGCTATCGCGAACAGCAACAAATTTTTTTGCAGTAAAAGCTGTACGAGCATGCACTGGCGTTTTCACATCTCCTACGGATCCGGTTTGATCAAAGTTTTGCACGATTTTTCCGATTGTACGCACATTTGGACGATTAAATTGACCGAACAAATCACGAAGTTCACGATATGCATTTTGATTTGAACGCCCATTTTCATAATAAGCCTGAATAACTTTAACGCGTTGCTCGATTGTGTATCTTTCCATGGTTAAAATTGAACTAGTCTGAAATTGAGAAATGTCAAATGAAATGCGGAAAAAAACTTTGCGTTTAGGTGTGGTTCACATTCAACATCGGCCCTTTAAATTTAACCCCTATTTACTTCGAATTACGTTCTTTAAACCAGGTGATTCTGAAACGTAAAGAGCTTTTATGATTAACAAGACTTTGAAAACCTGCTTTTTTCGAAAGAACAAGAATAAAGTTGCTCCAATTTTTGGGTAGAATAATATTTATTCTCTGTTTAAATGGCCATGGCTTTATTATTGCTGAAAATTTATTCAAACTCAATGATTATGTTTTAAAGATACTTCTATCTACTAACTCACACAAAGAGACGAAAAATAAACAAAACGAAGAACTTCAACACCAACGGAGAACATATTTTACTTTAATCTTCAAATACACACTTAAATCATTTAATTTATTTCTATGACTGTTTTTATGGTCCTTATATTCGTAGTGTTTTTGTTAATTCTATTCTCATTTTTCTGTTTCAGGCTGCCCTTGGGCCCATTGCACTAGATATGGCCAGACAATTAAATGCGGGACCAGAAATCCTTTCGTTAGCTAGCAATATCCTTGTGATTTCTGTAATCGCAATTATATTCACAGCACCACTAGGCGCTATCTTAATGATACAATTAGCCCCGCGCTGGCTTAAGCATGGTGGGAGTGATGCTTTTGCCGAAGAAGCAGCTGAATTGGACAGAATACCAGCGCAATCACCGGATAACATCGCCATAATCACAGTTGGAGATAATAGAATCCTGACGGATTCTGCCCATTCCAACAATGGATTCGACCATGGCAACAGGGGCAGATAATGTCTTGTTGTATTGGGGTAGGCAGTTGGGGTTGCATGACAGAGAGCTGTGTTGTTGAGAATGCCATGAAGCCTAATTAAGTACTTAGAATGAAAAAAATGGAGCAAAGGACGTCTATGAAGAAAAGAGGGTAGATACAACATACAAGTATCATATTTTATGGAAAAGGAAAAAAAAGAAGATTCTTTTATAGAAATATTTAATACTTAAAGAAAGCTTTAACTTAAGTTTAATTTTTTTTTATTTTGAAACTTAAGTCAAGTAAAGTTGTTTTGAAATGTTTTTTTTTTAATGTACGAGTACTTAAGCATGTTTTGTCCTCGACTTTCGTTTCGTCCAAAATGTCGTTATGAAATACTTATTTTATGTACAAAAATAAACTTTTGATAACAATCTGTCTTTTTTTTGAGGACAGTGAGATACAATAAAATAAAAATCGTAAAGCAAGGATATTTACATTTAAATTAGACTTGATGTGATGAGATTGTGTGTGGGTGAACTTTAAGGAAGTTTATTTGTTGTTTTATATTTTGAAAACAGAATAATGTACTTACGTAATTGATTTATTTTTGTATATAATCTGCTGAGAGCAAAAATAAATATTAAAGATTTGCACTAAGTGAATTTGATCAAAAACATTATGGGTAATCTAAAAATTAAGAAATATATGTATGTATGTGGGTTTGTGTTTAGAAAATGAACAAGATATATAAGCGCCTTTGAAAATAGAATTTGGGCAGTCTTCATTGCAGCTAGCTAAGAAAATTATAATTTAATTTGGAAGATGCCATATGTAACGGTCTTACCAAAATTTTTCTTTATTAATAGAGGAAGGTATGAACAAATAAAAGTCAAAAACAACATGAGTTGGTGAACCATTAAAAGGTGGGGTATTGCCATTTGATACCATAACTGATTTAAGCAGTGATTAAAATGATATCTTTCCAGAGTTCTTCATCTGTACATCATATAATCGAACATCTTCAAAAATTAATAAATTCGAAGAATGCTATCTTGTAGAAATGCAGGGCCTAATGGCTGACAGCTTATATTTTTATTGTTATGAAAAAGTGCTTTTCATCTTATCCGTTCCATCGGATCTGACAGTACTCACGAAAAATGGTTGAGAATTCCAATTCCAATGTTTGGTGGGGTATGTTAACATTTTAACAACTTAATTGCAGATACAAACATATAATTTATATTTGAACGGAGCTTTAAGGCCTAAATTGTTCTCATTTGTGTTCTTCATTTTATTATGTTGACGATATTTTTTTATTTCACTGAACTTCACTCAACCTTTTTCGAATTTACGTTAAGAACTCAATTTATAATTTCATTCTACCCGTGCCCCTATTATCTTTTTTACTTGCGACTTATGAAATCGAACTCGAGATTTTGATTAAAGTTGACATTACGATGATAGCGAAGACTAAAAAAATGGGTCTCGAAATTCTGTCTGTCTGTTTGTCTGTCGGTTTGACTACAGCCTAAACGGCTCGGCCAATTTTCTTCAAACATGGTAGATATCATTTTTAATTTTTTCCCCCCACACGTTTTTTTCCTTTTTTTTAAGACCAAAAATAGCGGTACCTGCTATACGAATTTTTTACGAAATTTTGTAAATATTTTTTTTTCTCGAAAACTGCACGATAGATTTGAAAAAAAAGATACAAAAAAATTTTATTTAATTAAAGCTAGGTACTGAATGAAAAATTTTTTTCCGAAAAATGGATATTGAGGGTACCCCCCAAAGAACTATTTTTTTAGTTTTTGATTTTCTCAAAAGCGGTACAACGGATTTTGATCATTTTTTTTGTGCTAAAGCTCCCCAAAAATTTGAATAGAATTATATGTATTCAAATTTTCAAAAAAAATTTGTTTTGGATTTTTAAAAAAATTTCAAAATTATTTTTTTTTCAAAACTCAATATTTAGAAAACCTTATATTAGATTTTTTTCAAACTTGATAAATAAAAGTTTATCAACATAGGTAGTCTACAAAATGTATGAAAAAAAGTTTTATTTTCCCTAGAAGTCAAAAAATGACTTTCAAAAATCGTATTTTTCTCAAAAACGGAGCCTAGAATTTTGATAAAAAATTTTTCGTTTCAATTAATTTTAACGATCTTTAATTTAATAAAAAAAAAATTGAAAATAAGATATTACAGCTTGTACCTGCCATAGAACCATTTTTTTAAATTTTGAATTACTCATTATCGACATGACGGATTTTAATGAAATTTTTTGTAGAGATGCTTCTGAAAAGTCTAAAAACCATTGCTTTTCAAAACTTAAAAAAAAAATATTTTTGGAATTTTTGAAAAGAAAAAAATCATTTTTTTTTTGGAAAATTCGATATTTCAAAAACGTCTCAATATTTTTTTTTGGAAAATTATTTTTCATTCGTACAGTAATAAAAACCTGAAGTTGGCATACCAAATTTTGTTCTTAAAAATTTTATATATAAAAGATTTTTTTTTAAGTAACCAATACAAGAACTTATAATTATTGTTCTTGCATAAATTCATATTTGCATAGCATTCTGTTTTCGTCTCTCACTACTAAAAGAAATTAAAAAAATTAATTTTATCCTTATAAACAGTTTTCTCTAATAACAATCGTTTTTAAAATTCCTTGTCTATTACATAGGAGCAAGTTCGTGCGACCCAGTCGTGCATTTTATTTAGATGGCGTTAGAAAACCATTTTATCTTCTTAACTTTTTAAAACTAAGTGAAGTCAAAAAAGTATTAGTTCAAACGTATTGAGTATAACACAAATATTTAAAATCTAATAGTTATCAATTATTATCTATGTAATGGTGCACTGTGACGTATACGTACTTTTTATAGGTAGTATATGACAAGTTTTGCATTCGTTAAAAAAAAAATTAACTAAAGATTTTGATCAAAGTTGACATTACGATGATAGCGAAGATGAAAAAAGTGGGTCTCGTAATTCTGTCTGTTTGGCTGTCTGTCTGTTCGACTACAGCCTAAGAGCTCGGTTGATTTTCTTGAATTTTTTTTTTTCGAAATTTCATAAAATATTCTTTTCTCAAAAAATGTGACACAGATTTTATTTAGTTAAAGTTATGTTGGTTGTATTTGAAAACAAATTTCCGAAAAATGGGTATTAAGGGTACCCATCTTAGAATCATTTTACTTGCGATGTATCGATGTAGGTATAATAGGGCAAGTTCTGCAATTGGAAAAAAAAAAAACAAATTGGAGATTTTGATTAAAGTTAATATGACGATGAAAGCGAAGACGAATAAAGTGGGTCCGATAATTACGTCTGTCTGTCTGTATGTCCGTATGTCTGTGTGTCTGTACCTCGATCTACAGCCTAAACCGCTAGACCTATGTTCTTCAAACTCGGTAGTTAAGGGTCTCCGGTGATTCCCTTGAGGGAAAACTGAAATTTTTTCTTTAGCTCCAAAACTTACGGTTGACCTGCATCGTACCTGATCGGAAAACTATTGACTGCTCAGAAGTTGGTCTGGGCCAGTAGCGCAACAATCAGTCACGGTGAAGTGCTTGTTTTACCTCCTCGTGGTGGTCCCCGGGCAACTATTTGCGTATCCCTATATACGTAAATAGGCTAAAATTACAAGTGCAAAAGGCCTAGCTTTCTAGGATAGGTTACGGAGGTTAGCATTCTTCGTAACTGAAACAATTACTGCTAACGAAGCCGACACTACGCCTCGGATAAGGAACGATAACACGTTGACGACTTTTGGCTATTGTACCCGGACAAAGATTGGTTTCTGGAATGTGAAGACGCTTCTCGATAACGGAAGTGAAGGTCCTCAAAATGCCAGATTCCTCCAATTAGAGAGTGAGTTCATGCGGTATAAGATGGACATCTTAGGGATCAGTGAAGTTAGATGGCTGGGCTCGGGGAGATATAAGTCTCCAACCCGTAACACTGTACTACTCTACTCCGAAAAGGCACCTGGAAGTAACCGTGAATCTGGCGTTGGATTGCTGCTTTCTAAAACAGCTCTCAAGAGCTTAATTTCCTGGGAGCCGTTAGATGACAGGATCATGAAAGCTAGATTCCGGACTAGAGTACGCCGCGTCACCATCATACAGTGTTACGCCCCCACAGAGCTCTCCTCTGTCGATGAGAAGGATGCCTTTTATAACTGACTGAGTGCTGCCTATGATAGTACACCACGTGGAGACATCATAATGGTAATGGGAGACTTGAATTCCAAGGTTGGCAATGACAATGATGGGCTCAAGCATGTTATGGGAAAGCATGGTGTTGGAAACCGGAACGACAATGGCGAACGTTTTGTCGATTTCTGTAACGCCAACCGCCTTGTTATAGGAGGAACCATGTTTGAACACAAGACGTGCCACAAAATCAGTTGGGTGTCGACGGACAGACAAGCAACTTCCAATCAAATTGATCATTTCGCGATCAGTCGGCGATTTAGAAGCAGTCTTCAGGACGTCCGAAACAGAAGAGGTGCAGACATGGGAATTGCCCGTGACCACCATCTGATGGTTGCTACCGTAAGATTACGAACAGCTGCAGTTCGGAGATCTCAAGGAAACACCCGAATGCCCAAGTTCAACACCGATAGACTCAAGGATCCCGCAGTCCGCCAACAACTAGGGGACCATCTTTCACAAGGATTGAGAACAATCAATAGCACGGAACCCACCTCAATCGAAAACCATTGGTGTGCTGTGAAAAATGTTTTCATTTCAGGTGCTGAAAGTATAGTCGGTCGGTCACAAGGAAGAAATAGTGCCTGGCTTTCCAAAGAAACTTGGGCCAGGATCGAAGAAAGAAAACAGCTCAAAACTCGCATTGCAGCAACGTCAGCAGCAGGCAGAATCGAGCTAGAGTCTGCGTACCACATGAAGATGAGAGAAGTTCACCGTAGCGTGCGACGTGACAAGCGTAACTATATCAACGCATTGGCAACAGAAGCAGAAGAGGCCGCAAGTAGGTGCGACAGTAGGACCGTCTACAGAATTACCAAAGAGCTAACTGGTGTCCAAAGCTCTAAACAACACCTGGTAAAGGGCAGAGACGGATCACTGCTAGTTTCGGATGAGGACCAGATCAAAAGGTGGAAGGAACACTTTTCTGCGGTTTTAAATCGCGTTTTTACCAGCGAAGTCAACCTAACACCCAATGAGCCGTCAGTAGTAACAAATTCCCGAATACGCACTGTACCCCCCAGTAGGGAAGAAATTTTAACCGCAATCAAAGCACTGAAGAACAACAAAGCGGTTGGACTTGACGGTATTCCCGCAGAGCTCTTACGAGCAGCGCCAACAACATCGTCTGAGCTCCTGCACCCACTCATAGAAAGAGCTTGGGAAACAGAAAGTTTTCCTGAGTAGTGGAAAAAGGGGATGATTGTCAAGCTTCCAAAGAAAGGAGACCTTATGCAGTGCGAAAACTGGAGGGGAATCTGCGTGCTGCCTGCTGTAGCGAAGGTTATAGCAAAAATCGTCCTAGGTCGAATAAAAGCCCACCTAGAAGACACGCTTGACGCCGAACAAGCAGGTTTCCGCACTGGATCTTCCTGCGTGGATCATATCAACACCTTGCGGATCATCATCGAACAGTGCGTTGAATATCGATCACCACTTCACCTGCTGTTCATCGATTTCGAAAAGGCGTTTGACAGTGTCAATAGAGAATTTATTTGGCTTGCCTTGCGCAGGAGGGGCATTCCGGATAAATTAATCGCTATAATCAAGGCTACATAATGAAGGCTCCAAATGTCACGTTCTGCATAAGGGAAGGTTGTCAGAGGAGTTTTAAATCCAAAGTGGCGTTAGACAAGGTTGTATACTGTCACCAATAGTGTTCCTGTTGGTAATAAGTGATGTGCTGTATGCAGCCTTGTCGACTTTAAATGGAAGAATTCAGTGGAATCTGCTATCACACCTGAAACATCTAGACTACGCGGATGACGTGTGCTTACTCTCTCATAGGATCATGGATCTCCATCAAATGACAACAAGGGTGGAGAGAGAAGCCGAAACCGTCGGGCTTAAGATCAATACGGCAAAAACTAAAAGGATCAGCCTTGGAACTTCCTCATCTACTCAAATAGATATTTCTGGACAACCAGTAGAGGCGGTAGAGAGTTTTCAATACCTTGGGAGTATTGTCTCTAATGATGGCGGGACCGAACTAGACATAACCAGCCGAATCGGCAAAGCAAAGGCTGCGTTCGGAATGCTGTCCAAAATATGGAGAAACAACTCTATAAGCCTAAAGACCAAACTACGACTGTTCCGCTCCAATGTAGAATCCGTGCTTCTTTATGGATGCAGTACATGGAAAGTAACACCCACTGTCACAAGAAAGCTGCAAACGTTCGTAAATAGATGTCTGCGAAACATCTTGCGGATTTTCTGGCCTAACCGTATCTCCAATGATGAACTTCATGCGAGGACAGGTCAGGAACCCATCGACTCTATAATACGAAAACGTAAGTGGCAGTGGATTGGACATACGCTTCGAAAAGGCCACGAGTGCATTGCGAGTCAAGCGATGCAATGGAACCCTCTCACGCAGCGAGGCAGAGGAATGGGCCGACCCAGAAGTACTTGGCGAAGAACGGTCGAAGAGGAATCAGCACAACTGGGGAAGAGTTGGAGAGAGCTGAGGTACATCTCCAGATACCGTACACGATGGCGCGTAGGAGTAGTGGAGGCCCTATGCCCCACAAGGGGAACCACACGGACGTAATAGGTCCGAGGACCTAAGTAAGTAGTAAGTAAAACTTACGGTACCCCTCATACACCCGTAATGCAAAATCTTATTTATCTCGAAAACAGCTTTAACGATTTTAATAAGAAAAATTAGGTGTGATATTATAGACATGGACTATATTTTTTTGTCAAAAAACATTTCAGGGCAAAATGTTATAAGCGGTACCTGTGATAGAACCGTTTTTTTATTTTCGACTTTCTCATCAACGGCTCTAACGATTTTAACCAAAATTTTTCAGCAATGGCCCTCTTAAGTTTAAAATAATATTGTATAAGCAAATTTTCGAAAAAATAGTGTGAACGATTATTTTTTGAAATTATTTCATAAAATCTATACTACTAAATACTTAAGTTGGCATCCCAAATTTTGTTCTAGAAACATTTTTAAGAAATTTGTTATATAAAAAATTACTTTGATAATAAAACGATTTTTAAAATTTGTTTGCATAAATTCATACTTTTGCGGAAATCAGACGGCAATTCCATGCATTTGAACATTTTTATCTCATTAAATTTATGTTTTATATTTATACTATGTGTTTTAAATTCCAAAGTTCTTTTACATAAGAGCAAGTTCGTGCGATTCACTCGTGCATTTTATTTTATTAGCATATTCTTTTTATTAGCATATTATTCACTTTCCTCTAAGAGCTCAAACTGTTTTAGTAGTTTTTTTTAAAAGTTTTAACAATGATTTTTTGCACTTGAAAATTTTTCCCAAATTTCTTATACGGGATGGGCCACCTAGTGGTTTCTTTTTTAAGCCATTTGAACGATCTTGTGTTTCTTGTGTGATCTTGCGATCTGGTCTTGAAAAACATACTGATCTGTGCCCTTAAACCGAAATAACCCTGTTAGCAATTCTTCGTTGCAGGGTGTAGGTGAAATATAAATGGAAACATTTATTTAAATTTTTTCCCATAAATATATTGTGGCATCTGAAAATTAGTATCCACTCTTTTTTCAAGACAGTTTTTGTGTTTTGAAGGTTTTTTTATTGGTCATTGGGAAATGTTAAAGCTTTGTCCAAAAAAGACATATTCCCACGTAAAACAGACTGATTATTTATTTAAGAACCAATATATGAATGTCTGCTTCCATGAAGATTGAATACTTCGTTTTCATGAGGCATTTTTATTGAATAATTTTCTTCTAAATGCTGTACATAGATGTGACCTTAAATAAAAACATTTAAGCAACTTCTACATTATTCTTGATAATTTGTTATTCGTAGAATATTGTAATATAGCACTCATGCGTTCAACCGATAAATTAAAAAATAACAGTTTTTGTTGTGAATCAACTTTTTCGAGTATTTACCTACATCAAACAAATGTAAATTTTGCAAATCATTATGCATGTAAAAAAGAAAACGTAGGTGCTTCTGCAAAAGTCGTCCTCCCTAAAACAAAACCTCAAAGGTAAAGAATATATATACGTATTTGAACAACAAATTATTAGAACAATGTTCGTTCTACCTACATACGGATTTCCTAGGAGCAAGAACCCAATAGATCTCTTCCAATAGGTACCCAACCCTATCTCAAAACTTGCCATCGACACCTTTGTTCTCCTTGAAAGAAATGCAAATGAAATTTAGATTTATAATGTATTCGAATCCCAATAGAGACTCTCGGGGTCAACTTTAGTGAACAGAAAATTTGTTTGGCCTCCAACAGCGGAAGAAATAGTATGTTTGGTATAGTGAAATCCACATCCGCTATCGACATTGTACATGTAGACAAAATCAAAGAGGCATGAACCATATCGTACCCTCCTCTGCTCCAACTCGTGCACCATAAACATCCTGAAACTGATATAAATCAAATTCACATAAATCTTTTTCGAACTCGGAAAATGTTCACGGACACCATAGGATACATGAGCCTTCCAACAGGGAAATAATGTTGAGGCACATTAGTCTCCCGAGACTTGAATACGTTCCACTTTGAATTTGCTTCCGGTTTCGCAATGACTTTTGTAAGATTATGTATCTAACCCGAGAACACAGCCTTGAAAATAAAGACGAACAAAAATGAAGGAAACGAACGTAATAATAATAAGAAGAACTATAAAACTATCCTCTTCCATTATTTTTTTCGAGCTTTGAAAGAACATCGGTTTACACACTGGGAACATCCCAAAAGCCAAAAGGATTGTGTGTGCTGATGATTCCATCCATGTACATATAACAAAAGAAACTCCAAGGAAAACATCGAGGCCAAGAGGATATAATAAGGCGAATAATAGTTGCTCTGGTTGAACACGGAAAGCAATGTTGAACGCATTGGCAAGGAAATTGTGTGTGTCAGGGTAGGGTTTTCAATTTGTTTGTCAATGCAACTTGTTTACATGGTTTGACTAATCTTGGCCGACACTATCTCCTTTAATTCTTATGGTGACCTTAGAAATTGCTTGAAAACTCGACGTCATTACATCTCTGAGTGCTAAAAGGATACATTTTCATATGAAATAATATACTAAAGGAGGTTACTATAAGAACCCTGGAGCCTTTTATCCGAAATGATTTTGAACTGTTAAGAGATGTTCCCCCGAGCTAATGGGTTTTGTATACAGATTTATTTTAAGGGTTATCGGTAAGATCCTGTCAAGATAGCTTTGGGTAGGTAACCTTGTTATATAAGTTATTCTTATTTTAGCCTTTAAAAAAAAAATACTATGTATGATTTTGAAACAAAATTGTCTGTTTTACATCGTAATATGATTCTAGACCAGCTATACTCAACTTGCGGCCGGCGGGCCACATGCGGCTATCGAGCTTATAAAAGCTGGTCCGCGACATCGTTTAATAAATTCCTTGACAACTACCTTAAATATCACGCTATTCTAGAAAAGTATTAGCAAAATATAGCCTTGTGTAGATATGTATTCAACATCCAAGCAAGAAAAACTAAAATAAAAAAAAATCATTCCTGTAAGGGCGTCTACATTCACCTACAGAAATCAAAATGGGATAGAAAATAAATAAATGAATAGCTCTACCTACACATCGATGAAGTAGAGTAGCCCGTCTTTATGCATACATACAATATGTCACTTCGATTTACTTTATCGATCGATGCAAGAAAACTCGAACTACTTGATCGAAGCATCTCCTCGCCGACTAAAAATGTGAATCTTTGCAGCGAAACGGGGAAACCTCATGTTCCTGCTTGACGTTTAGTTATATTTTGAATTTCAGTTTGTTGTCTGTATAATATTTCTAGTCATTTTCCACCAAACCCAAATCTTTCTTTAAGAGGTCATTGCAACAGCAACAAAATTTCATGTCCGTGGCTTTATCCCAAGACTCTGCGGTAACTAGGACATCTTATGAAATTTGCTATACTCTTGGCAAGCATATAAAAAACCAATTACCTATGCAGAACTTGTAAAGCAATGCTTTGTGCTGCCGATATATCTTTTTGATAAATTAAGCAACAAAAAACAAATATGTAGATACTGTCTGAAATAAAAAAAGCAACAGCTGTCCGTTTCAACATGTGTGAGACGTATTGAATTTATGTCCAAATATATTCGTCACAACATAAAAACAGTTAGTATTTTAGCTTGGCTTTTGATACCAGCCCGATATTTAAGCAACATCTCAATGCTCGGTGTTTGTTAGATACATATTTTAATGAACAGAATTTAATCTTTGAAGACTTTTTCAAATTTCTTCGAATGAAAGGTCAAACCCCCCAACTTGCCGGTCTACTAAACTGATTTGGCCATTGTTTGATGCTAAACGCTCAAAACAACTAATTTCTATTGGTAGATTGCATATTAGCTCCGTTATACATAGGTGTCCTTACTGGACACTGCCTAATAGGAAGACATGCTTCTCGTCTTGGAGTTCCTGCAAATGATTTTTGCAGAAGCTGCATGGATGAAGAAGAAGAGGAGTCAGTTCCTCACCTTCTATGTTCTTGTCCTGCCCTAGCGCAAAGACGTAGACTCCACTTGGGAGACTACTACGAGTACTATAACGATCCTAGTGATCTAAATAATTCCGACATTCACTGTCTCAAACGCTTCATTATTAGCTCAAAATGGTTTAACGAGTAAGGGGGATTTTTGAAATCCTTGTGGTATCACAACGGACCAAATATTGGTCTAAGTGTGCTGACCTTTTCCGGTCAGCAGCCACTTTAACCTAACCTAACCTAAGGTCAAACCCGAGGCGTCTTTGACATTGTTTCAAATTTTCTAGAGCAGAATGAAATTGACATAGTACAAACATTCGTATGTGTAAGAATGGATGGCGGTCTTTCCCTGACAGGATCCAAAAATGGGTTCATTACATTGCTTATAAATAAATAAATTTGGTGGTGTAACAGCTCGGAATGAACCAGGACCTAGTGACTTACAACTCTCAACCATTCCTATGTGCGTGTTACCAGGAACGGAGGGGACCTACAATTTTTTTCCAATTCCGAACGGCTAATGAGCAGCACTTTCCACGACAAGAGATACTCTTGGAGGATTTGTCAATTCCTCGCAAGAGGCAGTACACCCCTGAAAAAACTCGAACTCTCGAACAGTCCAACGCACTTACCATTATGCCAAGGGGTACTACATTGCTTAGGAAAAAATATAATTTGGCAAATTTTATTACATATCACTGCATTATTCATCAAGAAAACTTGGCTGCGAAGCTGTGATGAAGCTTGTTATTGATATTGTGATTGATGAGAGAAAAAATTGAACCACAGAAAATTTAAAATTTTCTTGGAAGAACTGCGAAGTGAGTTTGGTGACGTTCTTTTGCGTAGCTCGGTGCGATGGCTTAGAGGTGGAAGTGTTTTGGAAAGATATTGTTCCTTACGCCACGAAATAATCCTCTTCTTACAACAAAATAAGTAAATTTACTCAGAATTTCAAGATGGTAAATGGTGCTTGTCTTTTAGCATTTCTATGCTAAATCACAGAAGAACTGATTAATCTCAATAAGAATTTACAAGGTCAAAATAAAATAATCTCACATAAGAAGAGCTAATTTTTTTCATGTAGAAATACAAAATAAATAGCATCAACATTTTTCGAAATTAATAGTGGCTACCGAAGACCTCATGGACATTTCTAAAGAAAACAGCTCGACTCGACAATTTTAAATTAAATAACAGCACTGTCAAAAGAATTTGAAAAAAGGTTTCATGATTTAAGAAAATAAAAAAAGTTTAATTCTTGTCGAAAACCCATGGCATCCGGAAACAACGACCATCTCCAATCTGGCTTCTGTTTTAAATCAAGACATCAAAATCAAATCTTGTTGGCTGAGGCATCGTAACAAAAACGTCGTTGTGGCCCATTTAACAATAAAATTTTTCTATCTAAAAGTCTAAGAATTTCAAAAATGAATGTTATTAAAGAAAAACTATTAAATGACTAAAACAACTCCTTTAGTAGTTGGAGCTAAACACAGGATATCATGTGTCTCAAGCATATATTAGTTTATGCAATGGTTGTGTGCTCGCCTGTCAACCTCAATATCACAGGTTCGATCCCTGCCATCGTCTATGTCGTCTTTAATTCCATTAAAACCTTCTATAAATTGTCATCAATGGGTTGCTGGTTTACTCATTACATGTTGTTCAGGCATAACACTAACAACATGTGATTGAGTTAAACTAGTATGCCCAACAAGGATGAAAAACGAATAAAATAATGCGAATTATAAGGGACATAGAAATACACGGCATTTCTCCGCTTTAGTTCAGCCGCCATCCCTGGAGATAAAAAATCTGAGACAACCACCTTCAGTCTCAGAACATCGTGCCACACATCTTTCCTATCCTTCTTTCTCTTCCGTAACTTCACGCCCACGCTGTGTTGAAACATTTAAAGGGTAATCATAATCCCTTGAGCGTGAGTAGATTATAAAAAAAAAAAGAAAAAATTTTGGTAGGCCAATCTAAAGTTTTTACTCTTTTTAAAATAAAAATTAAATTTTCAAAAAAAATATATTAAGCCGTTTCGGAAATATTGAATTTTCAAAAAAACAAAATATTTTTTTTTTCCAAAAATTCTAAATACATTTTTTCTTAAAGTTTTGAAATGCAATGTTTTATAACCTTTTTAGGAGCTTCTCTATAAAAAATTTCATTAAAATCCGTTGTGCCGATAATGAGAATTTCAAAAATTCGAAAAAATAGTTCTATGGTAGTAATATCTTGATTTCAAAATTTGTATTATTAAATAAAAATTAATTGAAAGAAAACAAATTTTAGCAAAATTCTCGGAACCGTTTTCGAGAAAAATACGATTTTCGAAAACCATTTTTTAACATTTGTATGGTGGGTACCGTTTGTTTTAGGTAAAACAATTTTTTTATCTCAAATCTTGTAGATTATATTAAGAAAGTTTTATTTATCAAGTTTGAACAAAATCGAGCATGGAATTTTCGAAATATTGAATTTCTAAGAAAAAATTCAGAATTTTTTTTTAAAATCCAAAAATGAAAAATTTTAAATTTGAATATGTAATAATAGGAGGAGCTTTAGCATAAACAAAAATAGTTTAAATCAGTTGTACAGTTTTCAAGAAATTCAAAACCAAAAACAACAATTCTTTGGATTTTTTTTAACCATTACCTAGCTTTAACTAAATGAATTTTTTTTTTAAATTCTGTGGGACAGTTTGTGAGAAAAAAAAAATTTCGAAAAAAATACGTATGGCAGGTACCTACCGTTATTTTTTGTCTTAAAAAAAAGAAAAAAAACGTGTGGGCGGAAAAAATTTAAAATGATACCCACCAAGTTTAAAGAAAATCGGCCGAGCCGTGTAGTGGAAAAGACAGAAAGACAGACAGACAGATAGACAGAATTGCGAGACCCACGTTGAAATATACTTTTCCGTAGCGAGAAGGTTGGAATCCATTCAAACTAAGTGCAATATAATGATCCATACAGTTTTTATTAAATTCACTACTGGGTCGCACAAACTTGAGAAATTCAAAATTTGAAAAAATGGTTCTATGGTAGGTACCATCTAGGTAGGTTATATCTTAATTTCAATTTTTTTTTATTATATTTTAGATCGTTAAAAAATTCTAGGTGCTATTTTCGAGGAAAATACGATTTTCGAAAACCATTTTTTAACATTTATATTGTGGGTTTATTTTAATATAAAATACATCTTGTAGATTGTATTTAACCTTTTATTTGACAAGTTTTAAAAAATCTTACTAATATTGGCCGAGCCGCTTAGGCTGTAGTCGAATAGACAGGCAGACAGACCCACTTTTTTCGTAATGTTAACTTTGATCAGAATCTCGAGTTCAATTTTTTTTTAATGCATAACTTGCTTTATTGTACCTATAGTTCGCAAGTAAAAACAGAAGCGAGGAAAAGATAACAACACAATATATTTCACTATACTTAGCCTGTATGCCGAAAAAAAACCCACAGTCTTTGGCAGTCATGATATTATTCGCATACCTTTGGTTTCACATGCAGGAGTGGTAAATAATGCGATGAACGCATTCAGCTGTTCGGCCGAATTTTTTTAACAAACAAAAAAGAAAACTTTCGAAAATGAAAGAAGATCTTTACACATGCCGCGCCGTACATTTTTCCCCACGAAGAACTTAGATTTAAGGAATCATTTTTTTATGAAAACTTAGTGAAGCCTTATTTAAAATAAAATAAAATTGGGAAGGTATGCAGGGATATTTTATTTTGCAAATTCAATAATTCGTTTGATTTTTCCGCAGATTTTTGGACAACTCAATGCACTTGCCGTTAGTGTTCCAACTTTTACAATCAACAATACAATTATGGTGGGCATTAAGCCATTCTTAAGGCGAGTAACATCAAGCACGTTCAACAACATGCATTCGCTTCTCTTGGAATCAGATTACACCTCCTCATATGTTGTTAAAAATTGGTAGATTCTCTATCCACGTTAAGGACTATGGCCACTTTAGAGCCACCAAATGTCATATATTGTACCTTCAAAGTACTGAGAGAGTTTACCAATGGCTGATGATGATGAACCATGGCTAATCTACTCTCTTCCAGTATTTTGAAGCAACCGCATATTAGAAAAGAATAAAAGGTGGGAACAATCATTGTTAATGCAAAAAGCATAGATTTTGTCACGGCCATTTTTACTTCGTCGTCATTAAATTAAGACCAGCAAAAGCGGCTGAAATTTAAACAGACTTAAAGTCAGTTTTTGCATGACATGAGAATGAGATACCATCAGAGGTGATGCCTGACAATGGCCTTTCAACTCAGAAGAATTCAAAGAGTTTTTAATGTGAGTATGTTTGACCATGTCACTTGGTAGCGCTTATTATATAAGATTAAAAAGTTTAGTTGAAAGGACCACACAAACTGTCAAAAAAATGCTAGATAAGTGTTGTGAAGCTAAAGAAGATCATTACATTACCATCACAATTGTTGATGTTAAGAAAGCTTACAGAACGCGACTCCCAATGCATCCATTACAACTTATACCCGCTGTGATAGATAAACAGCTACTCGTATACAGGCAACAGGTTCAAGTTTACCAGAACAAGATGAAAAACAACTATGATAAACATTGAAGGGAGGGAGGCTTAGGATGAATTTCTGTGTTGCATTATGTATACAGTGCGAAAAAAAAGCCAGCATTTTTGTCACTTAGCGAAGCCCAGGAAGGCGAAAAGTCTGATGACACGGAATTCAGCTTGCCTGGATATAGCTTAGTGCTCCTATCCTCTCCAAGCCATGGCATCGTCATACACATATGAACGAAATGATGTTGCTTATCTGCTTCAACCACAATATGGCATTTGTTCTAAGGTACGCTATTCTGGTCAGACAACACCCGAGGGAAGTTATGTCGTTCACGAGCCTTCTCTTATGGTCACTGTGCTTTCCCGATCGTGATGAATTTAATTATTTAAGGTTATTAGGGTCTGAGAAGTAAGTTCCCGATGTTAGAAAGCCAACCCTACTGAGGAAAAGCAGAATAAGTTCAAGCAAGTTAGGAAGACCTGTAATGATCTTATTCGAGGAACCAAATTTTTACATGATCAGCAATCAAGGCAAGAAATACTACAATGTTGCAACGGTAGTAAAATTGTAAAAAAGTACGAAATACTACTTAGTCTTCGGCTCCAACGTTCGTCTTCAATGACACTCCTAATGTCAGCTCAGAAGAAAAAGCTAATTTGTTTACAGCTCAGTTTGCTGCATTAACAAATTTGCTTATTACTCATCCTGCACTTGAGAGCGTAAATGATCAAATTAATCTTCTCTCACATTCACACAGTTACAAAAGACCTAAACGAGCTTGATATATAAACACAAAACCACTGTGCTGGATAGTATCCCTTCAACAACGTTGGAAAAACCACTGCTTAAACTTTACCATCCATTTTCCACTTTTTTTTACCATTCTACAAGTCAATGAATCTTCTTCACTATCACACTAACGTCCCTTTTTCCAAAGGTCATGGTAAAGGCTGATTAATTAAGAGTTCAAGAAACATTTTTAAGAACGAAATCTTCTCAATGACCGGCACTATGGCTCTGGTGATCTGATAGTCTATCTCACCGAATAAACAAAATTCCTTACACCAATTTGGAAAATGTAAGAATGTTGCATTAGATCTTCAAAAGCATTCGATAGAGTTTATTATCAAGTTTTCTTATCGAAAATGAATGCATTTAGTATTGACCAATCACTTTTTCGTTGGTTTAGGAACTATCTTTCGGACCGCTCAGTACAAGTTGTACAGGACTTTTTAAGCCTGTTTTTCATGAAATAAATGCTTCTGTGCCCCAGGGCTCCATTTTGTCTCTTACTCATATTCATCAATCATCTTTTGTCTGAAACTTTGTATCCAATAAATTGTTATGCTAACGAAATTATTGTCAGCTTCCCATATTCTTTTTCGGATAACGTCCTTGTCCTTTGGATGGAGATTTAGAACGGCAGCGTTTGATAAGCTTTTTCAATTCTGATTTCGAGAAGTATTGTTACGCGTAAAAATTAATGCTTTAAAAATTCTATGCTGTCTTCTGTCTTCTGTTAAAGAGGAACCCACCACCCAGCACTTGCCTTGAGGAAAACGAACAGCTCTCAGTTCTCGGTATATGCATTACCAACCACCTTGTGGGGAATGACTTCATATTTGACGTTGCCGATTCGCCAAGTTTCCTTCGACGTTGCAATCAATTTAACATCCCTTCTGATCTGACTGTAGTCAATAAGACCTATTTTCGTCCAAAGTTCGAGTACAATTCGCATATTTGGAAAAAGAGCTTAAAAAATTATAGGTGATAGAAGTAAAACAAGAACATTTGAATCTCTCGAGCACTGATGGTGATTGACCCGTTACATTTCTTGATATCTGTTAATATAGTAGAAATAGTAGTTGAATAAGCCAAAATAGATAATTTAATCAGTTTTGTGCAAAAGCCATAACTTAGGTTCACTTTGTGGAATAATTTAATTAAGAAAATTGAGTTTTACTAATAACGTATTTTTCTTATTAAACAATTTTGAATTTTTAAAGTCTGTAAAAAGCTATTTTTATAATTAAATTAATATAAAAATAGGTTAAAAGAATATAAACCTCTATTCAACAAATTTATTTAAGGCCCTTTTTATTTAATTAAGCCTCAAAAATTAATTGCTGATTAAACAATAAACAAAAAAGTTTAAAAAAAAAACACTCGTCTACGGCTTAAAATGCAATTTATATTCAGTAATTGCTTGTCCAACTGCATCAGCTCAACCATACGCATGATATACCTCTACCACACAAACAGTTAAGTTTGATAAGTTTTAATGTTCAAAATTAATTTAATGCCATCTGCCATAATTGCAACTCGTATACTCCGGCCCATGTTACATATAAATGAAAATTATACACATCCAATATATCCAAACAGATGAGAATTGGATCGGTCCCTTTCGTCCTCGTCAAAATGAATACAAACTACTCTTTTGCAATTCCAAAATTAATCCTTGAAAAAGCCTACCCACAAATGAACTCTGATCTAGGACTTCAATTAAATAAAGCACTTTGTCGGGAGGATAATGATTGGTCGAAAGAGAGTGCACGACAGTTCGTAATCCTTGTGCGCATTTTAAGCGTTGTTTAACCCCACACATAGTGCCTCTCTAAGCATCGGAATTTGAAATTGTATCCAATTTCCAATGTCATCGACATCGCGTGTGGTCGTCCTGAAATGTCTACAGAAATGCACTGCCACACATTTCAACGTTGGAAAGTAGGGCAAATTCTGTTGGCATTTTTCTGCAAAGCGATGATCACAATACGGCCAAAACCCTGGCCAGGCAAGCCAGGAGGTGAATCAGATTTTACTCTTCATGTTCTTTCTGATTGTTTCAACCAACCAACTGACCGACCGGGGGATGATAGAAGTTAATTTTCAAAGCTAATCTATTGTAGGGTATACACACAACCGGCCAACGACAAAACTGTGCATTGCGGAGTTTCCCAATCACAGGCGTAAATACGTTCATCCTTTCAGTGCACTGTATTGGGCAAGGTAGGGTGATGTGGGGCATATGTTTTTCTTTTATAAAAAGGTTTTTATGTTAAACACTGATTGATTTATTATTTATATACAGTAAAACCCGCTTAAGAGAAAAACCCGCTTACCTGAAACACTTTTTTCATCCCAAGTATTTTCCGACCAATTTCCCTTAAAACACTCCGCTTAAATGAAACTCGCTTAAGTGAAAAACCCGGATAACTGAAACATATTTTCAGTTAATTTTTAATATTTTGCATTAAAAAAAACTCTCTTGTGAAAAAAAAATTGAATTGAACAGAACAAAAATTTGCTAGTTTTCGTTTTTCAATAAATTATTTTTGTGATATTTATTCGTTGTTTTATTTAATTTCTTTCAAAGTAAGTCTCCAAAAAATAAAAACAATATTGTTTCTAGCATTAAATCTCCGGTTAATGGAATTTTTAAATCCGCTTAAGTGAAATTATTTTTCACTTAAGCGGAGTTCGCTTAAGTGAAAAACCCGCTTAAGTGAAAGAAAGACTGTGACATTTTGCCGTTTCTCTTAAGCGGTTTTACTGTATTTTAAAACACACAAAAAGGTATAGGTATTAGGGGAATTCTCAACAAAAACTAATTTTTGTTTGCATGTTTGTACATATAATGTTAAATTCGAAAATTAATATCAAATTATGCCCATCATCCACACGAAAGGTCAGAAGAGCATTTCTGGAACTGCAATGAAAAATTTACAAAAAGTATGTAATAACCATAATTTTCCAAGGATGTCTCGGTATGTGGCGCCATAAATCCGCAAAGGACTTCTTTTGTGCTTAAAGCCTTGAAACGCATTCTCGACATTCATATTAGAGACATTCTTGACGGATGCCCTTTTAAAATTGCTAAAAATGTATACCTTAAGGGGAAGTCAACAGAAACGGCCCTTCATGACGTAATGCGTACAATTGAGAAAATTATTAAATTTAAAGAATAGCTATACTCTCACTACCTTCTTAGATTAAGAAGGGGGCTTTCAACAACGTCCCTACCAAGTCCATTCTGTAATCACTCATCGAATTTCGTGTAGAAGACTACATCAGGGAGCAGATTATATCCATGCTCAGAGACAACTGTACCAAGTACGTTAGTAGATGAACACCCCAGTTTGGATTTCTGCCCCTCTTCTATGGCTTCTAATCATGAATAAAATTCTCGCTAAGTTGGAAAAATATGGCGTAAATGAAATGAACTAATACTGTCAACAAAGTCTACCCCTGTATTAAGTAAAATCAAAGAAATGGCTTTAAGGAAAGGGAAAGGTAGTATCTGGGCCATGAGCTATGGACTAGGTGTGTAGCAAAGCAAAACTGAACAGATGCTATTTACTACCAAAACTAAAATACAGCCCTTCCCTCTACTCCGACTCAACGACCAAACACTTTTGCTCTCTTCCAGTGAAAAAATCTAGGTGGTACTTGGATGGGGGACCGTTCAAATACCAACCGTGTGCTGTTGACATGTGTTTCTTCTGTTGTTCTTCCTTTCTGTCTGTCTCTTTCTGTTGTATTGCCTAAGCCGATGGCCTCAGTTGCCAGTGCTTTAAGTGTCTCTACTTCGTAGATTTATCTATAGAGTAGTGTAATATGTAATGTAATGTAAAATCTAGGTGTTAATCTAGACCCTAAACTGAACTGGAAACTGAATATTGAAGAAAGGATTAAGAACACGTGAAAAACTTTCTACGCCTGTAGTAAAACCTTTGGTAAAAAGTCGTTTACACAATATAAAAACATGGAACGTGGACATACACAGCCGAGGTGTCCTGGCCTCTTTCAACATCGTGCCACACATCTTTCCTATCCTTCTTTCTCTTCATCAACTTCACGCCAGCGCTGTGTTGAAACATTTAAAGGGTAATCATAATCCCTTGAGCGCGGGTAGATCATAAAAAAAAAAAAAAAAGTCTCTCCACCTATCCCGGTCTCTAGCCGACGCCATCCAGTTGCGCACCCCAAGGCTTCAGGCGTCCTGGTCTACGCCATCTCTCTAGCGCAAGCATGGTCTACCACGCTGTCGTCTACCATATAATGTACCACAAAGAACTTTCCGAGCAGGTTCCTCTTCGCTCATGCGAGCTAGGTGCCCTGCCCACCGGAGTCTACCGAGCTTAATTTTTGTCACGATATCTGCTTCTAGGTAGATTCCGTACAGTTCATGATTGTACCGTCTCCGGAATCGTCCTTCCTCACATATGGGGCTAACAATTCTCCTTAAGACTTTTCTCTCGAACGCAGCTAAGAGGTCGGAGTGCCTTTTGCTAAGCACCCAAGTCTCGGATCCATATGTGGGTACTGGCAGGACCATGGTCCTGTACAGCAGCAGTTTTGAAGTTATGGTGAGATTTCTGGATTTGAAGAGCTTTGGCTCTGTTGGATTTGAGAAGCCGCCCGCGTATTTCTTCTTCTATATTGTTATCGGCTGCTACTATTGACCCAAGGTATTTAAAGGATTGCACCACTTCAAATTCGTGCTCCGCTACCTTGATTGTTTGACCAACTGTTCCTCTCGCATTCGACGCCACCATGTACTTTGTTTTACCTTCACTAATGTGCAGCCCAAGATTTTGTGCCGCCTGCTCGATCTGGATGAAGGAATCGTGTACAGCTTGTTCGGTTCTTCCGATGATGTCGATGTCGTCTGCGTAAGCCAGTAACTGGCTGGACCTGTTGACGATGGTCCCTCTTGTTGCCGTGCCAGAGTCACGGATTGCTTTCTCCAACGCCAGGTTGAAGAGGAGGCAGGCCAAACCGTCCCCTTGCCGGAGTCCATTAAAGATGTTGATTGTCTGGATAGCAATCCGGCTATTTTTACTTGGCTTGTTTCGTTGGTCATGGTCAACCTACATAGTCGTGTCAATTTATTTGGGATACCGAATTCTCTCATGGCTTTGTAAAGTTCTACCCTGGCTATGCTATCATAGGCGGCCTTAAAGTCTATAAACAGATGGTATGTTGGGATGTTAAATTCTAGACATTTTTCCATCGCCTGCCTAAGGGTAAAGATCTGATCAGTTGTTGATTTGCCTGGAATGAAACCACACTGATATTGTCCGATGACGGTTTTAGCGTATGGGGTTATTCGGTCTTGTAGGATAGAGGAGAGTATCTTATAGGCGGTACTCAACAACGTGATATCTCTATAATTGCTGCACGTTGTGACATCTCCCTTCTTATGTATGGGGCATATTATGCCTTTTCGCCAGTCTTCTGGCATTTCTTCCTGCTCCCATACGTGTACTATAAAATCATGAATTGCTTGGCGTAAGGTTTGATTGTATAGTGGCCAGTGCTAAACAAAGACTATAACATCGATAAACTGACACGAGGGGTGCTCTGAGATCTTGCGCAACTAATGCTTTAAGCGTTTTTCTGTACACTTTACACACTAAGACTAAAGGAATAAGACTCTTGTATTACCAAACCTTATGGTTTCACCAATAGTAAAACTCCCATGGGCATCAGTAAGGATTGTTTCCATCATAAAAGAACTGGTATGGTGACGTCTTGACTTCGACATAACTATATTTTACTGATGCCTCGAAGATGGAGTGTTGTGTTGGTTCACGAATCTTCTCTATGACTTTGGATATATCAATCTCGTTTAGGCTAGCCGACTTTGCTAGAGTTTTTCAAGCTGAATTACTGGCTATCAGGGAAGCATGCAAGGTACTCAAATAAGATTCAAACCAGAACCGGAATATCACAGACAGTCAGGCGACTGTTTAAGTCTTTAATTGTAGCACATCATTCTTTAAATTGTTCCAGCAATGTCGTGATGAACTTGCTGGCCTTAATATTAACCACAATATCACTCTTTTCTTGGTTTCAGGTCATTGTGGCATTGATGAGAATCAGTCATCCATAACTCACTTGCAGAAAAAGTCAACATTCCGCTCGGAGTTATGAGGGGAAAAATGCTCTCAATTTTTCTCCAGCGACCAAAACCGTGGGTGAAACAATATAAATCTTATAAAAAATCCCGAACACTTGATCTGGAACGACATAGCCACGTAACTATTTTTAGCGAATACTGGCCAATGAGGGAACATGCCGCGAAGCTAGGCATTCCTCTCTGCCATAGCTGTGGCACCAGCGGTAAAAGGAAACAGTGCTACATTTTCTCAGCAAATGCCCTGCTCTAGCCAAATTTAGGGCACAGTCATTAGGATGGCCATTTTTGGATGATATTAACGAACTTTCTTATGCTTATAAGTTCAAAAGCTACCTCGAGAGCTTACGGAAGAAATAATGATGCTTTGTTATCTGTTTTGGAAAAAAAGTTACTCAGTTGGAAAAATCGAAAAGGAATCTCTTTTGGTGACATCTCACCCGACCTTACACTATCCAACCCATATACACAGAACCCAGGATATACACTATACTTAATCAATTTTTAATATCTGGGAAAATGTATTCGATTTGAAACTGTTGCATGCATTCGAGTGATTCCTCGACGTTGGTTGACGTGTAGAGCGTTTCCCATATACTCATCGCTGACTGAAAGAATTGTAACCATGACCCATTTGCAAAGAAAAGAACCAAGCGGTGCAATGAGAAAGTATAAAAGCAGAAAGGGCTTCTACTGAATCTGACTGTATTGTAGACTTTCGAAGCGAAATGAGGTCGTTTGACTTGAAATACGCGCGTTATTCTTGTAAAGTCTTTACATTTGCGGTAACGTATAAATAATTTTGTTTTTCTTTTTTGAGTATACACTTTTAATATCAAAGGGATTTTTTTATTCAAGGTCAGTGATGAGGCAAACCCAAGCCTTTTAATGTATTTTTGTATTTGCCTTAAACAAATCTATTCAAAGCATTTTATTTTGAATTCTTTCTGAAATTCTGTATGGCAAATGGTAAAAAAGAGATATGCAACTTTATCTATGGTCGCAAGGGAATATGTACCTACCTTAAAAAAATTGCTAGATACTCGTACTACATATGTATGAGTATAAAAAATGCTCAATTTATTTTAGAATTTCCCGAATTTTGTGGTCTCTTTGATGGTAACTTTACATTTAATTGGGGCTTTGCAACATCATCTCATCAAAAGAGACAACATTTGTCATGCAATTGAGCTACGATCTGGAAAGGGGAAGTTAGTGAGAAGGCAATATATCTGAGTAAAATATTTCAGAAATTGGAAAGGTGTCTGAAAAGGAATCACTCATGTCTAAGCAGAAGTTTATCTACAGCTGCTTATGAATAATTTCTTCAGAGAAATGGAGTCGTTATTTTCAAGAAAGATTCTTCATAATTTTAGGAGGTTACAAGCAAACTCTCTTGTAAGTATATATAGATAAAACTGAAAGCTGGAATTAAATGCTCTTGAGATTTTACCTCGTCAGCTATTACCCACAAGTAATTTTAAACAAAACGGCTGATTTTAAAAATTAAAACCGGAATATCCAATAGAACGCCAGATTTCCTTAGGAATAGATTAAAGGAAACTTCACCAAAAAGTAGGTTTCTGGCTTCAGAGTTGTTCAGATGCAACTGAGCCATCAAGTGCTCCTCTATATATTTTAAAGGCAAATAATCTTGAAGGCTTCCTTTGGAGAGAAGTTCTTATAGCAATCAACATTTGACAGAACTTGTATATGTAATTCTGATAGCATTCTGATGGTATTGCTGTTTTTGAAAAATCTCAAAATTATTACCAACACTTTGCAGCTGTAACGATTTAATTTTTACTTTTGCCAATTCGCAAAGTAACAAATACGCGCTGTAAAAAAAATAGAAATAACTATAAAAGATTAATAAATGTATTCACTCAACAACTGCAAATCGCAGAACTATACTTCGGAGAGCACTCTCTCAGCACGCAATATCCCTTCCCAACTTAACCCTCTTTGGAAATCGAAGGTTACAGGTCTTCCTAATCAACCAAAAAGGAAGTGGAAAAGGGGGGGAGAGTACGATAACTTAGGCGCCAAAAATTGATAACGGATTTTTGTAGAAGGGTCAAATGCAAGCGGTTTTGACTATAGGAGGGGGGGTCTATCTCGCCCCGTTTAGGAGATAGGGGCGATTTTGGAAAAAAAATACTTAAATAAAAAAAAAAATATTAAAAAACAACGCCAACACTTATAATAAAGTACTATACCGGTTTTGAAAGCCAGAAGTCAGTTCTATAATCCTAAATTTAAATTAAATTATTTATGTCAATAGTTTTTGAAAAATTCGCATGCAAACTCAAAATTTTGTTAAAAAAAATGAAAAAAAAAAACTTTAGACCAATTTTTTTTTTTTCAAAATTGTGAAATGAAGTGCTTAATTGGCCTTTTTTGGTCAATGCTACTATTAATTTTAAATCGAACGCAAAAAACCGAATGGTTTTATGCCTTCTAGTTTTTGAGAAAATCGAAAATTACTAAAACTACTTTTTATGAAATTTTTGATTTTTGGTATTTACCTACGGTGATTTCATTTTGAGGATTAATGTTAATGTGGTTCATTTGTAAGTAAAGTACAGCAAATCATTTAGCGTTACCAAGAATGCACCACGAATTGCATGGCATTCCGCGTCTTAGTCAGTCAGTTTGTGAGTAAGTTAGGTGTTAATTAAATATAGTCAAGTCAATTTTTCAATGTTCAATGTATAAAAGTGTTTACAGGCATTTTGATCACAAAAGAGATGATCATAGCAAGCACCTCCCGAATCTCTAGCCAATATTGAGGCCCATGGAAAAATGTGCCGATAGATAAGTAGGTTTATATTGTATTCTTACAATTTTTTTCACCTTTTTTTTAGAGCTTTTTTCGGAGCACCGCCACATCCAACCGAACTTGAAATTTTTATATTTTTCTACCTTTATCGGTAAGTTGCAACACAGTAAGGGAAGTTGACGTTTTAGTTGGAATTAGACCAATTTCTTCTAAGAACGCGATGCTTTTGAAATATTTTTTTTTAAGTATTGAAAAGTTATTTAATTTAGGATGGAGTAGTGGATGCTTAGTCGCCATTATTTATTCAAAGAAAAAAATACTTCACTCTTACAAAAGTTGAATAACGAATGACCTTGGTAAACAATAACCTGTACCACATTAGCATTAAAAAGTTAGACACAAACAATAAACATACATATTAATTACGGAATTATATAAATTTGCTGCATTCGTACAGTAGTACCTAGGTAATGTAAATTTTTCATAATGTATTGAATTTTCATGTCTGAACATTTTAAATGTGCAACTTTGGGCTACGTACATACATATATTTAGTAGACATATGGATATAGACCATAGGGTAAATTCAAAGTTTCTTTAAATCCAGATTCTGTAAATGCAAAAGAAACCTTGCATACACCCAACCTCGCACCTACCCCAAATCCTATAGTGTGCCCAGGCAGGGGCGTTGCAGGGGGGCAGCATGCCCCCCCATACATATCTCACTGTTTATACGCCGTAATGCGTAAGCAAGCAAAAAAAGCAAATATCCCATAAAAAAGTAGTTATAGTTATTTTCAATTTTCTCAAAAACTAGACGACATAAAATCATCTAGTTTTCAGTTTTTGAATAAGAATATATTAGAGCAACGAATTTTAGGAAAAATAATAATATATAACTTTGCAGTTTTGAAAAATTAAACTTTAAACTTTTTTTTTATGTTTTTGTTCACCAAAATTTGAGTTTAAAACTCGTTTTTTCAAAAACTGTGCATAGATTCTACTTGATCAGAGTATTGGCTTTAAAAAAACGGTATAATACTTAATTGTAAGTATTACCGTTATTTTTTAATATTTTTGTTTCCATTTTAGTTCCTTTTTTATAAAATTGCGCCTCCCGCCCAAACGGTGGGAGATAGACCCCCCCTCCCATAGTAAAAAATTGAATTGTTCCATAAAAAACAGTTATAATTTCTTGGCGCCTAAGTTATCGTACTCTTGCCGGAAAAGGTTATCTAATTATCTTACCTCCATCTAACGGTAGGCCTGCAAGCACTTGCTCATCCTAGCTCGTCGGACGGGTGGGATCTTGTCAGAAGAAGTAAGACTACGTTACGTTTTTATTTCAGGCCTGATCCAAGATGTTGATTGGAATTTTTAAATATTAAACAAAATAAAAGGGAACCCGAAATTTGGTTACCTTTGAGGAGATGCTTAAACACACACTAATTAAGAATATAGATCTTCGTGTTCTCCGAGCAATTCTCCCTCCTTTAGCGCTTCTATTAGGAAAAAAAAAATTCTAAAAGCACACCTTGGTTAACGCGGTTGCTCTTAATTCGAGCTTAACCCCTTAAGAAAATTAAATTATTTTTTTGTATATCATTTTTACTAACTTAACCTCATATCCTAAATTAAATTCTTTTATAGAGTCATAATTTTCTCTTAAATTAAAGTAAAATATCGATGACTCAGTGTCAATCTGACAACTAATTTAACTTCTAATGGAAATGAGTCTGAGGTTACTTAAGCTTCAGAAAGATCCAACAACATGAAATAAAGATAAGAGAATGACTATAAGCATTCTCAAATATCACTAAAAAAAAAAAAAAAATCGTGGGCGTGTTCAAAAAGTGAATATAACTAACCCAGACGTGTTGTAGTAAAAATCGATCAATTGTTTTTTTTTTGTTTTTCTTAGTTCAAGTTATAAATAAAATGTTTATTAATCCAAAAAAAAAAATTTAATTCATACAATATAAAAATTAAAGTCCGTTAAAGAAAAAAAAAATCAGTTAAGGAATTTATAAATGGTAGATATTATAAAAAAAAGTCCTTCCTTTTAAAACTTTAAAGTGAGACACACCAAGTCCAAAACGTTCAAGATAAAAAAATAAAATTTAAAGGGTAACTTACATTGTTACGTTTATATCGTATTTTATGCTTTTCCTTTGCCCGAAAATCCTGGTGAAGCTCTGCACATCTTCTCCGGAACAAAGAGGGTAGTTGCTCTAGCGATTTTTCTAAAAACTTCTAGCAGCTAGTTAAAAAAAATATTTTTTTACTCGAACGACTGAAATCTTCTCCTCTAAATTTGTTCGTCAATTCCTTAGACACTGATTTTTTTTCCGTTTTACTCAGGGTAGGAAGAGGGAAGAGGAAGGGGCTTTTGATCAGGATTACAATTTTCTTAAATCTAAATTTGAGGTCGGTGATAAACGCCAACGTGGCTGCATCCTTATATGACTTCGCTGGAATTTCTGTGAAAGCCTGAGTGAGCGAAGCGATATACTCGTAGAAATGTCTCGAAATCCTAGTGAAGATTTAAATGGAATTATGTCGTGTGTTTGAGAATGCTCCTTTTTCCTTTTGACTTACCTTGAAAAACTGAATTCAAAAATTTATCTCGAGTACACGTGGTTCGAGTTGAACCCGTGACGTGATTTTTTTATGACTTTGTTCGGTAGTAATTCTTCAATAAAAAACGTATTTATTTCAGCAAAATCTTTACTCCGCTTCTTCAAAAAAATACAGACACGAGTCCACCACTAAATTCTTTTTTTTTTATTTTAACACAGGAAAATATTTACTATTTTTCTTTTAATTTCTGGAAATATTTTTTTTTTAGTTTTTTAGTTTTAATATTTTTTGCGAATAATTTTTTTGTTTAAACTTTTCATTTTATATTTTTGGCGCAAAAATAACTTTAATTTGGTTTAAGTTAATAATTCTTTTTTTTTGTATTACTAGTTGGCATTTAATTTCGTCGCCAATACGCACAACTTGACTTTTGATCACCGACTGCCTAATTCCCTAAGCTTCATATTTTACTTTCATCTTCGTTTCTTGGAATATCTTTCAAGAAAAACCACTAAAATTGAAACAAGCCACCCGCACTGCGGCATTCCGATTTCAATAATCCCACTGCAGTATTCTTGCTTCCTTTTGTTACGCAATTTTATTAACGCGTCCAAACCAAATATTATATAAAAAAAAACTAATGGTAGTATACATATACACCTCTCTTACTTAGGCTAGTGTTGGCAGTTGGAAATTTAATGGGGCGTTGATGGTGATCGTCAAGTCCAACGTTTGGTTTCTAATCATTCTAATGTGGCGAATTCATATTTTTTTTCAATGTAATTAATTATTTAAAAATAACACGTATACGCCTAAGTGACTGAATTTAGTTTGAGTTATTTGTAAGCATTCTCTACACAGCAAAGGATATGAATTAGAATGCAAAAAAAAATATTAATTTTGTCTAGGAAAAAAAAAGTACAAATATTTTTCTCAGAATGATTCCCTTATAAAGATTATTGGATTGAATTTGTTTGAATATCTTGGAGTGAACCTCAATTGCACTGGTTCTTTGAATGAAGCCATTAATATATTTAAAACCAAAGCAAGGATAACAGAGGCAATGGTGTTTAAGGCTTTTAAGAATCCTTAGATGAAATAAAATGCACGATTGGATCGCACGAACTTGCTCTTATGTAAAAGTACTTTGGGATTTAAAATACATTTAATAAATATAAAATATGGATTTAATGAGATAAAAATGTTCAAATGCATGGAATTGCCCTCTGATTTGTCAACCAAAATGTATTCCATGTCCGTAATATTACACCTAATTTTTTTTTATCAAAATCGTCAGAGCCGTTTTTGAGATAAATAAGATTATGCATTACGGGTGTATGGGGGGTACCGTTAATTTTAGAGCTAAAAAAAAATTTCAATTTCTCTTCTAATATGGAATCATTGAATACCCTTAAATCCCGAGTTTGAAGAAAATAGGTCCAGTGGCTTAGGCTGCAGATCGAGGAACAGACATACAGACATACGGACATACAGACAGACGGAATTGCCGGACCCACTGTTTTCGTCTTCGCTATCATCGTAATGTCAACTTTGATCAAAATCTCGAGTTCGATTTTTTTTCCAAATGCAGAACTTGCCCTATAGTACATACATAATACATTATACGAGTATCGCAAGTAAAAATGGGAATCAAAGTTTTTGAATGGACTATCAAATCGGCTACGCTTTATTGTGTTAAAATATAGGTTTTGCAGGCTGGAAATAAAATTGAAAGGGACAGTTTTGAAGAAATAACACACTGAACAATGTAATTTGTCTAGAGACTGGAACTGTTTAATTGGCATATGAAATAGGAAAAAGAATCTTAAATTTCCACATAAAGTTTTTAAATGAAATTTTAAGAATCCAACTTTATACTCAGCGACCAAACTGGGCATCACAATATTAAGGAACTTTTAATGAGTATTGTTACTGATATGAGAAAAATTAAGCAGTCAAACGAGGACCGTACGAAAGCAACCTTGATAACAAGAAGATAATGTTAATAGAAGATTTCAGGAAAGCAACTAATTCAAATTCCTGCTACTACTATGACTCTTGCTTAAAAAATATTCTTTAAGCTGATTCAATTTTTATAAGGCTTTTAAACCGTTTATGCATAAAATCATACCGTAAGTAAAGTATAAAGGGAGGAAAAATGAGGTGTCGATAAACATTGGTCTTGAATGTTTAAAAATGGAAATGACAAGTGATTATTTTCTATCAGTTTTAATGCTCTCTTCTAAACTGTATCCAATAAGTAGGCAAATAGGCGCAATATGACAAGTTATTGGATCGTAAGACAAATCGATCGATCACCAAGAATTCAGACTTAAAAAGAAAAAATGGGGTAATTAGCCCTGGTATAACGACGAATGTCAAAAAGCTCGTAAGATATCTTTTGCATGGCTGAGAATTTTCCGTAATTCAACCCAAGGTTTGTTCAAGAATTTCTACATCGAGACCAACAGGAAATATAAGAAGCTTTGTAAAACAAAAAAGATGAAAAATGCGGAGTTGCAGGCAGCCAGACTAGGGTCCCGTTAAAATGCGACACAGTTTTGTAAACTGCCTTGGGAACTAAATGGTAAACAATTCAATAACAACTCGAAACTCTGCGCAAACTCACTGCTTTCCCATTTAAATAATGTACTGAATCCACCAACGACACCACCAAATTGGCATTTTGCGGGACCTGGTTTCGCCAACGAAGTTCTAGACTGTTCTTTCTCTCTAGAAGAATTTAAAGCAACACTTGGAGCCCTACAAGATGAAAAATCTGCTGATGCGAATGGTTATCCGGTTGAGTTTTATAAATACGGTAGTATCATGCTCAAAGAACGTCTTGTAACGCTGGTTAATAAGTTGATTGAAGGTGATTTTTCTCCAGATGAATTACGGGATGATTTAATATTCCCAATACACACAAAAGGATCTTTATTGATTGCAGCAAATTATAGAGGAATCTCTTTTCTAGACGCATCATTAACATCCAAAAGTCTAAAGTGATTTAACCAAGGTGGTGGACGAAATGCGTCGAATGAAAAATGGAACTTCAATGGCGAAGACATAGAAATCGTTTATCAATACAAGGCATTATTTTCTCAAAAAATCAGAGTATGTGGAAGCATTTTAACGAAAAAATTCAAAAGCAAAACCTGCAATTAATATTTCGTGGAAAAATTGCTTTATGAACAAAAACATAGCTCATAGCAATAAAGTCAAGGTATTTGAAGCAGTTATTGGAATTATACTTTTGTATGGTTCGCAAGTATGGGGTTGTAAAAAATTCAACTCCGTTGAGAAGCTTTTAGTGTACTATATGAAACAAATATTTTTCTTACCACCAAACAGGTTAGATACGGGACTTTCACCTTTATATGTACATAAGAACTATAAAGCTGCAAACAGACTATCTACTGAACGTCTTCAAATTGGCTTGTTAGAAAAGTAATTTGAACGCTATATAAAACTAAAATACCTAGTACAGAGAGTGGTCATGCCTTGCAGAAGGATGCAAGATGCAATTTAACTGTAGAAAATTTATCAACCAGTAAGGCCCTCCTATATGAAGTCATATCAACGGTTGATGGAAAGTGCAGAGCTAAATTTGTGGCGGAAGCTTCCGATTCCTTTTTTAGAACAATTTAAAGTAGGCTCAACCACAAATTTGCTAAAAAAAAAGTAACTACTTTCGTGACTCCACCAATGCTCACGTGATTGCTACCATGGTTAAATTTCGGAGTGAATTACTGAACTTGAGCCTCATACTGATTTTTCTTGGAATGCGTACGTTTATTCCTTACAGAATTAAGAGTATAAAGTCTAAAGAAAATTCTTGGTTCGATACAAGCTGTAAAGAAGCTATCAGGTTGAGAGAAGTAACTTTTCGCTCTTACAAAGCCAACCCAACTGAGGAAAATTGGAAAAAGTTTAAACAAGTCAGAAACCAGTGCAACGCTGTTATAAAGAGAACCAAATTCTTACATGAACAGAAATTAAGGCAAAAAATCCTGCAAAGTCCCAAAGGCAGTAGAAAATTTCTGGTCATTTGTCAAGAACATAAAAAATTTAACTTCATCTTCGGTTCCAACGCTCTTCTACAAAGAAAAACCGATAACTAGCTCTTTAGAGAAGGCAAATGTATTTGCAGCTCATTTTGCTGCTAACTCCACGTTGCCTGTTAGCACCATTGCCCTCCTGTACTTGAGAATGTAAATCATTCAATGGGACAGGTATATTTCCGCACTCGTACAGTTGCAAGAGCACTTTGAGATCTTGATATAAACAAATCCGCTGGTCCTGATGGTATTCCCCCCAATCTTCTGAAGAGGTGTTCTTCATCGCTGGCAAAACTATTGCGTAAGCTTTTCCATCGCTCCTACTGTTCTGGAATCTTCCCTAGAAGATGGAAAACAGCATTTGTCCAGCATGTTCCTAAAAAAGGTGACCCTTCCTCGCCCTCGTCCTATCGACCAATCGCACTTACGTCCCTTCTTTCCAAGGTCATGGAATCGCTGATAAATCATCAGCTCAAGAAATATCTCGAAGATCGAAAGCTTCTTAATGACCAGCAATACGGCTTTCGCAGCAATCGTTCCACTGGTGATCTGATGTCATATCTCACCGAAGAGTGGAACAGATCTTTACATTGTTTTGGAGAAAGTAAGATTATTGCGCTTGATATTTCTAAGGCATTTGATAGAATTTGGCACCAGGCTCTCTTATCGAAAATGCGTGGATTAGAAATTACCTTCTAGATCGTTCAATACATGTTGTATTGGACGGTTTTAAGTCTGATCTTCAAAAAATAAATGCTGGTGTTCCCCAGGGCTCCGTTTTGTCTCTCTTCCTCATTTTTACATTCCTCCCCTTTATCAATTCACCCGCGATACCCGATTCGCTAGGAATGCTCATCAGTTCACCCTTGAGCCTAACTTTAGTCGTACCGTCAAATAAAGAGATTCGTTTTTTAGTCGCACAAAACGATTATGGAATAACTTACCCGGCACAGTTTTCGCCTGCCATTTCAATTTGCAAACATTCAAAACCAATGTTCATCGACACCTCCTTTCTTTCCGCTTGTAATTTCCCCCTCGCCCGTGCTGTGTTTATAACATTATAAGGGTCTCGTAACATACGTACCCTTGAGCGCGAGTGAATTATAAAAAAATACTACACAGACCCATAGACTAAGTGGAAAGAGAGAACGTTATGCACTTCATCGGACTTAAATTGTATTAAAATTTCGGATAATTAAAATAAATACAAAATGGTTTCTAAAAAACTCTACAGTTCGAAATCCCCATGATTGATTTCTTTGAATCTTGATAACTAACAGTTTTTCAATAATATCTATTAGATGCATGCAAACTGAATTTATCTACCTAAAAATAACGGCACTCTCCATACAAATATTAAAAAATGGTTTTCGAAATCAGCACTTGAATTTAAAATTAGACATTACTGACTGTATAATTGATTTGATTGATTGATTGACCATTTTTCAAATTTTGACTTTCTCCTTATCGTCATAACGGATCTTAATAAAATTTATTATTTATTACAGAAGTTACGTCAAAGATTAAAATTTGTTGCGTATCAAAGCTTAAAAATTAAATTTTTTTTTTTTTTGTTAAATTAAAATTTTTTTGAATATTAACTATCTCAAAAATGGGTAAATATTTTTTTTTGGAAATTTAAATTTAATTTGTATAGTCATACAAACTTAAAGTTGGGTTTGCTAAAAGTTTTTGACATTTTGTAAATAAAAATTCATATTTTTAAGAAACTGCTGCAACGATTTATAATCTTGTTCTTGCATAAACTCATATTTGCTAAAGAAATCACATGGCATTCTGTGTTTATGAAGTAGTAAATATGTTGTTTTAGCCGTTAAGAAATCAGTTTTATATTTATGAACATATCTCTGTAATAACAATAATTTTCGAAATTGTATGTCTATTACATGAGAGCAAGTTCGAGCTAACCAGTGGTGCATTTTATTTTTTAGGCATAGTTATTGCAAAATACACGTATAAGAAACTTAAAGTCTATTTTTAATTATTCACCACATCAGCATTTACGCCATCTTTCTTTAAAAAGTTATCGCCATTTCAAAAAGGGGGAAAATGAAGAACATTTTTTTGTTTTTTCTATAGATTTCATGTACCTAAAGATTAATGCAAATGCAACTACTAACTAACTTTTTGTACTAACTTTAAATTCTGCTCTTACAAAAACTAGTTAGTATAACACTCAAATTTTGATTTCTGCATATTTGACGGTATAAGTCTTCACTTAAAATGTTTATCGAATAAGTTTTGAAAAATGTAGGTTTCAATTCCAAGTGTCATCCCGCATCAAAAAGTTAAAACGATCTGTTTCCATTTTATTGCAAATGTTCAAATGAAAGCCTATTCCAAGAGCAAGGCTTTATGGCTTGGATCAAACAAATCTCCGTTGATAGTCTACCTACTTTCTGCAGTTGTAAGCAAATTCCCTTAAGCATGTTGAATTTTAATCTAGACGACATTTAAAACCACATAACCCTTAACTTAACACTGGTCAGAGTGAACAATTATAGGTATACATTTTCGTATTCATACAGATATGTACATTGTTGTATAAGACCTTTCAGGAAACGGTGTTCTAAAGCACATGCCGAAAGAATGAGAGAAACCCTAAAATAGATGAACTAATCTACTTACAAACCAAGTTGACCAGTTTCACAACTGTCACCCCCTTAAATTTGGAACAGACACAAAGATGTGCGACATCTTTGATCCCATTTTCGCCTATATATTTTAAAATGCAAATGGGGGTAGATACACACACACACAGCATAGGCACATGAATACCCAAAGACCTGCAACGAAATCAGCTTATTTTGTGGTCTTTTGTTAAATTTCGTAGAAAATGCACAATCGCCCAAAAGGGACATACAACAACACTAACCCAAGGACCGAAAGCGCACAAACAATCCCACAAACGATCCTACCACACACACTAACACATACGTAAACGAGCGGAGTTCCGGGTTCCGGTGGACATGAAATTATTGTGAAACACTGCAGACCGCACATAAACACGAAAACTTCCAACCAATCTGTGTGTACCGTGGTGTCCTACTACAATACAGTTCTATAATATTTCGTTCAGGCAAAGGCGATTGTACGACTGTGACCATTATCCTTGCTGCAGTCAGATTGCGTGCAGAATTGTTCAAAATTCGAATAGAATTCGAGGGTGGTATCTATTTGTTCTTTGAATTTTAGGTGGATGGGCGAAGTAGACGGGGTGTTGGAATTTATATGTAGAAGCATTTTGGAAAATTATATGTGATGGCATACTGGGAACATCAGTTCAGCGGTATATGGAATGGAAATGCCAACTTGGGACCACTTCCGTTCAAACAGGATATGACCGTATTTTGCTTTGGCATTTCGAAAATATTTAAGGACCACATACTTTATAGTTGGTACATGCGAGTAGGTACGTTATTATGATTATAAGTTCTTCATGAGTCTAAGGGCTATTGTTATCATCTTAGGCAAAGAAACGTGTCACATTTGTGTGGTTTTCTATCCTCAGCTAATGAGTCATTTATATAAAGTCAAAAGCTGAATGCTACATAATATCTACGTGTTGGCTTACAGAATTTAATACATAATAACTTTATAAAAAATATAAATCTTTTATGTGCTAACCAATCATCATAAATGCGTATCTGTTTTACTTAAAATTACCGATGATCTAAGATGTGCAATAGTCGAGAATGAGGTATCGTTTTTAGAATTGCTAGATTTTTCTAAAGCCTTTGATACTTTTATAAATGCAAAGGCAGTTTCGGTTATCGGGGTCAGCTTCCTAGTAAATGCTATCTTTTCTCTCTGGGAGAAGACAAGCAGTGTTGGTAGGAAAACGTGTCTACGGGCCTCTGGAATTTTTTTCTCGAGTTCCTTAGGGGTCGATTCTTGGGCCGGTGCAGTAGGGTTGGCTTTATAAGATTGGAAACATACTTCTCTGACCCTAATATCATCTTTACAGCTCAACTAAAAACAAAACTATCTTTCGGGGTAACAGATTTTTCCTTGTTTGGGAAATATAGTGATCAGATAAAGTTCCTGAAGAAATCAGTGAGATTGTCCCAGTTGGCTTTCACGTATTCCCAAACGGTTTTCTTAAAAATTTTTTCTACAACGATAAAGAAGATAAATTTGCAGATATGACACAATAACGGTCTGATGGGCCTAGAGGTGATGCTACACTTATAGAGTGTTTATCGCTGTCTGGGGTAAGAAACTAGTCGAGAGCATTGGCGAAGTGACCTGCAACGTCAGGAATTCGAGTAGGCTAGTCAACGAGCTGAGTTGCTTATGTCAGAAAAGATCTCAACATATCTTCCTTCCTGTGCTCGAAACAACAATTTAACTTGAGAACAATTTCACATTAAGAAACAATTCCTTGAATAGAGTTAGACAACGCATCGAATTTGTTAGAACTCGAAGTTGTGTCCAAGCTTGGGATGCAATAAATAAAGCATGTATCAGTGAATGGTGAATTCAAACTAAATGAAATTAAATATGTTATTTAAGCAAATGCCATATTGTGGTTGAAGCGACGTCATGTCGTACATTAATGTATGATGAAGCCATGACATGACGTGGGAACGAAAGGGGCTGTAAGCTATGTTTAGACAGGCTGAATTGCGTGTGATTCGAAATTTTCACACACCTCGGTTTCGCCTTCTAGAAACAAATTCCTATGTAATAGTGATAAAAATGTTTTTGTTGATCTTTAACAAAACAATTTTATCGTTTTGATTAAATATTGTCAATATGAAAGAATGATTTTTTTTTTTTTTTGATTTAACAAAATTTTTATAATTTTGCATGATTTTTTTTTCAGTTTAACAAAATATGCACTGCAAATAATATTGTCAGTTTAATAAACCAACTTTTGTTAATAAAACAAAATAAAACAGAGATTTTTGTCACATTTACATCCACAAATTTTCTTGTGATGTAAGCAAAATCTGTTAACTTAACAAAATAATTTTGTGTATACAACAAAATATGTTTTGTTACCTCAACAAATTTCTGTAATTTTTATCAATCTTATAAAACGTTTTGTTGGACGTACATACATATATTGACACAATTTTTATCAGCTCAACCTTCATTTTTATCATATAAGCATATGTACCTAGATTTTATTTTTAGTGTAGCCTATTTTTCGCAGTATGTACACATTTAATGCAAACAAATTCTCAATTATCCCCCAAATGTTGCTACAATCAACCCTAAATACACTAAAAATTCAAAAACATGAAATATCAACTCATACAATAAACCGGGCTCGAGCCCCAACATAATTTACAGTACGATTTCAAAAAGTGTTATGCCTCAATAGTAAGTGCATATGTATATCCGCTTCTGGATTCAAAAAACAAATAACAGCAATTTATCTAATATTACTTTGGTTCAATCAGTTACACACTATGCATGGCATGACCCAAACAATGCATTCTAAGACAAAACCAGTGTCATGGGAGAAGGAGACACCGGGAAACTTACCACTTACTGTGTCAATTTGGATTGGGGTCAAAATACTGTATCTCAAAATACTGTATTTCAAAATACTGTATGACCAAAATACTGTAAGTCAAAATTCTGTATTTGAAAATTGTAAAAAATAAAAAAATTTTGATAATGTAAAAAAGTGCGCACTTTTTTAAGAATACATAATCATAATAATTTTTCATTAGCATAATATTCTTATATACTTCCCTTGAACAATAACTTAAACTTATGATAATTCATAAGTCTTTGAATTAATTAAAACAAAAACAAAACAAATCATGGTAGGTATCTTCCTCTAATTTTCTCTTTTTCATTTTCTTCTTCTTAATTGTTTCAATCTCTCTCACATTTTTACAATTGTTTTGATTATAATCAACAGTTGTATAAATAATTGCACCGAACTAATTGAGCTGTCAAAACTTCCAAGTGTTCATGCAGATACAGCATTTTGAGATGAACAATTTTGAGATACAGTATTTTTATCATACAGTATTTTGAAATACAGTATTTTGAAATACAGAATATTAACCATGCAGTCTTATGGCCATACAGTATCATTCAGAGTATCATACAGAATTTGGACCATACAATTCAATTTATTTATTTTTCATTTGTGCATTTTTTTTTGTTTACTGCACTCTCACTTACACTTTGACGATTTTTTCGGTGGCACGAGGGGACATTTTTGTTTCTGCTCTTCAACTAGTCAGATCGGTTTTTCGGTTCATGCATAATCGTGTGGGCACTCCACATTCCATCCGATATAACATCAAGTGTTATGATTTGAATTGTTAAGCCCTGTGTGTTAGGCCAAACGGAAGTTGAAGAAGCTTTACTTAGCCTGGATTTGAACAAAAGTGAAGGTCCCGATAATATTCCACCCATAATTTTAAAAAAATGTGCTATTGCTCTGGCCTTACCGCTAACAATGATTTTCAATGTATCTCTATCTAGAGGTTATTTCTTAGATTCATGGAAAATTTCATTTATATCTCCGATTTTCAAATCGGGGTCTAAGCAAGAAATAACAAATTACAGACCAATTTGCAAGATCTCTGCCATACCTAAACTATTTGAAAAAATAGTTTATAATAGAATTGCAACTATTATCCAGGATAAAACAATAAAATATCCATCTTTCAACATGGTTTTGTTGCAGGGAAATCGACAACCACGAACTTAACATTATTGACGAATAGCATTATATCTAAAATGGAAAAAGGTCATCAAACTGATATTATATTTACTGATTTTTCGAAAGCGTTCGATAGAGTAAACCATCAAATTCTTATTCAAAAGCTTTATTGTTTTGGTTTTCACTCATCTTTATTAATGTGGTTAAAATCCTATTTGACTGGAAGGTTGTAAATAGTTAAAATTGAAAATTTTAAATCTGATGACATATGTATGTGTACCATCGGGTGTTCCTCAAGGTAGTCATTTGGGACCACTGCTTTTTCTCCTCTTTGTCAATGGCATTCCCGCTTTCTTTCAAGATTCTTCCTGCTTGCTTTTTGCAGATGATCTTAAACTTTATCGTAGGATTTCCTGTAAGTCTGACTGTAATCTTCTGTTGGCTGACTTGGGTAGATTAGTGACTTGGTGCAAAGCTAATTTCCTTGATCTTAATATAGCCAAATGTCAAGTTTTATCTTGTCACAGGAACCAAAATCCAATAATTTTTAACTATACCATCTCTAATGTCGACCTGGAAAGAGTAATTCAGAAGAAAGATCTGGGAGTTATTCCTGACGTTAGTCTTTCATTCCGGCCTCATTATAATTATATGATCAATAAAGCTTACCAAATCTTAGGATTTGTTAAAAGAAATACAAGAGACTTTAATGATTCATATACTCTGATAACATTATATAATTCTTTAGTAAGATCTGTGCTAGAGTACTGCTGCACAGTTTGGAATCCGTATCACTCAAATTCATCTAAAAGAATAGCAAATGTACAAAGAAATTTTACGAGATATGTTTTTTTTTTTAAATTAAATTGGAGAATTACCAGACCTTCCTATGAAACCAGATGCTTATTATTTGGAATGAAATCACTGGAAACTCGAAGAAAATATTTTTCTATTATGTTTGTCACTGACATTATAACCAGGCATATTAAAAGCCCGCCGCTTATAAACTTATTTCATGAAGGTACTGCACCTTCAAGAGTTACACGTGAACGATATATTTTATATGAACAGTTTCATCACAGAAACTATATGGTTGCAATGAACCCATCTCCCGTTGCATCAGAGAAGCTAATTTAGTATGCTCTAGAGTGGATTTTGATATGAATTGTTCGAGAAATATTTTTAAGTCAATTGTTCTTAACCAAATTTAATTATATTGTATTATAATTCTTTATTATTGTTTATTTATTTAACTATTATTTAACTATTTATTTAACTATTACATGTGCTTAGATATTTATTGTATAAACCTGTATTGTATTACCCACCTACAGTTAAATGTATAATTGTTCATAAGTCTGTAGGAGTCAAAAACTCCGATTGATAAAATGAAATAAACAAAAAAAAAAAAAAAAATGTCATAGACTTATGATTAATTAATTGTCTGATTTGGTTTTTTTATGTTAGTTTTTTGTAGTGTTGGGTTAATTTAGAGTTGACTGTAGCAACATTCTATACTATAGTCTGTCAAAGCTTTTCAAATCCAGAAATCTCACCATAACTTCAAAACTGCTGCTGTACAGGACCATGGTCCTGCCAGTACTCACATATGGATCCGAGACTTGGGTGCTTAGCAAAAGGCACTCCGACCTCTTAGCTGCGTTCGAGAGAAAAGTCTTAAGGAGAATTGTTGGCCCCATATGTGAGGAAGGACGATTCCGGAGACGGTACAATCATGAATTGTACGCAATCTACCTAGAAGCAGATATCGTGACAAAAATTAAGCTCGGTAGACTCCGGTGGGCAGGGCACCTAGCTCGCATGAGCGAAGAGGAACCTGCTCGGAAAGTTCTTTGTGGTACATTCTATGGTAGACGACAGCGTGGTAGACCATGCTTGCGCTGGAGAGATGGCGTAGACCAGGACGCCCGAAGCCTTGGGGTGCGCAACTGGATGGCGTCGGCTAGAGACCTTGATAGGTGGAGAGACTTGTTGAAAGAGGCCAGGACCGGAACCCGGTTGTCGAGCCGATGAAGATGATGTAGCAACATTCGGGGGCTTAGAACGAATTTCTGTGCTGTATATGTCCATACTGCAAAAAACAGGCCAGCAGTTTTGGCACTTAGGGAAACCCAGGTGGGTGAAAATTCTGATCACACAGAATTCAATCTGCCTGGTTATAGATTATTGCCTCTATTTTTCCCTCAACATTGCCTTGCTATATACATATGTAAACGGAACGATGTCGCTTATCAGCTTCAACCACAATATGGCTCATGTTTAAATATACAAATTTTAATTGTATGTGGTTTAAATTCACAATCCATAAGGGCATCATTCATACATGCTTTATTTATCGCAGCCCAAGTTTAGATAGCAACTCAACTTCTAATGAATTCGATGCGCTATATGACTCTATCCAAAGAATTGTTTCTCATTTTCGCACAGTGAAATCGTTATTACGGGCGATTTCAATGTACACAATTCTTCGTGGCTGCGCTATTCTGGTCAGATAATACACTATACCCGAAGGAAGGTATGTCGAGATTTTTTCTGAATTAAACAGCTTGACTCAACTCGTTCACGAGCCTACTCGAATTCCTGACGTTGCAGGTCAATCTGCTAACACACTAGACTTGTTTCTTACCTCTGACCCTGACAAATACACTATTAATGTTTTATCACCCCTAGGCACATCCGACCTTTGTATCATATCTGTGTATTTCTCATGCCAACAAAACCCAGTTAGAGAAATAATTCCTAGAGAACCGTTTGGCAATACGAGAAAGCCAACTGGGACGGTCTCAACGATTTCTTCAGGAATTTTAACTGGTAGTTATGCTTCCTCGATAGTGACGTGGACTCCAGTGCAGATATAATTACAAATTTTATTCTTTTCGGAATGAGAAAGTTTATCGCGAATAGGGAAAAATCTATCAAACCGAAAGAGAACTCATGGTTTGATTCGAGCTGTAAAGAGCTTATTATGGTTAGAGAAGTAAGTTGCCGATATTATAAAGCCAACCCAACTGAGCAAAATCGGAAAAAGTTTAAACAAGCTAGAAAGACCTGTAATGATCATATTCAAAGAACCAAATTCTTACATGATCAAAAATTACGGCAAAAATACTAGAATGTCCCAAAGGTAGTAAAAAGGTTAATTCGACGCTACAAGAGAGTGCCATGATTCCTCCTGTAATTGAGAGCGTTAATGATTCTATGGGACAAATCTTCTTTCGCACTCGTACAGTTGCATGAGTACTGAAAGATCTCGATATATATAAATCCGCTGGTCCTGATAGTATCGCTCAATTGTTTTGAAGAGGTGTTTTTCAACGCTGGCAAAACCAATACGTAAGCTTTTCTATCTGTCCTACTCTACTGGTCTGTTTCCGAGTGGATGGAAAACAGCATTTGTCCAGCCTGTCCCTAAAAAAGGCGAATCTTCTTCCCTCTCAAACTATCGTCCAATTGCACTTACATCCCCTCTTTTCATGGAAACGCTGATAAACTATCAGCTCAAGAAATATATTGAAGAACGAAAGCTTCTTAATAACTGGCAGTATGGATTTCGTAGGAATAGGTCCACTGGTGATTTGATGGTATATCTCACCGAATAGTGGCACAAATCTTTACATTGGTTTGGAGAAAGTAAGATTATTGCACTAGATATTTCAAAAGCATTTGATAGAGTTTGGCATCAAGCTCTTTTATCGAAAATGAGTGCATTTGGTATTGATGAATCTCTTCTTCAATGGATTAGACACTACCTTTCAAACCGCTCAATACAAGTTGTATTTGACGGTTTTAAATCTGAAGTCCATTATATAAATGCTGGTGTGCAGGACTCCGTTTTGTCTCCGACTCTCTTTCTGATATTCATCAACGATCTTTTGTCTGAAACCTCTAATACATTAAATTGTTTTGCAGATGCCAGTACCATCAGCTTCTCATACTCGTTTCCAGATACTTGTCCTTGTTCTTCGGATGTGAATCTAGAACGGTGGCGTATGATAAACTCATTAAATTCTGATCTTAATAGCATTTTCAAATGGGGAATAAAAAACCGTGTAGAATTTAATGCTTCAAAAACTCAATGCTGTCTCCTGTCGTTAAAGCAAAACCCACCCCCTATGCCGCTATCCATGAGTGGAACTTGCATTGAGGAAAGAAAACAGCTCTCAGTTCTTGGTATGTGTATCACAGACCACCTTGTGTGGTATGACCATATATTTGAAGTCGCTAAAAACGCTACTGGTAAGTGCTTAGGTTTCCTTCGACGTTGCAAGAAATTTACATTACATTACATATTCCACTACTCCGTAGATAAATCTACGAAGTAGAGACACTGAAAGCACTGGTAACTCAGACCATCGTCTTATACAATACAACAGAGAGAGACATACAGAAAGAAAGAACAACAGAAGAAAACACATGTCAACAGCACACGGTTTGTATTTGAACGGTCCCCCATCCAAGTACTAACCGCGCGCAACGATGCATTGCAAGAAATTTTTTACCCTTTCTGATCTGGCAGTCATCTATAAGGCCTATATTCGTCCAAAGCTCGAGTATAATTCCCATATTTGTGCAGGTACTCCAATAACTCACTTGAGTCTCTTGGATAGAATTCAAAAAAGAGCTTTAAAATGATAGGTGATAAAAATATAACAGAAACCGTAATACACGCAGTTCAAGGAATGCCCATCAGTTTACCCTTGAGCCCAATTTCGGACGTACAGTTAAATTCAGCGATTCTTTCTTTAGCCGCGCCTCACGAATGTGGAATGCTTTACCCCACTCTATGTTTCCCTCCTATTGTAATGTTCAGACATTCAAAACCAATGTGCATCGGTATCTCCTCTTAAATCCTCTCCCACTTTCCTAAAATGCTCGCACTGTGCTAAAACATTTTAAGGGTATTAATAATCCCTTTAGTGCGTAGCCAATGAATCTAGAATGACTAGTTGTTAATTAAATTGCTTGGATCTTTTCCAAAAAAACCCTAATAATTTTTTTTTGTAGGGGCTCGGAATAGGATAAACAAACAAACAAACACTAACCAACTAAATTAAAATTGACAGTTTATAAATGCTGTGAATTTTATAAGAGTCGATAAGCATGGACCTTAGAAGGGTAGGACAGCATCTTACTGATGAGCCTACTGTCGTACCTGGGCGAAACGCACTTATACTTTAAATTTCCTTTAAAAAAGATGTGAACAAAATTATTTTAGGAGCTAATTTTCCGAACAGTGTCACAATAGCTACTTGTTTGGTAGTATGTGTACATATTTAAGTTTGTACCTTTATGAAGCTAATTAACTCCCTATATCTTCAAACGAAATGAGGTTTAATTATTTAGCCACTTATTTATTAAATGTCACCACATTAAAAATAGAACTTAAGACTATGTCATGTTACAGGTTTTATTCTTTGCCAACATTAGGTACATCTATGGAATGGATTTTATGTAACTTCTATATTTCAACAACGTAGATATGTACATATTTTGAGGCGATGCTCCCTCTGTCGAATTCATTGCATAGCATGTGTCATAGGGCAACCGCCACCGCATTACAAAGCTTCTTTGTTTTTTATACAATTTTATAGAAAAGTCTTAACAAGTAGATATAACTAAAATAACTAGAAGCACGAATGTTTTCGTTCCAGTTCAGGATAGAACTGCAGATGAGATCAACCTCATTACCATCATCGTCCTTGTCATCCTTTCGCTCCACTTTGAAATTCACGAAAGGAATTCGTAATTGCCGGTGTCGAAGAGAGTGGAAGTGCTAACAAGGGGATTGAATAGATATAACTTCAGGACAAGATTTAGATCTGGATAAATAGTTGTGTTTGTCCTGTGTCTGAAAATCGGTCTTTGGCTAATTGCGAGGGAAATAATTATAAAACATGGCTAATATGTCAACTTTTTGTTATCCAGAGGCAGCATACATGATATGTGTGAACATGTGAAAAACTTATGGTGGACGTTAGGTTAAGATTACAGTTGAAAACCTAATAATCAAAGTGAAGACCATGATGGGGGATGTGATGCAAGAGTATAAGTCTGTGGCTTTTGTCTGAGTAAAAATAATTCTTGTCCTATACGAGACCATATCTATCGGTTGTATTCGTTGAAACTGTGCGAATCCTTCTTGGTTTATTCTGCTGCAGCACCACCATCAACCGCTACCACCACCATATTTTATGTGCTCACACCGATTTACTTTAGAACCCACGTACAGAAAGATCTTTGTTGGCTTTTGTTATATGTATTTAATTTTCTAGCTTGACATTTGGTAAGTTTACTCATCAGAAGCAAGTTCTGCAAGTTTGCTTTTGTGATTAGTTGGTCAAGGATAAAATTCTCAAGGGCTTATATGAAAACGTTACGGTTTTTGTAAATGTGTGAGAAGTTAAATATGATGAACCTTAATAAGGATTTGCTTTGATAATTATACAAGGAGTTGCTATTTTTTATGGGAGCATACTTTTCCATCAAAACAGTTCAAAAGGAGTGGAAATGGGATTAGCAGAAAGTGTGTTATGTTGACTGTAGAATATCTATTTTATTAATTGAATCGACTGGTATCCTTTGAGTTAAGAAACCGAAAACTGTATTTTACGTGACACACAAGAAATAAAATCTTCTTTTACTCTTTCTTTCTATGCCTTGAATGGTAAAAAAAAAACAAAATGGGGGCTTCAACTCAAAAATATAAAGTTTTGAGAAGCAAAGGACGAGAACGCATTGGCGCAAAAATTTAAAGAGTTCTCGTTTAAGCAATAAAACCCGCTCTACTTAACGCAGTCGTTTAGCTTGGAGACTTTGTCTAACTTTTTCATAATTTTAATCACGTTAGACAACTCTTCTAACTAATGTCGTTTTTACAACAGAACCTAACCGAATTTGCGTTGAACAACCCTTAATTTGACAGATGCATAACTCACACAACTACAAAACACAAAAAAAAAGTAAAAAGAACAGACAACTTCAAACCAAATAATTTTTCGCCGAAAAAGTACATTTAATATACTACATCGGTACAGATTTTGATTGTTTATAAGTTATTTACATTATTTTAGATGAAAATAAAGTATAAATCGCAAATTTACAGCATAAAAAACTCATTTTGTTGTTGTAAGATGCAGATTCATTTAGCTTTATACTCGTCTCGGCGGCCGGCGGTTTTTTTTTTGCATACGTAAGATATGTATATTTGTATCTACAGATTTTTTAATTGAAGAGCACTTTCGTACGATTGTTTCGAATTTATAATATTCAGCGATTCAGTCTATTTACAAAGAACATCTTTAAAAAATCTAATAAAACATCAGTAAACATTTTTTCTTCCATTTGTTCGGTATGAAATGACCATTGTCAATATGGATAAAGTATAATTTTAAAAGATAAACTAGCTATTTGCTGCTCTTAAAGTAAGACGAGCTCTTTAACGTTAAAGTATAGTTTATGTCCTTTAAAATTAACAAAAAGTCGGCTCTCGTCTTATACTCAATATTTAGAGTCGACTCCCATTCTAAAATTGATTTAGAGTGGGTTTTAAATGTTTAAAATTTTGCGCCATTGAATCTAGAGATTGCGCTTTTAATTTTTGAATGTACATATTTTACTAACCTTCCATATAAATCTTAGAAAATTTTTAAGCCAAAAGCAAAAAAACGTCATTATGTGATATAATTTATGAGTAATAAATAAATTGGCTTGATACTACTTAACAATTTGCTAACTTTAAAGTAGTTTACTAACTTATTCTTAATTTTAACTATTTTCTAACTAGTATCGTACTAAAACAATTTTCTTAGTAAATTGTTTCTGAACAAACCTAAACCAATGACAGTTCGTGCAAAAAACTAAGTAAACAGACCTTTTTTGACGTTTGTAAATGTCAAAGAGTGATTATGAAGTTAGCACGATACTAAAGAATTAAAATAGATAGATATTGAGTGATTTTAACTTTAATAAAAGGATAAAGAAAGTATGATGCTATATTTGATTAAAATTAGCAAAATAGTTGTTTTAACCTAGTTTCATACTAAAACAGTCTTAACATCGTAATAATATAACTGACATTTTGCACCATTTACTCTAAAATTATTGGCGCAAAATTTTAAACAGTTCTCGTTTAAGGAATAAAACCTGCTCTACTTAACGCAGTCGTTTAGCTTGGAGACTTCGTCTAACTTTTGCATAATTTTAAACACGTTAGACAACTCTTTTAACTGATGTGCGTTGAACAACCCTTAATTTGACAGATACATAACTCACACAACTACAAAAACACAAAAAAAAAAAAGTTAAAAGAAGAGACAACTTTAAACCAAATAATTTTTCGCCGAAAAAAGTACATTTTATATACTACCTCGGTACAGATTTTGATTGTTTATAAGTTATTTACATTATTTTAGATGGAAATAAAGTAGATATAAATCGCAAATTCACAGCATAAAAACTCAATTTGTTGTTGCAAGGTGCAGATTCATTTAGCTATACTCGTCTCGGTCTGTGGCGGCGGCGCGCGTGCATACATAAGATATGTATGTACCTACATACATTTGTATTTACAGATTTGTTCATCGTAGAGCACCTTCATACGATTATTTCGAATTTATAATATTTAGTTACATATTAAGACTATTTACAAAAAACATCTTTAAAAAATCGAATAAAACATCAGTAAACATTTTTTCTTCGATTTGCTTTGGTATGAAATGACCATTGTCAATATGGATAAAGTATACTTTTAAAAGATAAACTAGCTATTTGCTGCTGTTAAAGTAAGACGAGCTCTTTAACGTTAAAGTATAGTTTATGTCCTTTAAAATTAACAAAAAGTCGGTTCTCGTTTTATACTCAATATTTAGAGTCGACTCCCATTCTAAAATTGATTTAGAGTAGGTTTTAAATGTTTAAAATTTTGCGCCATTGGATTTAACGGGTTTTTACTTATGACAAATTTTGCATTTTTAAAAAAATCGAACTCGTGATCTCGATAAGACTTGACATTGCGATTATAGAGAAGAAAAGAAAGCACTTGTCATACAATTTTTTTTACGAAAATATTATAAAAAAAATTCTCAAAAATTGCTTCACAGATAAACAAACAATTCACAATATTTTAGTTTAAGCTAGGTAATGGCACAACATTTCCGAAAAATGGGTATTAATAGTATAGAATTATTTTTTTTCTTATTGATTTCTCACAAACGGTACAGTCGGTTTTGATCATTTTTCTTATGCTTAAGCTCTCCCAAACTTCAGATAGAATGTATTCAAATTTAAAAAAAAATGAATTTAAAAAAAAATGAAAACTCAAAGTTTCGAAAACTTTATGTTTGACTTTTTCAAAACTTGACAGTTAATAGTTTTTTAATACAATCTTCAACACGTGAGAAAAAAAATAATTTAACCTAAAAATACCGGTACCTACCATACAAATGATAAAAATGGTTTTCGAAATTCGTATTCTTATCGAAAAAGGCTCCCATCAGAATTTGAGAAAATGTTTGTTCTTTCGATTAATTTTTACGATATATATTTCAATAAAAAAAAATTTAAATTAAGATCTTACTTACTGTATCTACCATAGAAACATTTTTTTCGAATTAAAAATTGCTCATTATCGGCATAACGGATTTCAATTAAATTTATTTACATAGAAGTTTCGTAAAATTTTGACAAACATTTCATTGCGAAACTGAAAAAAATATTTTTTTTTGAATTTTTGAAAACAAAAACAATAATGATGGGTCAAAGAGAAAAGTCTACGTTACAAACGTAGCTTTCCAATGGATTCTCTTGAATTATAAAAGTCTGCTGTCTGATGGATTTTTATTCCAAAGAATAATTCAAAAAAATGCGACATGCAAATTGTCTCGGCCACTTGATAGCCAATGTCGTCGAACGACGCCACCAAATCCAACTAGGAATAATATTGAGATGGGATTGTGGTTTCCCTTGGGTGATGTCGTTGCTGTTGCCGTTTTACTTATTGTTGTCGATTGGCAAATATGATGATTTGTGAGAGCAATTCCGCACGCAAACATCCCAAAATAGAAAGATCGTTTGTCTCCTTGCTCTTACCAAAAGGAGCACACGACACGCAGTATGCACAGCAAAACCACAAGAAAACCGTACAAATGAGATAATTTTCTTTTTGTTTAATTTTATTCTTTATTTTTTCGTTCGTTACAAGTCCAACTCGAATTTCTTTAAAACAAATATATTTTTTCTGTATATAACACCGAGAAGGAGAACCAATATGCTGCCATAAGGGCCAAGTGACAATTGAATTGAAGAATGAATATTCATGAGGCCGGAAGGGCAGACAATTTCTTGTTTTATGAGAAATATAAAAAGGGTATGTTCGATGAGTGAAGCAAAATTGTAGTGAGCTACAATTTTGCTTCACTCATAGATGGCGTTAACAACAGCTTTTTAGAAGATAAGGTGCATTAGATGATCTTAGAAAATTAAACCACTCAAAGTTGAATCCGCAAGTATACTGGAGTAGATTGATTATTGTCAATTGTGAATGCTACAGCACGATGCACGATGATAAATTGATAACCAGTTTCTTAGGGGCCAAATTAAACCTTATGAATATAGACGAAATGTGGTTCCAGGAGGACAGCCCTACGTACCACACAGCGGACGCTACAATTGACAATACTGGAAAAATTTGAGGGTAAGGTTAGGTATATCTTGCAGAGGTTGCGTGAATTGGCCACCAAGGTCATGCGATTTGACCCCGCTGGACTTTTTCTTGTGCTGTTTCCTGAAGTCTATTAATCACCATTGCCCTTTGGTGAACATAACACATTCCATCGCTTAAGTTCAGCCGGATCTATGCAAAAGAGTAGAAACAAGATAAAGTGAAGTAATAAAAACCAGGAATGTTTGATACGTCGAGATTTTTTACAAATAAAAGATTTTGCCCCATATGTTTTTCTTAAGTTTATTTAATCGTTTGGTTACAATTTTTTTCAATCAGGTTATAAAAAAAAGATTCCATAACATTTAAAGTAATACAAATATTTATTTAAATCTATCGGGCCTAACTCTTATAGATTTCAGAAGTATTTAATATAAATATTATTTTTTAACTAAACATTCAAAAATGTTTAGTTCTAATAATTATATCTTAAATTTTATTCTAGGTAAACATAAATAAATTTGAGAGCAAACTGAGTGAGAAACTTGTATACATTTTGTTATTGGCTCATTTGAGCTGTAAGTATAAAAGTGAAAAGTGTCATAAAATAAATTTCCTTGCCTGATACTTTTCTAGTACATAAATATAAAAAGATAAAAAGATCTCTGGACAAATAACTTTGTACGAGGAAACTTCGTGAACAAACAATATTCAACTGTAATTTCTTCTTTTTTCTAATGATATGCATACGTAAGCTTTAAATCAAGATTCCAATTTGATTTTTTTAGCACGTATCGGGTAAATGTTTTTGAACTCTTTGTGGACGTAGTTTTGCTATAAAACTACATGGACACCATTCAGTTGCATAATATTCAAGAGTTCAAGTAACGACAGATAAACTGACTTGAGAGTGTTAGGTTTTGAAAACACTGAACATGAACAACCCTCTTTCAAGGAGCCAAGTAAAGAGTTAGCTTTTGACTCAATAAAATTAATGTAAAGGGAAATAGAAAGCAACGTGTCGAAAACCCCACCTAAGTCATTTACTTCTGTTTCTTGTTAAATATTATTAAAAATTACAAACAGGCTTGAAAGTTTTAAAGTCATCAGCACTTCGTTTTTTGAAATAGTTTACGAATCTCGTTCACCAAAATATTTTTTCGATCCAGCTTTGTGAATTGGAGTAATGTAAGAAACTTTTTATTGATTTAAGAATATTCCTGTTGAAAGACATAAATTAAATATCTAATTGCAAAGGGCATGACAAAGTTAAATAACAGTTCTTTAGAAAATCAGATGATATACCATTAGGAGCAGCATTTAAACTCAATTTTAAAGATAATATTACCATCTGAAACATTCAAGTTCAATTTCTATAAGTAACCTAAAATAGTATTTAAAAAAATTGTATCGTTTAAATTCATTCATCATTAACATAAACTGACTCAAAGAGCTTTGCAAATAATTCCCATGTAGAATTTGTCGTGCTTGACTTTTCACCATTTAATTTCATATTTTCGGAAATACCATAAGTTTGCCTTTTTTCCGTTCAGAAATATGCACAAGAGCGAAAGAGCCATTGTTTCGTTGGCTGTGTGGCAAGTGGCACCATCCTGTTGGCTGTTGGAAGCATATATCGTCCAGGTCTATATCCTCTATTTCTGGCCACAAGCAGTCCGTTATCATCTCGCGATAGCGAGCACCAATCACGGTCACTGCTTGGCCGACATCATTTTCGAATAAATACGGCCCGATAACGCCGCCGCCAGCCCATAAGCTGCACCAAACAGTCACTCTTTGTAGATGCATCGGCTTTTCAACAATCACTCGTGAATTCTCATTTGCCTAAATGCGGCTTGTTAACGAATCCACTAAGGTAAAAGTGTGCCTCGTCGCTGAAGATGATTTTCTTTGTAGTCACCATTCACTTCTGTCTGTTCAACCAACCATTCGGCGTATTAACGACGCTTGAAACGGCCAGGAGGCTTCAGCTCTTGAGTTAATTGAATCTTGTAAGCGTATAAATTCAAATCTTTATTCAAAATTCGCATCAGTGATGTTCGTGAGATGTTCAATTGTCGAGCACGACGACGAGTAGAGGTTGACGGCTCTTCTGCCACACTATCGCGAAATAACAGCAATGTTTTCCGCAGAACGACCTGGGCGAGCACGCTCAGGTGTCTTCACATTTGCTACAGGCCTGGTTTGGTGAAATTGGCGCACAATTCTACCGATTGTGGACATATGTATATGGTCGATTATACTGACCAAAAAAATCACGAAGTGCATTTTGATTTGAACGCCTATTTTCGTAAAAGGCTTCAACAATCTTAAAGCTCTGCTCAATTGTGTACCTCTCCATGGTTGCATTTGCCAAACACTGAAACAAGGAAATGTCAAATTAAGGCAAAAAACTTGACGTTAAGGTGTGACTCACAATTAACATCGTGGTTGGATCAACTTTAATAAGCACCAGTATTACAGATACTCATACATATGCACTATCGGTAATATTGGTAGAATTTCTTTTCATAATTAAAATGTTTCACAAAAAATACACCACAAACGTGTGTCAACCTAAGCCTAATGTATGTACTTACGTAATTTAGCGTGTGATTGCAAAAAATATATGAATAAACTGTAAAGTGTCGCACAAGCCAATCTACATGCCGTAGAGCCAAGCTGAACCTTGAATTTACGTTTTTAATACTGATACAAAAATTGTCTTAATTAAATACATCCAGTATTTTTAAATATTCAAAGTAGTCTGTCTTTTTGTGTTCACTAAACTGGATGGTTCACTCTTTCGACTGTCAATATATCGAGCATCTGCTGTGTGTCCACAATTTTCCATATCAGTTTGAGTATTCGATGAACTCAGCTTAAGAAGGAATCGGCCCTACATTACCACTGCATGTCAAACTTAAGCATTAAACCTTGGAAAGTAAAAGGGCTGACACTGCTAGGACTAGGCAATCCTTTCTCTTATGGATCAACATTAACTGGTCCTTTATGAATTCTCGATTCGACTCCTGTTGGTCAATTTATACTTCCTAATACGAGTATATGTCCTCCATATTACGTACAAGAAAATCAAAAAGTAAGACCCCCTTGCTTAATCTTGTGTTGAAAAACTCCAATCCATTTGGAAGCAAAAGTCGTTCCTTAGCATTGCACATGAATCCATATTATAGCACATAAGATCTGATAAAATTAAGTTATAAATTAAAACTTCAAAAACATTTTTAGACAAAAAATAAATAAAAAAACCTCACGAACAAAATAATGAGGTCTTTCTTTGATGCTATATTTCTTGCATTCAATTTAATGCCAACACATAAAGAACATTCTTTCTTTCCATTCGCCATTTCAGTGCCATTAAATATATTTAATTATAAATTTATTTTTTTCCAACATGCTTTCAGAATTGTTTTTTTTTTCACATGGACCTTTGAGGAAATATTTCGAAAAACCGCAAGCTCAGTGCCAAAAACCAACAACGCTCGTTGGTCTCTTGCAATCTATAAATATCGACTAATGGATTTTTAATGTTTTTCTCATTATTTCCAATGGAATCGGATGGTCCTGCCTGAGTTCTGCTGATTCCTGCTTGGTACTTAATTATATCGCATGAACTGATATACCTATAAGCGGGAAACGAAAAACCTTTATACTGCAACGCCAAAGAGTTAACGCCCGCGAAGGCGACTATGCGTGGGTGTATTTATGTAAGTATGTGTGTGGGTAACGGCATTCATGTGCACAGGGCCGGACAAGCTATACGTGCAAGCTGTGCAAATGCGCAGGGCGCTGAACTCAAAAGGCGCCTTGGGCAAGCGTTAAAAAAGCCACTACTTCATAACCACTACCTATCATCTTTTTTAAGTTTCATTTCTTTTTATAGCTCACTCCAATATTGGTATTTATTATATAATAACAGCTGATTCTGAATTTAAAGACATATATACATATATATATAGATACATATCAAGTTTTCCAAAAATAAGTCGATGTTTAATTTCCTATACACACCCCCATTCCCACAGTAAAAAAAACTACATCACAAAATCTTTACAAAGTGCACAATTTTGTTCACTTAACAACAGATACCTACATATTTGCTATTTTTCTCTTTATCAATCCACTGTTACGTTATTCTTCACACTCAATATCGCGTGTATGAGTGAAGGAATTTATTTTATTTTGTTATCCCTCCCCTATGCAGTGTAACTTAAAACAGAATTTCAACAGCAAATACAGACAGTTACTAGTTTGCAAGTTGATAACATGAGCACGATGCCAATTCTTCTATATGAAATCGAAGTCAGCAATGTTACTCAAACAGAAATTCTGAGGTACAAAATTCATACTCATTGACATGTCAGTGCGCAGAATTAAAAGTTGCATCTAGGAATTTAAAGTCTTCCGGTTGAGTGTTTCTTGTACTATGTTTTAGTTTGGCACTGGCCTCTGTTTATGAGTGAAATTTTTTCACTGTCGTGTGTCGAGAATGAGACAAAGGGTTGAAATATGGAAATACTTGAGTTATGATGATGCGATGATTAATGTTGAGGTTTGTCGTTAATGAGTGAATCTGTTTTATTCAATTTCTCCTTTTCTCTATTTTTTTGTTCTTGCCAGTTATTGTTTACATTTAAAAAGGGATTTTTTGACTGGTCTAATTACTTTATTTGTCTATGTATTATGGTAAAAAAAAACTCAAAACAAAAGAAAGGATAGGGAATCTATATTGAGAATAAAACTTGCCACGCTACTATTCCAGTAGTGTATACGAGTATGTACTGTACATATAAGGTTATGATAATGGTTCAAACATGAAAGGAAAAGAGGCTGGTGTTAAAAACAAAATTAATTGTCTTGAACCAAGAGCTTATTTTGTTCAGGCTGCTTGCATTCCCTTTGGTTGTTGTTGGTTTTTAATGATTCAGCTTGCTGTTCATTGGAAGCTGTTAAGTTTTTTGACATTGCTCAATGCCTATAAAACTTTGTATCAGGTTCAACAATTTCGCTCTTTTGACCTTAAAACCCCTCTTTGAAACCAGATGGGAGTAGACTAAATGCTTTAAAACCATTCAAAAAAATCTTAGAAGCTATAATATGAAGCTCTTATTGAAATATCTGAGGCTGGAAACGTTGAGAATAGAAACATGCAGTCATTAGGAAGTAAAATTTTAGTTTCAAGTTTATATGTTGCATATTAATCTAGTTTGATATTTTAGAAAAAAATGATGGCGCAAAATTTTAATTGAATAAGTACGATGCTAAAGCTGTTTTAGTATGATACTAGGTTAAAACAATAATTTTAATCGAAAATAGCATCATACTTCTCTATCCTTTTATTAAAGTTAAAATCATCGAATACCTACTTTATTTTTTAGTATCGCGCTAGCTTCATATGACACTTTGACATTTGCAGACATCAAAAAAGGTTCGTGTACTTATTTTTTTACACGAAATGTCGTTGTTTTAGGTGTGTTCAGAGCAATTTATTAAGGAAATTCTTTTAGTACGATACTAGTTAGAAAATGTTCAAAATTAAGAGTGAGTTAGTAAACTACTATAAAGTTAGTAAACTACTATAAAGTTAGCAAATTGTTAAGAAGTTTCATACTAATACCTTAATAATAGGCTGTTTAAAATTTTGCGCCAATATAACTAGTAAGTATTTACAAACTCCGTCTGCTAATTTATCTACTAAATATGCTCATAAAAACTCTTTAGTGGAAATGCGATCAGAAGAACAATTCACTAACGTGCAATCAGCTGAAGCCATAGCTCTAAATCTATAAATACCATCACAGTTTCCTCAAATAACAGTTTTTTGAAACTAAAATCAATAAAAAACTACTTCAGGACCCCAAAGACTCAGGAAAGATAAGTTGACTAGTCAATCATGGCTATAGAGAAAGAGCTTGTCAAGTCATTATATTATAATGATCTGGTAGCTGAGTTTGCTAAAACAGAAGCCAGAAAAGTTAATATACTCGTAGCCGGTTCTATTTATTTTTATTAAAATAATAATCTTATTATTATTTCCTACATGAACAACAATAAATTAATGAGTTCATTATTTATTTGTATGTTGTTATGTTTTTGAATTAGTTTTTAAATATTTTTTACTTCAAAAAATAATTTTTTCAGTTCCTAAATTTTTGTGATATATTTTTTTACTATTACTTTTGTGATATATTTTTGATTTCTTATAGTTTTTAATAAAAATCATATTTATTTTAATTAAATATAAGTATTATCTAGGAATAGGCCTCTTGGGGATCCCTCGTTAAAAAAACGCATTGCAAAGAGTACCCCTTGGGTAATGAGGAAATGACTTTTTCCGCCAATCCAATGCAAATGAGAGGCGCCACTGATAAAGCTTGCGCAGGGCTCTAATTTAGCTCGGGCCGGTCCTGCATGTGCATGCATTCAATCAGGTTGGCGATGATGTCCGTCCACTACAAAGTGAATGGTAAAGCGTGTTTTTTTTTTTTTTTAATTTTGGTTCATGATGAAAAGTTTTCCATTTATTTACTTCAAGTTGCTATATTGACAAAAGATAAACCGAGTTTAACAAAATGCTTCCATAATAAAAATATTCAAAATAGTATTTCAGATTTTGTATTATTTTTTTTTTTTTTTTTTTTTTTTTTTTTTTTTTTTTTTTTTGTTGTATTTTACAGCCGTTTTTCTTTATCCGTTGATTTAACTTTCAATTACCAAATTGTAAAATTTATACAGGTCAATTGTAAGTCTACTCCGCCCGCTTAAGCTCCTATTGATATTGGATGACATTTGAGCCAGACACAACTTGCAGCTACCTTATAAAAAAAAAACAGAAAATGTTTTCCAAGGGGAGGCAGGGGACAAATCCTTCTTTTTTGTCATATGACGTGCTTCTCATCTTAGCCCCTCGTACTTAGCAGGAAATCATTGATCCTCAACATTCATGTCGACAACATGCACACTAACTTCAGGTTCTCTGATGGATTCACAGACCACATGTTATCTAAATCCATATATGGTTTAATTTGGGCCATGAGATTTGTTTATGATCGTTCTGTAGCGCTCGCCATTAGCAAAACGCTCCTCACCGAATTCGCGTTTAATTAAATGAACCAGTGGATCGCACGAGCTTGCTCCTATGTAAAAGTACTTTACGTTTTATAAATATAAAACGTGGATTTAATGAGATAAAAATGTTCAAATGCGTTAAATTGCTTTCTGATATCCAGAAAAGTGTGAATTTATGCAAATAGGGCTCAAAAATTGTTTTATTATTAAAGTAATTTTGTATATAGGAAATTTCTTCAAAAAATTTTCGAGAACAAAATTTGGGATGCCAATTTTAAGCATTTAATAGTATAGATTTTAGGAAATAGTTTCAAAAATAATCGTTCACACGTTTTGAAGATATTGATTTTTCAAAAAAAAAAAAAAAAATAGAATTAAAAAAAAAACAGAAACTATTTTTCCGAAAATTTTCATAAACATTATAATTTTAAATATAAGGGAGCTCTTGCATAAAAATTTTGGTTAAAATCGTTAGAGCCGTTAATGAGAAAATCGATAGCAAAAAAACGGTTCTATGATAGTTACCGTTAATATCATTTTTTCTTAAATTTTTTTTGATCAAAATGTAGTCCATGCCTATAACTGCATAATATATTTTTTTTATGAAAATCTTTAGAGCCGTTTTCGAGATAAATACGATTTTGCATTACGGGTGTATGGGGGGTACCGTTAGTTTTAGAGCTAAAAAAAAATTCAATTTTCCCTCTAGGGAATCACCGAAGACCCTTAAGTACCGGGCTTAAAAAAAAAACACCTGCACTAGCTTAGGTTAATGCGAGCTCATGCTTCAAGCCAAAATTTTCCGTCGGGTTCCTTTGATTAAGAGCTGTTAAAAAATGGAACTATTGTTCAAGGAGCGTGTATTATTGAAAAGTCATCAGAAACACCTTCTGCGATTGCTTCAAGCTTCAACATTGAAGGACAAGTCTCTTGGAAAAAATTAATTCATAATTGGTCAATAAAACTGTATTATAGGTATGTACATATATTTAAATAAATAAATAAATTTGGTGGTGCAACAGCTCGAAGTGAACCAGGACCTAGTGACTTACAACTACCAACCATTCCTGTGTGCATGTTACCAGGAACGGAGGGGACCTATAATTTTCTGCCGATTCCGAACGGCTTATGAGCAGCACTTTCCATGTCAAGAGATACTCTTGGAGTATTTGTCAATTCCTCGCAAGAGGCAGTGCACCCCCACCCCTGAAAAAAACTTTCTTGCAGCGGCTGAGAATCGAACTCGAGACCTTCCGCATGACAGTCCAACGCACTAACCATTATGACAAGGTGTACTACATATATTTAAATTATAAATAATAATATCAATAAAATTAAAAATTTTACTCATGTCTATTATGTTTTCTGTAACTCATTCTATTTTGCTTCCTGAAGAGCAACGTCTCTTATTATTATAACGCAAAAATTTACTGGCACAAAATAGAACAGTGTCGGTTCGTTTTGCTCTCCAATCCCGAAATCAAATTTAACTCCATGTCATAATTTGCCCACAGGGTATTAATATTTTGTTCAAGCTCCTTTTTTATAGCTTCAGGATACTTTTCTTAATATTTTTTGACAAGCGTTTCATAGATACTGCATATTTTTTAAGTAAAAGTTCGGTTTACCATTTTCAAAAATTTTCGCTACTTGTGTTTCTCGAATACACATTATGTCCATCCTGTCTGTCTGATGGAACAAAAATCAAAAACTTTTGATTTTAAAGAATAGAAAGAGCAATCTACAACAATCAATAATGTGAAAATTTCAGTATCTGGAGACGTCTCTTACCAACAACGGCTTATTGTTTTCTTGCAATTGAATGCTTCAAGAAAAAACAACGCCATGACGAGTACTTATGCCCCCTATGGAGATGTTTCATTTCTATTTGCCAGTGAAAAGGATCGAGCTGAGTTATTGGATTAGCGAAGTGCAACGGTTGCATTTTAGTGCTGAAATTGGAGCTCTCAAGCAAATAAAGGTATATCTTCGAACTCTAAATAATTATTGTTTAGTCCAATTCTAGACTATAACAGTGACCATCTCCATGTTGCCGGAAGCTTACATTTGGTATCATGAGAAAATTTTGAAAGTATTTATCTGTGATGCCATTTTAAAGCAATGACCTTATTAACAGTAAAAGAATTTTGATAAACTGGATGTTCGTGAATCCAAATTCACACTAAAAGAACTTCAATCTTGAAATATATTAGAACCTTAAGTCACTTTCTTAGTACATATGTAGTTCATTTTATAAATATAACCTTTCAACACAAAAGGCATTTATAAAATCGGTACTGATTTTATTCCAAAAAATACAAAAAAATTAAACAATTCTTACGGGTTTCCGGCCGATTCTTATTGCAAAATCACTGGACCAACTTTCACCCAAGATTACAGAAGCACTCTCAGAGCAATACTAAAGCAGGTATGTATGTAAACAAAAACATAAATTATCTTAACCCAAAATAAAAAATTCAAAGTTCTTCTCCATTTTTATTGATTTCATATCTTTCAAAAATACAAAAAAAAAAAAACAATATAATTTGAGCTTCAGTTAAAACAATGCATAAGAAAATACTATATTCTCGACACAGCTGTGGATGCGGATAAATCGAATTTATTCAATCGAATTTATTGAAATTCACGGTTACAAGAAAAATCTTATTACTGTGTGCATATCAGAAATGTGCACACCAGATGACATTGAAATCAGAGTAACTGGGTCAGAAGAATAGGAACAGCAAGAATTTCCTGCTTCCTATGAACATACACAAAACGATAATATTCGCAAGTTCAAATTCAGACTGTTTCCGGATTCGTTTTTTGACAATTCGGTGAACCACCCACTTATATGATTTCCATATAAATCTCTTATCCATACCATGCACGACGGCATGAATATTATTGTCGTAAGTTGAATTATTTAAAAAAAAAAACCTTTTGCTTTTGTTCCCAAATTGAATTTATAATGCTGTGCATAAAATGTTGGTTACTTTGCTAAAGTATGAAGTTTAATTGAATCGCTAATTTCGAAAAGCATATTTTGAGGAATACGTTTCTTCATATCCATGTAATCTACATGAGTCCTTACACATATTTTTTACTTGAGACTTATAGGTACTTATAAGGCAAGTTATGCATTCGGAAAAAAAAATCGAACTCGAGATTTTGATCAAAGTTGACATTACGTGATAGCGAAGACTAAAAAGTTTGTCTCGCAATTCTGTCCGTCTGTCTGTCTGTTTGACTACAGCCTAAACGACTCGGCCGATTTTCTTCAAACTTGATAGATACCATTTTTAATTTGTTCCCACCACACGTTTTTTTCTTTTTTTTTACGACTAAAAATAAGGGTACCTGCCATACGAATTTTTTTTCGAAATTTTGTAAATATTTTTTTTTCTCAAAAACTGTTGGACAGATTTAAAACAAAAGACACAAAAAAATTTTATATAGTTAGAGCTAGGTACTGGTTGAAAAAAATTTTCCGAAAAATGGTTATTGACGGTACCACCCAAAGAAATATTTTTTTTGTTTTTCATTTTCTCAAAAACGGTACCACCGATCTTGATCATTTTTTTTTTGCTTAAGCTCCCCAAAAACTTGAATATAATTGTGTATTATGATTTTGAAAAAAGTTTTGTTTGGATTTTAAAAAAAAATTTTACCTAAAAGTAAAGGTACCCCGAATACAAATGTTAAAAAATGGTTTTCAAAAATCGTATTTTTCTCGAAAACGGCGCCTAGAATTTTGATAAAAAAATTTCGTTTCAGTTAATTTTAACGATCTTTAATATAATGAATAAAATTTTGAAATTAAGATATTACAGCTTGTACCTATCATAGAACCATTTTTTAAAATATTGAATTACTCATTATCGACATGACGGATTTTAATGAAATTTTTTGTAGAGATGCTTCTAAAAACCATTGCAAAAATTTGTATATCACTTACTCTTGAACATTGAACCGAATAGGTTCTACGTCTATGTACAGATACGAATAACATGCACACGCACGCACACACAAATCGACACACGGGTGGTTTGACTTAGATTTCTCCGCTGTCATTATTAATTTTGGTTAAATTATCGAAATCTTTAAACAGGCAAATAATTCTTGAAGATAGTAAGTTTATTTGAATCATACAAACTAATGCTAGTACGATGCACGCTGTACTAACTTTGACTACCATAGATAACCACGCTTTAGGAATGTCTTAGAGTAAAATACTCCCGGTAGTAGACGAGCCGAGAGACTTTATATAACGACTGAGGTGGTTGCGTCATAATTGAAGAAAAGCCGCAAGCAATCCCGAGGAAAATTTTACACATAAAAAGATTAATTTAACTTTTGAACTAAGGGCTTTGATGTGAAATAAAACACAAACGACATTTTTTGAATATCCATGAACTCGGCTTTATTTGAAAAATAATTTTTTATAGTTAATGCTTGATTATGATTTTGAGACAGTGGCCTTCGCGGCTGGGGCGTAAACGGCGTAATCTGGAGGTCTCCAACTTTTGCATACTCTTGCAGTAAATAAGGCTGTATTTCACCAATAACGTGTCGAATGTTGGATTTTAAGTGCTAAATTATTTCTGTTTAATCAGAGAAGACATGCGACTTAACATATCTCCGAAGAAGGTTATCTTATGACGTTAAATCGCGCGAACGCATTGGCCAGTTTACAGGGCCACGGTCGCACGAACTTGCTGTTATGTTTATAAGCTTAAAATTCACTTTTTAAATGACTAAAATAACTCCTTCAGTAGTTGGGGTTAAAAACAGAATGCCATGTGATTCAATCAAATATTAGCTTAAGCAAGAACAATAATTATGTGTCTGTACTATTTCTTAAAAAAATAAACTTTGATATACAAAAATTTTAAAACATTTTTAAGAAAAAAATTTTTTGTACGCCAATTTACACTTTTTATTATTGTTCGAATAAAAACCAAATTAACAGACAAAAAATATTGAGCCGTTTCTGAGATATAGAATTTTCCAAAAAAAAGAGATTTTTTTTTTTCAAAAATTCAAAAAATATTTTTTTTTAAAGTCTTGAAATGCAATGTTTTTTAAACAAAAGAACTTTCTCTATACAAAATTTGAAAAAATGGTTCTATGGTAGTGTCAGTCAGTAATATCTGGATTACAATTTTTTTTCTTATTAAATTATAGATTGTATGAAAAATCAAAATAAAAGTTAGGTTAGGTTAATGTGGCTGCCGACCGGAAAAAGGTCAACACACTTAGACCAATATTTGGTCCGTTGTGATACCACAGGATTTCAAAAATCACCCTTACTCGTTAAACCACTTTGAGCTAACAATGAAGCGTTTGAGACAGTGAATGTCGGAATTATTTAGATCACTAGGGTCGTTACAGTAGTAGTCACCCAAGTGCAGTCTACGTCTTTGTGCTAGGGCAGGACAAGAACATACAAGGTGAGGAACTGACTCCTCTTCTTCTTCATCCGTGCAACTTCTGCAAAAATCATTTGCAGGAACTCCAAGACGGAAAGCATGTCTTCCTATTAGGCAGTGTCCAGTAAGGACACCTATAATGGACCGTTTAGCATCAAGCAATGGCCAAATTAGTTTAGTAGACCGGCAAGTTGGGGTGCTGATCCATTTTTGGTTAGCTTTCTTTATGGTATCATGCTTTAGAATAAGTTAACAAGTAGTTAGGGGTATACCGATGTTGGATTTGCTATCCAACAAAGGTAAGATTGTTCCGTTTTTTGCAAGTTTTAGGTAAAACATTTTTTTTTCTCCCATCTTGTAATTTATATTAAGAAACTTGTATCTATCTAGTTTTAAAAAATCGAGCATTGGGTTTTTGAAATATTGAGTTTTGAAAAAAAAAAAAATTTTTTTAAATCTAAAAAAAAAAATGGAAAATTTTAGTACACAATAATATTCAAGAAGAAAATCAAAAACCAAAAAGATTGTTCCATTCGGGGTACCAAAAATAAAGGGAAATTTTTTTTCAACCATTACCTAGCTTTAACTAAATGAAATTTTTTTTAAGTTTTTTTTTTAATCTGGGGGCCAGTTTTTGAGAAAAAAAAATATTTATAAAATTTCGAAAAAAATGTATGACAGGTACCGTTATTTTCGGTCTTAAGAAAAAATAAAAAAAACGTGTGGGGTGAAAAAAATAAAAATACTATCCACCAAGTTTAAAGCAAACCGGCCGAGCCGTTTAGACAGTAGTCGAAAAGACAGACAGAATTGCGAGCAGTGGCGGCTGTACCTTAAGTGCGCTCGTGCGCTGAACCACCAATTCAAAAGATTTAAAAATTACAAAATATTACTGCATCTTTATTTTTAGATTCCCATATTAATATTTATTTTTTAAACATACGTACAAGAACACAAACAAGTAAAATTTCCAATTATGACGAAACAATGTAAGCGCTTTGCTTTACTATTAAGACTTACTTTCCTTGCAAGTAAAAATTCTCGTGCGCTTCGGCGAGCGCACGAGGACTGCTGATATAACTTGTATGAGTTACAAGCAAGTATCCCTGACGCGTGAGACAAAAGATATTTCATTTATTTGGAGAATTAGCCTGCTCTCGTGCAGCGCACGAGAACCGAAGATTAACTACAGCAACCGATGTTTGGCTAGAATGCGCTGCGCCTGCGAATATGTAATGTTGTTTCGCTCTATCCGTGACTGGTTAAATAGTGTAGGTTTGTAGGTGTTAGGTTAGTAATTGTTTTTTATTTTGGTTTTGGTTCGATTCTGTACTGTGTACAGTGTGTGGTGTGGGATAAAATTAACAGTGATTAGGTATATTAAAGACAGTAATAATTTTTTTTAAAATAAAGTTACGTGAATCCACGATTTGACGCATTTAAGTGAAAAAATAAAAAACATGATTCCTTGCTAAATGTAATAAGTGTGTCAGTCTTATACATGGTCGAAATTCTTAGAGCAATTATACAAAATAATAAAAAATCGACATAATACATGTAAATTTTTGTTTTTCTTTGCGATGTATAATCTTAATACCTTATTAGTGAGCAAGTAAAGTGCACCACCTGTTCAACAACCCACCAGCCGCCACTGATTGCGAGACCCATTTGTTTGGTCTCCGCTATCATCGTAAAGTCAACTTTGATCAAAATGAGTTTCTCGAATAGAGCCATGTTTCTCAAAATAAATTTAGTCAATTTTCAAACGTTTCTTCGGGGCGTGGCATGAATCACGATGAACTGCCAAACCAAAATTACCTTAAAACAACCAAGAAATTTCGAATCCACTGTCACCGAAAACAGTGTTGCCAATTTAAAGCTCTCCGCTTTTTTTAAAAAACCTTTATAAGTGAAAATGACAAACCAGTACCGTTTTTTTTTTTGTGATCAAAATCAATTTTTTTTGCCCAGCACTGTACTAGTATATTGCAGATTGTCGTCGTACATTTTTTATAAATCTGCTTGTTTCCGAAGAATTTGTGATGTGACGTATTTTAATAAAATGTCAGCTTTGCCTACATTTGAGCCGACACTCGATAAAATTCGTTATTTTTCTTTTTTTTGAATGTGAAACATAAAAATATAAGAAAATACAGGGAAAACACTTTTTTCGTTAGGAATATTTTGGCATGAATATTTCACATAGGAATAGGCAAATGCCTTAAATATAACAGACTTGCAGAGCTAGACTTCTTTAATTCTCAGAATTTCGTCGGTTCAGCAACTTTAATATATTCTTGGAAGGCTTTTGGCGTCCGGAGTTTGAATCCGTTTTCAAAATGGATGCGTTATTTCGTGTTTTCGAAATATTTCTAGCCAAAAAGTGTTCACTAAATTAAGTGTTAGATTTCATCACGGAATAATTGATCAAAATAAGTCACTCCATTTTTAATATTTCCCCCCTCGAAATATTCTGTTGAAATAAGCAACACGAACAACTTTATTTCAATAATTTAAGTGACTATGGAAAAAACTGAGTTTGAGCTCGTTGTAGAAATGAAATATTTCCAAAAAGATTTAGATTTACTTGAGCAGAGGGCTTTACGAAGTAAAATTAACTGCAAATGTATGAAAATTAAATAAAATCAAACAAAATTACTTTTGTATATGTTTTTATTGCTTATTATTCTTGTTAACAATTTAAAGAATTAGTTACTTAATAAACTAATAATTTACTACAAGAAAATAGTATGCAACATTTAAATTCGAATAAAATAAAATAAATACAGGGTGTCCGGTAATTCGCATGCCATACTTTCGGATGTGATTCTTGGTCATATTCTAAGAAAAAAATTGTTCTACAGTATAGTCTGATTTTCAACTTTGACATCACTTTTTGACGATTTAAAAAAGACTAATTTTGGTCTAGTACCCTGATTCATGTTAAGGTCAATTTCTCTGTCAGTACCAATGATAGGGACGTCCTTTTAGACTTTTTTTTAGTAGAAATACTATCCTTTAAAACTACGTTTGAATTAAGCTGACATATTTTTAGGGTTACCAGATAATCCATTTTAAATGGTGTTCAATTTTTCTTGCCCGAGCAAAATTTTGACTTCGAGGTCAGTTTTTTCAAAAAATGTGTAATAGACATAAAGTTTTCTTATTTCTACTTGATGAACAAAACAGTAATAAGAAAAAACTCATATATAAATGTACCCAAAAACCCATACCTTTTATGATACTTGGAAAAATGTAAAACAGGTAAGGAATCGAATTTTGGGGCATTCATTCATCAGAATATCAAGTTAAGTCACTAGTACAGCTAGATAAGAGCGCTTTTTGAAATGCTTTCATTTACGAGAGAAGAATACACAAACATGTTATTCGTTTATGGGTTGTGTAATAGAAATTCAAGAAGACCACAACGAAGATATTACGAACTTTATCCTAACAGACGACTTTCTTCTCGAAATGTTCTTGGAAATAGCTTTCGAAGGCTTCGAGAAACTGGATCAGTTTCAACTACAAGTCCTAACGCAGGAGCTTCAGGCACAAGAGTTGTTTCGGTCGATGAAAGAATACTAACAACTGTTGAAATCGATCCTTTCATCAGCATAAGACGCTTGGCTCTACAGTTTAATGTTTCCACACACAGAATTTCTGGTATACTTTATGGTGAAAATATGTATCCATATCACCATAAACCTGTGTAAGAACTGCTTCCCGATGATGAAGAGACTAGAATTTTGTAACTGGTTGCTAGAGAAAAACTTGGATGAAAACCAGCTTTGTAAACAGAATTCTTTGGATAGAAGAATCTCCATTCACAAGAGATGGTATTACGAATTTCCATAATCTTCATACAAGGGCTTCGAACAATCCACATTCAAGACGGCGAAGTTCATTTCAGCACTGTTTCAGTGTAATATGTGGGCAGGTGTAATTTTAAATAAATTAATCGGGCCTTTCAAATTAAAACCCCAACTTAATTCTACTATCTGCAGTTTTTACAAAATAATCTACCAGACCAGAGGATGTTCCACTGCTTCAACTAGCTTCATCATACTTCCAACAAGATGGTGCTCCGGCCCATTTTGGGCGTTAAGTTAAGGATTTGCTGGATGAAGAATACGGTGATCGATGGATAGGCAGAAATGGACCAATTCACTGGCCAGCAAGATCTCCCGATCTCACTGTACTGGAGTTTTTTTTTATATGGAGACGAATGAAAAAATCGTTTACTCATCTAACATAACAACTTTAACTGAATTAGAACAACGTATTTCTGAAGGATTACTAAAAGTAAGGCAAGAGTTATCGAGAATAAACTTTCAAAATGAAATCCAAAAACGGGCTAGCATGGATTCAAAATGCAGGAGGGCGCTTTGAGCACTTATACTTGTGTGTATACAAAATAAGAAATTACTTAAGACTACACCAATTATTGTCTTATTCAAATCAAACCCTTTAGACCTCAGGGCAAAAAATCATTTTTTTTTATTTTGCCCGTTTTAGATTTTCCCAAGTATCATAAAAGGTATGGGCTATTGGGTGCACTTATTTTTTATTTTTTTTATTGTTTATTACACATGTTTTGAAAATAATTGACCTCAAAGTCAAAATTTTGCTCGTGCAAAAAAAATTGAAAACCATTTAAAATTGAATATCTGGAAACCCTAAAAATAAATCAGCTCACTTTAAACGTAGTTTTAGAGGATAGTATTTCTCATAAAAAAAGTCCAAAATGAGGTCCCTATCATTGGTACTGACAAAAATGTTGATCTTAACATGGGTCAGGCCACAGTTAGCCTTTTTTCAAATCGTCAAAAATATGACCAAGAATCACATCCCAAAGTATGGCACACGAATTACCGGACACCCTGTATAATATATGTATATCATATAAAAACTTAAACTTAAAAACTAACATAACCTAGCCTATTGTAGTGTCAGACCCTGAGATCAGAGATCACATGTCAGGGTCTAGTTTTACTAAACCTAAGATTTGGCTTCAACTTAGTCAAGCCCCAATATTTCGTTGGACTCAATCGATTAGAAATATTTTATCCCTTTCAGGTATGCTAGTGCAGTATAACAGGTTAATATACCCATCCCCCGATTCAAAAGGCGCGCAAAAGATTTTTTTATCTGTTGCTCTTCGTGCAGCATGATATATTATTGGTACGTTAATTGAGTCTGATAGATACCCAAATGCATCATGATACAGAAATCAGACCAAAAAAACATAAATGTTAAAAAAAGTGCCAAGTTCTTCTATACAAAAACCTTTGTGTAACAAGTCAGCCGTGAAAAGTACTGAGATCTAAAAGTACGCCAAGTTCTTATTACTTCATGAAGGTTTAACACCGAATATTTAAAGTAGAATAATATTGAAACAGCTACAATGTAATAGAGAAATTTTATTATTTAATGACTACTGACTAAAATTTGATGGGCTTACTGGTCAAGTTTTCAAAACCTTTTGAATTGGGCATAAGAAAAAACTTGCCAAGTAAGCCCATCAAATTTTAGTCAGTAGTCATTAAATAATAAAATTTCTCTATTACATTGTAGCTGTTTCAATATTATTCTACTTTAAATATTCGGTGTTAAACCTTCATGAAGTAATAAGAACTTGGCGTACTTTTAGATCTCAGTACTTTTCACGGCTGACTTGTTACACAAAGGTTTTTGTGTAGAAGAACTTGGCTCTTTTTTTAACATTTATGTTTTTTGGTCTGATCTCACTCCTTTTTGCAAAGATTTTAATATTTTGCCATGTCAAAATCTCGAAAGATACGGAAGGATAGAAGAGTGGACCCTACCTACTAAAATCAACTTAGTTTATAGCTTCCTATTTCTTTTGGTATATTTTCTTTTTGTTATTGGTTGTTTTGATTTGCGCTTCAATTATTTCTTCTTATCCTGGCAAGATACCTAACACTAACAAACCTACCTTAATTACAGCAATCGGAAGTGTTCCATATAAATTAAACATTTTCTCAGAAAGTGGGCGGATACCACGCCCTTGCATGGAAAACCTAGATTTTTATTTTTGGTCCTTTATATGCGATTTGAGCCCTACCGTTCTACCAAATTTCATTGGTCTACTCCAATCGGAAGTGCGCCATATATAATTTACATCAGCTCTGAGGAAGTGGGCGGATACCACGCCCCTGAACGGAAAACCGCTACTTTTATATTTTTTTCTTTATATGCGATATAAGCCCTACCGGTTCACCAAATTTTATCGTTTTTCAGCAGTCGGAACTGCTCCATTCAACCAACACCAAATCGGAGAAAGTGGGCGGATCCCACGCCTCCTGAATGGAAATTTTCAAATTTTCGATTTTTTCGTCTGGTTGCATGACAAGACCTACCGTTGTGCAAAATTACAAGATTCTACGATGTCGGGAAGTGCTCCATAATTTTGATGATCTGTCAGTCAGTCAGTCAGTCAGTTACGGTTTTTGTGATTTTTGAGGTCTTATATCTCAGGAACTGCTTATGCCAGAAAATTGAAATTTGGTGAGGCGCCTGTGCCTGACTAGCTTAGCATATATTCGGAGTTTTAAGTTTCTGACTTAATTGGTACTAAAGATAGGAAGGGGTCAAAAATCGCCTGAGTTTGTTCCTGTAAAAAGGGTGTAGTGCCAGAACTTGGCTGGGCACTACCGTGCCCTTTGATGATTTCTGAAATACCGAAGATTGGGGTAAAATTGTCCCGATATGAACACGTTTTCTATAATGTCCGCGGAACGCGCAAATTGATTCCTCCTAAGGTTCAGTATAACGTTGTCAATTCTGGACGCATCCGGAAGCATGCACTTCTATACATATGCATACAAGCTCTTAAACACTTCTTTTAAAATACTCGAAGCCTTTCCATATAAGAGGGGTTAATATTCCACCATACTGGACTCACATAAGTCAGAATTGAACGAGCGAATACTTGGAAAGAAGTAATCTTTATATCGGGCCTTAAGTATCCGGAGTAGAAAAGTCTTTTGAGAGACATAAATGCTGCTTTTACCTTCTATGAGTATTTATGTGCTCATTGTAGTACAAGAACTTGTCTAAATAAACACTTAAATACTTCACAACAGACTATTTAAACTTGTTATTCTTAGGTTTTTCCAGTTGCATCTCAAGTCCGAATTACCGCGTCTTACTGGGGAGCGGAATAGTATGGTTTCACATTTCCCAAAGTTGATTTGCAGCTTCCATTCCGAACAGTAGTTTTTAAAAATATTAAATTTGGTTTTTGAGCCACTCGCATCCAATGTTGCATCATCGGCAAGCTCCATCGAATTATCGAGCTCACTGAGTATATCAAAAATGTATAAATGTTGAAAAGGTGCGGCAAAGTGATTGTACCTTGTGACACCATTCTCTATCTGTTACAACAAATTTCTTTCCATATATCATGGATATTATCATCTTTGTAAGAGGATTTAAAAATTTATATCGAATAAGTTTGTATATCATGTCAAAGGCTTTTTCGATATCTACTAGACAGGCAGCAGTACATCTTCTGCCGTTAACATTCCAGTTGAAACTAATTGCATTGCCGAGTGATTTCTTTTGAAAAAATTGGTTTCGCGGAATAATCTCCTTTTTTCACATACGAATAGAATTGACTTACTAACTACTGCCTCAAGGATCTTTCTGATGCTAGGCAGGAGACCTATAGGGCTATAATTAGAAGGATCAGAAGCATCCTCCTTCTATTTTATTATTGGAACTAACTTTAATATTTTCCAACAACTCGTAAAGTAGAAGTTATTTAACAAGTTTTTAAAGATAACACAATATTGCCAAATGATATCGGTCGGAACATCTTTTAGTATAATGTTTGGAATGATATCCAAGCCGCTTGACCTTTTAGTATTTAGTTTCCTAAATATTTCAGTCAGTTCGTCCATGGTTGTAAAGAAATTGTTAGTGCGTTCGTCTGTTAGTTTGTCATCTTTTAATTCATCAGAAAATCTCACTATAGTTGGGATTTCGTTACTGCGGCATCATTTACTTTGTCAGTTTTTCAGCTATGGAGTTCTCTGGCGTGTACCGCCTCAAAATGGGAACCGATAAGACTGAGTTTTTCTGTCCCATCATCAATAACAAAGTAATTATTGATGAAGGGACAGACTTGGATATTAATCCCTGCTTCAAAAAAAAAAGATTCTAAGAAGACAGTGGTATTCTCAGTTTCGGAATCCTGACAACGTTACAGAGTTTATATAGTTGGTTTATCTCTGGAAACATTTTCCTACTATCTACTGATTTTAAAGCACTTTCAGCGCGGTGCTTCCAGTAATCGTTGACACTATTCCAAAACTGCTGGTTTAACAGAATTGTCCCTTTTCTGAAAAGGCATTTAAGTCTTTGTAGCTCCAAGCTGTGTGGAATGTCATGAAACTGGCGACGCGTTCGACTGATCAAGCTTTTATGTGTCTGTAGCGTTTTAATGTCATAGTTGAGATAACATTCAATACTAGTTTTTGGTTTAACTTTCGCAATTGCAGACTCCATATTTTGTGAGACCACATCAGCTTAAGGCTCCTGATATAGGAATCACACACCCCGTTAGAAAGATTCCTATTATTTCGAACACTACTGGAAGAAGGACAATTCCCATATTTTCTAGTAGCTCAGAAATCGGCATCACTCAGTTTGCAAACCTTATGTGATATCCTAACAGTTGATATATGAGGAAATCCAGCGGGCCTTAAGATTTTCGTTTAAAAAAAAATCAAATCATTAGCACACCAAAACAGTTGATGTTTTTTTATAATCAAAGTAACGTCTGAAATGTAAATCAAGTCGCGGTACTAAAATTCATCAATGCATCAAAAATTAATTGATAAAACTATGTCGAGTTTCTACACAGGTGCACAAAAAAATAAAAAAGTAGTTAATTTCAAAAACTGAACCTACATATCCTTACGTATTTTGACGCGCTGAATTTGAATTTCAAGTTAGAATTAGTCCACCACCCTCCAGTTTTTTTCAAATCATAAAAAACTTACGATAAGTTCATCGACCAGTTTTTTTTTCCTCATGCATGTATGTCAGAAAGTAAAGTATCACTTACTTTTTGTTATATGCCCTTATTTCATAACTTATACATCAATTTAGTGTTTAAAATTATATTAAATAATAAAATAAAAGTCCGAGAAACGTACATGAAATAAGTTAAAAATTTTTATCAATTTTCGTTTAAAATAAAAATTCATTTTAAATAATCTAAATAGTGGAATAAAAAATGATACTTAATACAGTTACTTTTTCAGCACTCACTCTCTGGATAACTTCAGTTTTCTAGGCATTTCTAAGCTTTTTTTGAGTGTGCTCTTTAATTTTCTACATCTAAAATAAAAATTACGCTGTCGAACATTTTTTTAATTCCTCGATAAGTTTTGTAAATTTTTGAGACACATTAACTTTTCTGGGCTGAATTTCTTCGTTTTTGTATATAGAATATGCACAAAAAATTTTATTACGATATATAAATGCATCAACAAGTTATGAAAAGAAAAGTGTAAGGATCTAATTTTCAAAAAGAGCGAGGGACGTGTTTTTCTTAGTTCACCATTTCAATATTATTAGTGTCACACCCAAATATCAACTTAGATTATACTAAGTGAAGTAACTACAATAATTATTTCAATTTTCAGGTTGATCAAACATTGCATCAAAAAGTTACAAAGTTTTGAAATAAAAAAAAACATTGAAAGGGACAAATAATTTATATTAAATTTCGTTGTTTTCACGTAATAAAATAGCCGTACATTCAAAATTAAAACATTTTGTGTTGAAATATACATATACATAGATCATCTTTCTATTTAAGTCCTATTTAAAAAATTACACCAATAACAACTATTTTAATGAACTATCTTTTTATATCTGCTAGTGACATAAAATCCTAAAGTACGCTGGATTTCCTCATATAATAACACGTCACAGATAATTTCTTATATATTCATAAAAGTTTAATTAAAAAGCACATCATCGCTTTAAAATACTTTGTTGTTTTTTTATAATTTTATGCGCACTAAAGCGATTATGACAACCCTTAAAATGTTTGTTTTTGAGGAAAGTTGGAAAGGATTATAGATTCAGGACGACGCACATTAGTTTTGAACGTCTGGACATAATTTATAAAGTTGGGTACGATATTCCACATTCGTTCAGTGTGGGTAAAAAAAGAATCTCTGAATTTAACAGCACGTCCGAAGTTAGTCTCAAGGGTAAACTAATGGACACACCCTGAAGCGCGAGTATTGTTTTAAGTGAGAAATTTAACTGGTTATATCACTTGAATACTGTTTATAAAAATAACGGTTAAATTAATGAAAGACAAGAAATATTCTAGCGTTGCTCGAGAGATTCAATTGTTTATGTTATACTCGTACTTCTATCATCTATAATTTAAAGCTCTTATTTGGATTCCATCCAAGAGACTCAAGTGAGTTATCGGATAACCTGCAAAAAATATGGGAATTGTACTTGAGATTTGGACGAATATATAGGCCTTGTAGATTAGGAGGGGTGAAAAATGTTTGGCATCGTCGAAAGAAACCGGAAACTGCACTGAGTAGCGTTTTTGGCAACGTTAAATGTGGTCTTTCCACACAAGGAGGTATGTGATACACAAAATGAGAGCTTTTCGTTTTCCTCCATGCAAGTACCGCTTATGGATGGCGGCATGGAGGTGTTTTGCGCCTTAATGACAGAAGACAGTATTGAGTTTTTGAACCATTAAATTCTAAGCGGTTCATTTGACAATACTATCGAGATCGGAATATAATGAGGTTATCATACGCTGCAAATCCCTCATCCGAGGAACAACGACATTCATCTGAAAGATTTCATAACTGAAAGCTAATTTTAAGGATGAAGCTTCTACAATATATTCGCAATCATCTGTTAAAGTTTGGAAATCCCTATGGGAAAATAATATATGAAAATACCTTTTTTAAACTATCTTCGCTTCGCCCAAGGCAAGCGGTTGAGATTATTGGATAACGTGCGTCGATTTCATTCAAGTTGAATGTTATAATCTACCTGACATTGTCAATATAAAGTTTGCAAAATTACACCAACCAACTAGTGTTAATTAGTCTTTATTAATACCTGCCTAAGTTCAACCCGTCAATCAATCCTCTAAATAGGAAGAACCCAAAACCATTTTCCACTGATTCCTTCATCCTCTTTTTTATTCTTTGACATTTGAAAATATTTTGTTTTCACATTTTTCTTCCTGCACACAACCATGATGTGTACATTTGGTGGATGAATGTGACGGGACGGTATCCCTTGGCTTCTATTGATGTAGCTATACCATTTTTACCAGTTCATTCACACAGGGAGAATGGTGGCACTGCGATTTATGCGATTGAATATAGGCAGATAAAAGGGATGCTCAATCAGCATGAATTATGCAAAAAGCCTTGCCACGATTGATGTGGTACATTTTTGGGTTTTGAACTTTTACCTCGGTCTATAAAGAACGTGAAGTATTAGAGCCATATCTATGTGTATATATAGAAATACCTGGATGGTTGATACCTATATTTGGCATTTTTAGTTCACAAAAATCAGAGATACCCAACAAGAAACTCCCGATGATGGAGGTGAAGTCATCAATAAAAAAAGCGCTAAGCCATTACCAGTTTTTTTTTTTTGCTTTTGGTATTGAACCTTTCGAAATTTTAATTTACATAAGGGAGAGAGATGCAGGGACAGGAGAAGGAGAAGGAGAGAGAATCTGAATGATAAAGCTTTGGCAATCGCAATTAAGGCAGCTATACAGATGCAAAAAGATTCGTTTTTTTTTTCTATGTCGTCGCGAAATAATTTAAAATACGATTTAATTTTAAACCACTACTCCTACTTTCTGTCCATAGAATCCTACTCTGATTTTTCAAGTAAAATCTCATTCCAAAGTTGTGTTGAAATTATCAAACTTATAAAAAAAACATCACAAATATCTAAAAAGGAGAGGGTTCTTGATTAATTGGCTTTTGAATTTGACAAGGATTGATTGTAAACATGAAAGGATTTGATTCTAATTAGCAATAAACTCCGAAGAGGCAAGAGGTTGTAGATTTGGTGATTAGGGTGTAATAAAACTCTTTTTACTTGAGACTTATAGTTACTATAAGGCAAGTTATGCATAAGTGAAAAAATCGAACTCGAGATTTTGATCAAAGTTAACATAACGATGTAAACGAAGGCGAAAAAAGTGGGTCGTCTCGCAATTCTTTCTGTCTGTCTGTTCGACGTTTTTTTTCTTGTTTTTTCTTAATACCAAAAATAACGGTACCTGCCAAAAGAAATTTTTTTCTCAAAAACTGTTCCACAGATTTTTGTAAAACAAATTCAAAAATTTCATTTAGTTAAAGGTAGGTAAAGGTTGCAAAAAAGTTTTCAAAAAATAGTTATTAATGCTTGAACCATTTTTTACTTGCGACTTATAGGTACTACGAGTATAAGGCAAGTTATGCATTCTAAAAAAAAATCGAACTCGAGATTTTGATCAAAGTTGACATTACGATGATAGCGAAGACGAAAAAAGTGGGTCTGGCAATTCTGTCTGTCTGTCTGTTGGTCTGTTCGATTACAGCTAAACGGCTCGGCCGATTTTTTTCAAACTTGTTAGATATGGGTTTTGATTTTTTACCCCCGGATGTTTTTTGATTTGATTTTTTATGACCAAAAATAACGGTACCTGCCATACGATTTTTTTCCGAAATTTTATAAATATTTTTTTTTTCTCAAAAACTGTCCCTGCGATAATCTTAAAAAAAATTTTTCAAAAAAATGAGTAGTTTTGGTACCCCCCTTGGAACCATTTTTTTGTTTTTGATTTTCTCAAAAACGGTACTACCGATTTTGATCATTTTTTTTATGCTAAAGCTTCCCAGTAGTTTGAATATTATTGTGTATTCAAATTTTCCAAAACAATTTTTTTGGATTTAAAAAAAAAAACTTCCAAAATTTTTTTTTGAAAACTCAATATTTCGAAAATTCCATGCTCGATTTTTTCAAAACTTGCTAAATAAAAGTTTGGAAAAACAATCTACAATATATGAGCAAAATAAATTCATTTTACCTAAAAATAACGGTACCCTCCATACAAATGTTAAAAAATGGTTTTCGAAAATCGTATTTTTCTCGAAAACGGTTCCGAGAATTTTGCTTAAATTTTTTTTCTTTCCATTATTTTTTAATATCTGTAATTTAATAAAAAAAATTGAAAACAAGATATTACTGACTGTACCTACCAGAGAACGATTTTTTAAAATTTTGAATTTCTCATTATTAGCACAACGGATTTTAATGAAATTTCGTAGACGGAAGCTTCTAAAAAGTTTAAAAAAACATTGCATTTCAAAACTTTAAGAAAAATATTTTTTTGAATTTTGAAAAAAAAAAATCAATTTTTTGTTTTTTGAAAATTCAATGTCTCGAAAACGGCTCAATACTTTTATTGTAAATTTAATATTTATTCATACAATATATTCAAATAATAAAAACTTCAAATTGGCGTACCATCATTTTTTCTTGAAAATGTTTTAAAATTTTCTTATATAAAACCTTATTTTTTAAGAAACCACTACAAAGACTTATAATTTTTGTTCTTGCATAAATCTATATTTGCTTGAATCACATGGCATCCTATTCTTACCTTTAACTACTAAAGAAGTTTTTTTTAGTCATTTAAAAAATGAATTTTATGCTTATGAACAGTTTCTCTAATAACATTCATTTTTGAAATTCTTAATCTTTTACATAGGAGCAAGTTCGTGCGACCCAGTCGTGCATTTTATTTTTGATGTTCTTAAAAAAGGGTACAGCAGTTTATGATAATTAATTAAAATCAATTTTTTTTAAAACTCAATATTTCGAAAAACCAATGCTCGATTTTTTTTTAAATTAAGTTTTTATTCCTGACACAAAAAAGGCTTAAGTTTAAGGACAAGGACAAATTTGTCAGCGATGCCAAAGCTAGACATTGCTCTATATAATTCGTTCCTATATGCTATGTAGATGCGGCTTTAAAATCGATGAAATGGTGCTTGAAGTTAATGGTATTTTTTTAAAGATGAGCCGTAATGTGAATATTCGATCGATGGTGGACTTTCCTGATTTAAAGCCGCGCTTATACATATGGACCTATCAGGTTGTTGACGAAAGGCTACAGACGTTCACATAATACGGCAGAAAAGATCTTGTATATGATGTTAAGGAGAATTATGCCTTTGTCGTTGCCTCAGTATCGGGCAGACAATGCTGAGGTTCCATTTACTCGAAATTTTTTTTTGTGACCATATTTCGCAAATAACCTGGTGCATACTCCCAACTAAGTCATCATCTGCCGCTTTGAACAGTTCGGCAGCGGGAACGTCAACTCCAGAGGCTTTGTTGAACTCAAGATTGGATGTACCTATCTTCACTCCGTCAAAAGGTCGGGTGGGTGGTATTGTTGTTCTGTGGCGCCTAAGTCGAATAGTATTATCTCTATAGCATCGGTATTATCTTCCTTATCGCCGTTTGGAAAAATGGTCTTTACACATTCTTAGCATGGACTACAGTTCTACAACGATGTACCCTTGATTGACCATGCAGGATTCGGCACGGGGATTGTATGCTTCGGATATTTTGTTTAACTTTTGGTAAAACTTCCGAGCTTCATTCATTCAATCCCTCGGAATGTGCCGTTATCATATATACTGGACAAGTTCCTTGCGACGATCGCAATGTGGACGATCTGGTTCACAGTTGATTAATCTTCTTTGCCTTTGTGAATATCGAGATATTTGAACTGCATACTAGCTACCAGAACGTTTCGCCCCACAGGGAAATCGATGAGCCTGAATCGTTCGTGGTATCGTTCAGGCATGTCACCAAATATGTCTTCTCTTGCTAGACTGGTGTTAAAATCTCTTATAACAATTTAAATGTCATAACTAGGGCACTGCTCGTATGTTTTGTCCAGGACCTCGTAAAATATGTCTCGCGTGTCTTCATGTTTGTCTTCTGTGGGTACATGTGCGCATATGAGACTTATGTTGGCGTGGGACATATTTTTCAACGTACAAATGCAAAGCTCGCTGTCCTTATTTCTTTTGCATTGTTCGTCATCAGTGAATCCGACCGTATATGTGAGGATTGTTTTTGTTTCACATCTAGGAAGTTTCGCAACGGGAAGTCACCCCGACGCCGCCGCGCCGACGCGAAACCCCCAACCTAGAGCGCAATAATAATAACATCAACTTTGCATACCCTCTACTAAAGAATATCCAATTAAAAAACGATTTATTTCGGAGCAATTTAAATAGTGGGGCAGCGATTCGTAGATCATCACTTAATAGCCCACTTTTGACAAGTTAACTCTGAGAGGTTGTATTGCCTGCTGCAGTTGTTTTTTACAGTAAAAAAATTTACAGTTTATCTAGTAAAGAGTTTGGCTATTATTTTGCATGTTTTAACACCGGTTTTAGAAAGTCATATTTTTTGATTTTTTTTTTCCACTGGTCGCCGCACTGTGCGATGGCACAACCCCCAACATAGGGGGCAAGGTTCTTATTATGACCCCAAGAACTCGGAGCCATACAAACCACTTCTTATATGCTTACTCGATTTCCAACATGTAAGGGGCCTAACAAGTCTCAGGCCTTCATTAGCATTAATCGATTACCAATTTGCAGTGCTTTTGAAAAAAAAAAACATGTGTAATTAGACAGAACATCTCGACTTCACTTGGACATCTCAACAAATCGTCGCTTTTCCGGCAGAGTGGCATAAGTCGAAATTTGTCGTTTTTTAGTTTTGAACACAGAACTGAGCTGAAAAACAAACACAATTTTTCTGTGTAATCGGCGTTAACCTACTTCTTCTAGTTTCCGAGTTATGAAAAAGCGCCGCTCTCAATGTTCAAAAACATCCCTCTCATTTTCTACGTATAAATACGGCATAAATCAATTTTTGTTTTTTTTTTTTTAATATTTCGTTTCTTATAAAACTTAACAAACAAAAAATGCAATTTTTTCACGTATTCAACATTCGAGTTTTGTTTTTTATGAACAACGAAATTTTTTTTGTTCAGTATGAAAAAAACTTTAAAATGCTCTCCTGAAAATTTGCAAATTTCGACTTATGCCACTCTGCCGGAAAAGCGACGAAATATCAATACAGACCTCGAGAATCTGGAAATAATTACTAAGACTATCCATAACTTTTTGCTGGTTGAGATCTGATATTTGACATTTGTTTATTTTTGGAAACAATGGCAAGTAACACTAACGTCGAAACGATAAAACTTTATTATGAAAAAGAGCAAACGTTGGGCGCTTTGCGTTTATTTTTCGTTAAACGTAGTTATCTTTCACAGTCGACTTTTTAACTTTTTGTAGCCAAAATTGAGACGACCGGTTCGGTAACCAATCAGCCAACATTCGAACGTTATTCGAACGCGAGATCCGCCGATAACATCGCCGCGGTCCGTGAAAGTGTACAGCAAAACCCGATGCATCCTATTTATCGCCTTAGTCTTTCGCAGACTTCAACTTGGTTAATTTTTCATCGGGATTGGCATTGGGGCCTTCAACCGTACAAGATCCAACTGACCGAGGACCTCAAAGTTCATGATTATAGGCAACGCCCGCCGCCGTTTGTTTACTGGGTCGGCTTCGAAGGGTTTGGTAGAAAAACTATCTTTAGATATGAGGCGCATTTTTGGATGAATGATGGATGTTTTAAAAAGCAAAATCGCTGTATATGGGACGACACCCACCCACACGAGGTTTACCAGGTGACAATGGATCGTCGAAAAGTTGCCATTCGATGTGGGCTGCTTATTTTGGAACGTTGATAACCAATTTCTTAAGACTCAAATTGAACCATATTTGTAGATCTAGACGACATGTGGTTCCAGCAGGATGGCGCTTCGTTTAACACATCAGACGCCACGGTTGACATTCTTCATGAACGATTTGAGGGTAAGGTTACCTATCTCAGAGGTGAATTGAATTGCTCCCCAAGGCCATGCGATTTGACCCCGCTAGACTTTCTGTTATGAGGTTTCATTGACATTAAAATTTGGACACCTGGGATCCGTGCCACTATAAAAAGCCCTGGCAGCTATTTGAACGGTATCATATTCCATAAAGGTCCCTCTTTCAAATACAAAAAAAATAAAATGCACGACTGGGTCGCACGAACTTGCTCCTATGTAATAGACTAGGAATTTTAAAAACGAATGTTATTAGAGAAAACTGTTCATAAGGATACAATTAATTTTTTAAATTCTTTTAGTAAGAGACAAAAACAGAATGCTATGCAAATATAAATTTATGCAAGAACAAAATTATAAGTCGTGGTAATGGTTTCTTAAAAAAAAGTTTTTATATACAAACTTGTTAAAAGATTTTTAAGAAAAAATTTGTGTACGCCAATTCAAAGCTTTTATTATTGTTTGAATAAAAATTAAATTTACAAAAAAAAATATTGAGCCGTTTCTGAGATATCGAATTTTCAAAAAAAGAAAAAAATAGATTTTTTTTTTTTTAAATTCAAAAAATATTTATTTTAAAGTTTTAAAATGCAATGTGCTTAAGACTTTTTAGAAACTTCTCTACAAAAAATTTCATTAAGATCCGTTATGTGGATAATGAGAATTTCAAAATTCGAAAAAATGGTTCTATGGTAGGTACAAGCTGTAATATCTTAATTTCAAATTTTTTTTCTTAAATTAAAGATGGTGAAAATTAATTAAAGAAAAAAAATTTATCAAAATTCTAGTCGCCGTTTTCAAGAAAAATACGATTTTTGAAAACCATTTTTCCTAATTTTTTAGCATTTGTATATATGGTAGGTATGTACCTTTATTTTTAGGTAAATTAATTTTTTTTTCTCACATCTTGTAGATTATATTGAGAAACTTTTATTTATCAAGTTTAGAAAAAATCTAGCATGGGGTTTTCGAAATATTGAGTAAAAAAAAAAAAAATTCAAGTTTTTTTTTAAAAATAAAAAAAAAAATTTTCAAAATTTGATTACACAATTCTATTTATGTTTTTGGAGAGCTTTAGCAAAAAAAAAAATGACCAAAACCTGTTGTACGCTTTTTGAGAAAATCAAAAACAAAAAAAAAGTTTCCATGGTTCAATAACCATTTCTCGGAACATTTTTTTTAACCATTACCTAGCTTTAACTAAATAAATTTTTTTTGTATATTTATTTTTAAAATCTATCGAACAGTTTTTGGGAAAAAAATCGTATGGCAGGTACCCTTATGCTTGGTCTTAAAAAAAAGAAAAAAACGTGTGCGGGAAAAAAATTAAAAATGATATCTACCAAGGTTAAAGAAAATCGGCCGAGCCGTTTGGGCTATAGACGAACAGACAGACAGACAGAATTGCGAGACTCAATTTTTTAGTCTTCGCTATCATCGTAATGTCAACTTTGATCAAAATCTCGAGTTCGATTTTTTTACGAATGCATACTTACCTTATAGTACCTATAAGTCGCAAGTAAAAAGGATTTTGTTAAAACCTCACACACATCTGGGGCCTGTTTCTCAGATCATACACATCATACATTTCATACAACATACAACATTTTCATACATCATACACATCATACAATTTTCTGTTTCTCAGATTTCACTGGAAGTGTTGTATGATATTTGTATTGTTGTATGATGTGTATGATTCTGACATTTCATTATTATTTGAGTGTTAGGTTAATATAAATCTCAACTTTGTTTTCTTGCGAAAGAAAAAAGTTAATTGTTAGATAAGAAAATTAAAGTTTTACTAATTTAAAAGTAATATGGGAGATAATTTATGTATAAAACTATGGAATTACTATATTCATTAATAAATTAATAACTGTAATTGATTATAATAATAGTTGATTACAAAATTAAAATTCTTGAAAGAATCAGAAAAATGCTTCAATGGTTCATAAATGAACAAATTAATTTTAAAAACTAACAGCACTAGCTTCATGGCTTAAGGCTGATGGTTCTATTTATTTTGAGTCTTCTAGGTGGATTTCACTTCAAACATGAAATTCTCTTGTTAAACTACGAGATAATTTGGATTTGTGAGTGTCAAGCCAGTGAACTTACCACAAATAAAATGTCTTGTTTTCAAAGAAAAGACTGCACACTAGAATTGTTTGTTCTTTTGAAGACTGTAGAAAAAAAACAATGAAAATTAATTCAAAATTGTTATAATTTTATTAGTTCAAAAAATACTAACTTTTGTATATTTCCTTTTCATGTTGTACATGCAGTTTACAACAGAATTTTGTGTCGTATTAAATGTATGAAAATTTGTAGGTTAATTTGCTGTATGAAATTTCTGAGAAACAGAATCATACAACATTCCAATATTTCCAGTGTAATCTTCAGTCATACATTGTTGTATGACAGCGGATCATACAACAAATCTGAGAAACAGAAATCATACAGCAGAACTGTCAATATCATACAATGTATGATGTGTATGATTTGAGAAACAGGCCCCCTGGTCTTATTCCATTTCACTATCTTCTCGCCCTTATTGAAAAAACCTTTTATTATGTATCAATTAATCAGAGTCTTATAAGTATATACATATGTATGTACATACATATGTATAAATTCTTCATAAAAAGAAATCAAAACCAAAAAATAATGCATAGGTGGTTAAGAAAAAAACTGAAGAATTAGAAATATTTCTTACTTTGAACTTTCAAATTGTTTTTTTTTTTTTTTTTTTTTTTTAATCGGGCTTTTTTTTGTAACTTTCTTTTTATGCAAAAAATCTATTTCATAATATCTCCCTACGATTCGTCCGATCTTATCGACTTTTTCAGAGGTAGTTTTTATTAAATATGAATATTTCTTTAATACGTTCATTTAAAAACAATTTTAATTTACTTGGAACAATTTTAAATTTTAATATTCAAATACAAATTATCACAGCGTTGCCGGAGAGTAACTTTCAATGAATTTCTTTGTTTTTGGCTATATATTTACGATATTCTGTTAAGAATACATTGTTCTGATATAAAAATGCATAGAAAACGTTCCAAATATTTTATCCGAAGAAAGAACAATCAAACAGCCCTTGTTTCTTTGAAAATAAAAAAAACATCCTCGGTACCTAAAATAATTATTGCAGGACTCCTTAGTTCTTACTGTTTTAGGTCCTCCATACCAACATTATTCTTGTTCCCTGTTATCTTTTCTTTAGTATCGTGTTTGATTTTGCTTCCCATTTCTTTCAGTTTTTCTATGCAAAGCAAGAATATATATAGTTTTTTAAAAGCAAGTCCAGATAGTGGACTGCGTTGTAAATATGAACATAGACGACAAAACTTGAAGAAAATATCTCAGAGAAAACAAAAAAAAAAAAAAAAAAACTTTAAAAAAGACCGACGCTAACTACAATAATAAAAGACAAAAAAAAACTACAAGGATGCTTATTTGGAATAATTTCAGGGCTGCCATTTATAGTCAAAGTGAATACAGAGGGTTGTTTCGCTCAATGGAAAAGGATCCCATTTTATCTCTGATTTCAAAGAAGAATGGAAAGCCCCGTGATGAAATATAATTATCTTTATAATAAAATGTTTTAAAATATCTATTCATATATATTTTGTTATAGGGTAAACTACCTAGTGACCGACCCCCTTTCAGTAATGGTCACCTATGACTGTTTTTTCATTTTATTAAGGTTTCCTGTTGCTCGATACTGCCGAGGCTATTTTTAACGTGTTTAGACGTGCAAATGTCATAACAAAAGACTTCAATTGATATTTTGTAGTCAATCGATGACGTGTAATAAAAGATGTAAGTTGAGAACCTCTGTAAATCAAAGAAAACTTGTGAATTCCTTAAGAAACACTTGAGTATAAATCAGTATTTTATTAATTTATCCGTGTTTCTTATATATGGGACAGTGCATATTATTTCAAAACAATAATTAGTGGATCTATTTGTTAACTTTTTTCTATTAAAATAATAAAATAACTTAATTTAACGTGGGGTGTTCATAACTAAAATGTAATGTTCAATAAATTCAGTGACCGACAGGGGTGTCTATTACTGGCACGATTAGAGGTTTTTGAGGATGTTAGTTACGGACACCATCGTTTTTGTCTTTCTTGTTTCCTTTCATTATTTACAAACTGCTTTTTATATTGCTATAAAGCCACATTTTTCAGGAATTTATTACAAAATTCCTGGGCAAAATTAGTTTAAGAAGAAGATTTTTAAAATACAAGTTAAAAAAACGTTTACTTTCGGAAACTTCCATGGTACAAAAACAGAAAAATACATTAGCACTTTTCTTTGCCCATCTTTAAGATAGATTACTTTACTAGTGATATTAACGTTTTGATTAATTACAATATTTATATAAATATTTTTAATTCAGTAACTAACTATAACTAACATTCAAATTATATTATTTTTTTTAATTGCAATTACCTGTTGAAAACAGTTTAAGCGCCTTTACATTTTTGTTTGCTTGTTTTTATTTAAATAATAATTTATCTCCATTTTATTCATAACTTTATAAGTACCTTCCTACTGCATAAAAAGATTTTATATACATACATATGTATAATATCCCCGCATTAAGGGTTTGTAATTAAATGGATTTCTTGTATACATACGTAGATGTATCTTTTTGTTTTTGTGCGTATTAATATTTATTTATCTTATATATTAGACAAAAATTATAGTACTTTGAAAAACCTTCCAAGTTAAATATATTCTCTTTTTATTTCGGTGTCGGTTTTGGTGAAAAACAAATTTAAAACCGAAGTTTTCGCATACATTTTTAACGAACCACAAGTTTTTATGAGTCAGGATTCATGATATTCCCAATTGTCAATTGAAATGTCGAATTAAAACTTTTAATTATTCGATTTTAACGTTTGACGAGCTTATGTAAACTTGTTGCCGAAAATTCCTCTTACAGTTTAGGGTGAAAAGCTACAGAAAAAGGGTGTCCGTAACTCGTATTTGACGGGTGTCGGTTACTGAAAAAAAGGTGTCCGTAACTAAAAAACTGGTAAGCTTTTACGATTTTGTGTTTTATTTATTTTTGGAATTTCGTACATATTTATTTCTTTAATATTGTAAAAGAAATTATTAACAGTTATAATAATACACAAAAATCATTAAAATCGATCCAGCGAAAGGAAAGTTATGAATTTGCAAACTCAAAATTTCTCTTAAGGGTGTCGGTCACTGGGTGTCTTACCCTAGGATGATAAATTTAAATAGGCAAAATTGTTTTCTTTGACAGCGGATTTGAAAGTTATGGGTTGTTTTGAGGTTAATTTGGTTCAACAATACACTAACGCAAGAACAATGTTTGAAAACTGTTAAAATTTATTTTTGAAAAACATTGTTCAATGCGCATCAATCATTGGGCGCTACGTGCCATTAATTCGATAACCTATGAAAAGCTTATTAATATTCTTATCACAACTTTTTTCCCTCCATCATTTTGGAAGAAATTGTTATTATTTTCTTCGTCAAAATATCAAATGTGTTTGATTTTGTTAAAGTGGCATCACTTGGTAAATTTTTCTTTTCTCTCTAAACGAAGTTTAAAAGTGTCAAGTAGACGTTATTTATGCCTCATTTATAAAAATAATCTAAAATTTTCCAGATAAATAAACTTTATTAAATGCTAAAGTACCAAGCGTTGCTATAATAGTCAAAACAGTACAGAACATGGACACCAGGACATTTAACGGTGCGGCGCGATTTTGTAAGAACTTGGATGTACGTTTAAGAGTATTTCCAAGGAAGCTGCAAAAAGGGGTTTGAAGCATTAAGGGCAGTAACGATTGAAAGTACTGAGCTTTAATGCAGACAATTTTGATCCTTTTAAATTTAGAGGTGGTAATCTGAAAGTTGTCGTCGTTGTCTTTGTGAAGAGCTCTATTTTATTTTGTATGATGTATCTTATGAGGCCATTGGGCCCTTATTTTTGGTCCTTATATTTGCAACAGCTTTAATGATTAGGCCTTCTTCCACTGGGTAGTCCCTCGGTTAGACTCTAATGGCAAAGTGCAATAACTGATTCTGCTTTTGTTATAATCTAATAGGGTTAAAGATTTTATTCGGTTTCTGTTCTGTTTTTCGGTTTTTCAATCAAAGTTAATATCATAGATCATACAAGCCTATTTCTGTGGATAATAAACTTCTAGTGGTGTATTTGGTGTATTCATTTGTTTTGAGTGGCCAACAAAGCAGTAGGACTTGATAGCATTCCTGCAGAGTTTCTACAAGCGGCGCCAACGACATCGAGCGAACTCCTGCATCCACTTATAAAAATCTTGGTTCTCCAAAGGTTTTCCGAATGAGTGGAAAAAGGGAATGATAGTCAATCTCCCTAAAAAAGGAGACTTAACACAGTGCGAAAACTGAAGGGGGATTTGCGTCCTGCCTGCCGTTGCCAAAATATTACCGAAAATAGTACTGGAACGCATCAGGGAATATTTAGAAGCCACACTCGATGCCGAACAAGCAGGTTTCCGCACTGGATCCTCATGCATTGATCATATCAATACTTTAAGGATCATAACTGAGCAGTGCGTCGAATATCGATCACCACTACACCTGCTATTCATCGACTTTGAGAAGGATTTCGATAGCGTCAATAGAGAATTTATTTGGCATGCTTTACGCAGGACGGGTATCCCGGATAAATTAATAGCTATTATTAAGGCAACTTATGATGGATCCAAATGTCACCTTTTGCACGAAGGGAGGCTGTCAGAAGAGTTTGAAGTCCAAAGTGGAGTCAGATAGGGCTGCATTCTGTCACCAATATTGTTTCTGTTGGTGATAAACGATGTCCTGCGCGCGGCCTTGATGGGAAACGGAGGAATTCAATGAACTTTGTCGTCTCACCTGAAACATCTTGACTATGCGGACGACCGACGTATGCTTGCCCTCTCATAGGATCATGGATCTCCACCAAATGACAACAGGAGTGGAGAGAAAAGCAGAAACCGTGGGGCTGAAAATCAACTCCGGAAAAAAAAGATAATCAGCCTAGGAACCCAGTCATCTTCTCTTATAAATATTTGTCAACAACCGGTAGAGAAAGTACAGAGCTTCCAATACCTTGGAAGAATCATCTCTACCGAAAGTGGCACCGAACGGGACATCAGCGGTCGAATCAGTGGAATCCGCTCACTCAAAAAGGAAAAAGAGTTGGAAACAGAGTTTCAGGAAGGGTGAACTGAGGATGAAGTTAATGTTACAATTAATCCTCCGAAGCATGTGATACGAGAGACGAGGATTTCTTATATTACGGGAATTGGTGTTGAAAGATAGGGAATTGTAGAGAATCTTGCAGTCAACAGACCCTTAAATTAGTCGATGAATGAAGAGAATGTCGCTTATTGCTCTTCGTTCTTCCAGCGTATTTAAGTTAATTATTAGAAAGTGGTCTCGATAGGGAGGAAGAATAAAAGGGTTATTCCAAAACCGACCACGAAAAGTAAAACGCATAGGAAACGACATTGAATGCTCTCGATTCTTGATATATGAATTTGTTGATGAGGGGACCATACTTGACAGGCGTATTCAAGAAGAAGAAGGTTATGTTTAAAGATCGGGTCACGTAGGGGTCAGAAAATTCTTTGGACCATCGTTTCACTAAACCTAGTGTGGCTTTAAGTATAATTCCGTCAATATGAGCTCTCTATTACATAAAACAGTTTCGAATTGACTCAGCGGTGGATATGGGTTGATAATTGAGAAGGTATCGACGGGGAGTAGATTGGATGCGTTTTCGTGAAAAATTAATTGAATGACATTTGGACATATTTAGCCCTATGCAATTTTTTAGGCACCAGACAGAGAAACGGTTGAGACCAAGTTGTAAAAGAGTGGGATCATGTGTGGAAGAAATGGTCTTGAAAAACTTTATATCGTAAAGTGAAATATGGGGATAATTAATGTGATGACCATTTCAATATCGTTAATAGTTAGAATAAAGATGAGAGGTCACAAGTGGCTACCTTGCGGGACCCCTAAGAAATGACCAGAGAAGGTAGATCTGAATCGAATTTTGTAGTAACGCGTTTTCAGGTAAGAAAAAATCCATTCTAAGAAAATAGATTCAAGCTCAAAATTGGAATGTTTAAATAGAATAACATTATGTGAAATTTTGTCAAAGGTTGAAATCGGTTGACTTCCTTTTCGTTCTCTAAGCCTGGGAGGATAAACGATACGAAGTTAGCGATGTTAGTCATTGTGGACCTATCCTTGACAAAGCCGTGTTGTCTAGGAGAGATGAGAGTCATAGAAGGAAATTTTAAAAAATGCTTTCAAAGGTTTTGGGAATATCTATAAGTTTAGTAATTGGACGATAGATTATAACTTCACACTTTCAGGCCTTTTGAAATTTCGTTATCGAAAGAGAGAGAGAGAGGGAGGATAACCATCGGATTTTCATTTAAATGTATAATACTATTCAAACTTTCATTTTTAAGCGGTCAAACATTGATCAAAATCAGTTTTAATATTTTCGTAAAATATTGTATTGCATGTATCGTTATTTTAAGTCTTAAAAAAAGAGAAAAAATGCTGGATTAGTAATTAAAAAAAACGTTTTAAAAAGTTAAGAAAAATCACCCAAGTGGTTAAGGTTATTGTCGAAGAGACACACAAAATTTCGAGACCCACCCTTTTCGTTTTTTCATAGTAAAGTCAAGTTTGATCAAAATTTTGAGTTCGATTTTTTTTACTCAAGAAGCAAGCAAGAAGTTTACTGACTCATAAACACACAAATATAAATAATGTTATTTCTCCCTAAACCACAACCAGACAACACAAAATATTCAAAATAAAAGTCACGACGAAGAGGAATCTGATTCGAAAACCCGATTGGAGAGTATTGTCAAAAAGCCTATATTAACGAGTATGATTCCTGTCACACAACGCGACCAATATGCCTGAAGCTTCTGTGATTTAAAAAAATGTTTTACGGACTATAAATTATTATTCATCAGAATGAAATCCGTTTGTGGCGGTAACGTCAGATCTTTATACACCTGAGGGCCCGGCAAATAGATGATAGCAACTTCATCGGTGAAGGTATAAGAGTATAAGTAGGTACGTACTCTAGTCTTACAGACAAACAAAAAAGTGAAACTCTTTATCATAAAATTCCTCCAACAGGATGTACAGCGGATTGAACAGACAATATTTTTTCGTTGAAAATCTGGGCTAGGTGAATTTATCCAAAAGCCATATTGAAACAATACAGTATTTTTTCTGAAAATTGACAAGGTACTCTAGAAAATTATATGTTTAGTTAATTCTTCGAGACTTAGTAAAAACATAACCTTTAAAGCCCCATAAACTCGTAGAGGACGTACACATACTCCAAAAAGTCTTCGTACAGTAGTCTAGTTTTTTATATATTTCTAAATGAGTAATAGAATAGATGAACTGGAAACACAGAACGAAAATATGTTTTCTCCTATCATTTTTTTACCAAATCTCAAGAATTTTATTGACGAAGAATACCGTTATGATCATTATGATCGAGTGAGTCTGTCAAATAGAGACAAAAAAATTTCCGTACAGATCACTTTTTTTTGCAATTGTTGGCAAATGTAAAGTGTAAGATTAGGAATTGGGATGTGTTTTGGTAAGTTAAAGTGTTTTTAATAATACTTTAGTTAAAAATATTCCTTTGTCCCAAGAAAATAAAAATGTCAACTAAAAATAAGCAAATTCCCTTGACTAACAGGAAAATTATTATTGACTTGAGGAATAAAGGAAAGACTATGGGTGGAATCGTGGAAATTGTGAAAAGACCGCTTTCCTCAATTCAGTACGTGTTACAACAATTTAATAAAACGAAAACAATTGCAAACAAAAAAGATCTGGACGGTAAAAAAAAAATTGATCTTCGCATAGAAAAGAGAATAATTAGGAGTGTTGCAAAGGATCCGAAGCAAAGTGTACCCGTTCTTGCAACTAAATTAAAAAACATCGACGGAACTGATGGAACTGATAAAATGGATTTCATGGTCGAGTGAGCCGGATGAAGCCATACATTCGAAAAGCGCATAAGTAAGCCAGGCTGCAATACGCTATGGAACACTTGAGTAAAGACAATTCTTTCTGGGATCGGGTTATATTTACACACGAAAGTTAATTTAACATCTTTGGCTCAGGTGGTCGTCGTATGGTCTTGAAATAACCAGGCACTTCTCTGGATTCCAAAACATGGCGGCAATGTAATGGTGTGGGTCTTATTCGGGCGTTGGAAACATGGTTTTTATAGAAAATAACATGGACAAATATGAATACTTGAAAAACTGGGTATCTCCAAAAATTTTGTCTTCCAACAAGACAACGACCCCTATAACATTTTGATGCTGGTCAAGGAATGGTTGTTATACAACGTTAAAACACAGGTTAAACATTCTGCTCAATTCCCAGATCTTCATCCAATTAAACATCTGTGGGACCACTTGGAAAAAAATTCGAGAGCACATACTTAGCAGCAAAACCGACCTAAGAACAATACTACTTGAAGAATGGAACAGAATTTCGCCGAATACGACTTTACCCATTATGTGAAAAAATAAAGAAATTAAGAAATTAACCAAAAAATTAAATGTACGGAGACTTTTTTGTTCCTTTTTTCTTACTTTGTGCTGTGAATTATTTTTTTTTTTAGTATTTTCAATAAAGTTTTGTTTTTTGTATTGACATTTCTTGAGTTGTTATCATTTATTTAATTCCTAGTCGTTTTTAACAATATATGTACAAATTCAATAGTTTATCACAGAATAAACAGAAAATTTACTACTGTACAGGACTTTTTGGAGTATGTGTATTTGAATATTTTGATCAAATCTAACCAGATAAAGAAGCAAAAAAACTACATACCTAGTTATCCTCATGTCGAACTTTGCAATATTTCTCCCAAGAAACTCTAGTGTATTTAGCACTTGTAATTATGGAAAAATTGGGAACCAAGAGTTTGTAATTCGGTCTTGGATGCTTGCTTAGGTTATCAATTAAGAACTATTGTAGTACCAAACCTTTATCTCCAGTAAAATGCTCCATTTCTTCAAAAGGCTCTGCTCGGAACTTAAACATCGCACTTTTAGAAAAAAAAAATTCATCGCACTTTTCTGCAAAAATCTTAGTCTTCAAACATATCGAAATCTTTGTCTTGCCAAAACATTTTATATTATTTACCTCTTTCAAATAAAATTGTCAAGAAATTTGTTTTTGAGGAAAATGCAGACGTCATTAAAGTAATCATTTTATGTATTCAAATTTTGTAAAATGTTAAGAGATAATAAATTAGCGAAATCTTCTTTCTAACTTAGTAACTTATTAAAATGGCTGATTTTGATGTTTTTTTTTGGCCTGACGGTCAATTGTTATTTTATTTTAATTTCTTTAGATGTGACGTTTCGGATGTGATTACACCTTTCTTCAGACCTATTTATCACCGTCCTGATTTCAAAAACGTAACAATTTTACAATCTGACCAGAATTACAATATATATGTATGTATAGAGTCAGATACAGCATTCCACATTGTGAACTGTGGTTAAAGAGAGAAACTTTGAATTTAACAGTACGTCCGAAGTTGGGCTCAAGGGTAAATTGATGAGCTATCCCTGAAGCGCGAGTATTACGCACGGTTAAATTGTTTAAGGTAAGGAATGCAATTGGCTATTTCACTGGAAAACTGTTTATAAAAATAACGATGGTATAATGAAAGACAAGAGGCATTGCGGCAGTGCTCGAGAAATACAAATGTTTCGGTTATATTTCTACACTCAAAAAATTTATTAGTAAAATGGCTACGAATGATATTCGTAAAGAAAATATTCGTGCATTGTACGAATATTCGTAAGATGTACGAAGTATTTGTACAGTGGTATATCTACGAATGCATTCGTAAAATGTTACTAATAACTGTCGTACTATCCACGAATCTATTCGTTTAATACACTAATTTCATTCGTAAACAACAAGTAAACAATTTGTTTGAGTACATTGTACGAATTATTGTGTACACGCAGAAACATTGCAGGGTTAAAAACAACCAAATCTTGGTAATAAACAGCCGAGTAACATGATTACTATAGCACCTACGGAGTTAGTCGGCAAAAAACAGCCACGACAACTTGATTATGAAAACTCGTGAAAAAACAACCAAGTTGATGCTATAAAAAATAATCAATATCATTTCCCCTCCGAAACCTACTCAGGCATAAAAAGACAACTAACTGTGCTAAAAAATACCAACTTACTTGGCTATATTAAGCCAACACACTTGTTTGAAATTAGCCAACCTACTCTGTTAAAATTACATAAATAGCCGAGATTTTTGGTGGAATTTAGCCAACATACTCGGTTATAATCAGCCAACCTACTTTGTTGAATTTAGCCATTCTACTATGTTATAATAAGTCAAGTTACTTGGGTATAATTAACTAAGCAACTCGATAAAATTCAGTCAACCTAATTGGTTGAAATCTGTCTACTTACTCCGTACAAAGTAGCCGAATCACTCTGGTGATTATAGTCAACCAACTTGGTTGAATTGAGTCAACTTGCTATGCTAAAATCTGTCAACGTATTTGGTAAAAAATAGCCAAGGTATTAAGTTGTTATTAACCAACCCACTTAGCTGAATTCAGCCAACCTAGTTAATAATAATCAACCAACCAACTCGGTTTAATTTAGTCAACCTGCTCTGTTGAAATCAGTCAACTTTCTCGGTATAAATTAGCCAACGTATTTAATTGATTTTAGCCAACTGACTCGGTTGAATTCAGTCACCTAACTCTGTTGAAATCTGTCGATCTACTTGGTAAAAATTAGCCAGGATACTTAGTTATTATTAGCCAACCCACTCGTTTAAATTCAGTTAACCTACTCCGTTGAATTCAGTCAACATACTCGGTTGAAATTAACCAACCGACTCGGTTGAATTCAGTCACCTAACTCTGTTGAAATCTGTTGATCTACTTGGTAAAAATTAGCCAGGATACTTAGTTATTATTAGCCAACCCACTCGTTTAAATTCAGTTAACCTACTCCGTTGAATTTAGTCAACATACTCGGTTCAAATTAGCCAACCGACTCGGTTGAATTCAGTCAAATCTGTCGATCTACTTAGTAAAAATTAGCCAGGATACTTAGTTATTATTAGCCAACCCACTCGTTTAAATTCAGTTAACCTACTCCGTTGAATTCAGTCAACATACTCGGTTCAAATTAGCCAACCGACTCGGTTGAATTCAGTCACCTAACTCTGTTGAAATCTGTCGATCTACTTGGTAAAAATTAGCCAGGATACTTAGTTATTATTAGCCAACCCACTCGTTTAAATTCAGTTAACCTACTCCGTTGAATTCAGTCAACCTACTCGGTTCAAATTAGCCAACTTACTCGGTTTAGTTTTGGTAAGCAACTCGGTTGAATTTAATCCAGTTGCTCTGTTGAAATCTGTCAACCTTCTCGGTTAAAATTAGCTAACTTACTTGTTTTATTTTAACTAACTAACTAGGTTGGATTTAGTCAACTTACTCTGTTGAATTCAATCAATCTACTTGGTAAAAAAGAACCAACATACTCTGTTTATTTTTGCCAAGCTTCTCCATTATTATTAGCTTACGTACTTGGCTGAATTTAGCCAATCTGCTCAGTTATAATTAGCCAATCTACTAGCTTCTAATTTACCAACGTAATCGGCTATAATTAGTCAACCTACTCAGCTGATATTAACCAACCTAGTTTTAATTGGTCTGTTAATTCATCTGATTTACTCTATTGCAAATAACAGACTCACTTGGTTGAATTTTAACCAATCTACTTGGTTCTAATTGCCAAACGTACTCTGTTGCAGCCATTTCCATCCAGTACGAATACTTACCTTTAGACAGCATTTTTCCAAACTTCGGTGAACCTGAAAACTGAAAAATCTCTTTTCGAAGACAAATATCATCCATTAAGGAAAAGACTAAAGCGTTTAAATTTTTAGTACAAACATATTGGCACAGTGATTTTATTTACAGAAATACAAAAGTTCTAAACTAGGTTAACTTAAGTATAGTAACATGATTAAACTTATTTTCTAGGACAATAACAAAAAACAAAACAATAATTTTTAATTAGAATTATATACTTAAAGTACTCGTTGTATACATTTTACGATATTTTTAAAAGTTTTCTGATGAATTAACTATTATAGTTTACACATTATTTTAATTTATTAAATCATAATTTTATTTAAACAGTTTTTAATTTAAAAGAAAGTCTTGGATTGCTTATTGAATAAGCTTTTTACGTAAACATTTTCCAGACAGTTTTAAAAAGGAAAAAAAAAAAGTAATATCCCTTATTACTACGATTTGGTTCTTTTTTAACATTATCGAATCTTTGACCAATTACAATTCCTTGTGGTTTTAAGTAAGTTTTGTTTTTTGAAAAATAGGTAATCCTTTTTCGTTCAGTTGAAAAATTTTCTAAAGGGGATATGATTGAATATTTGAGTGTTTGGACTAATGATTTTGAAACATCTTTGGAAAGGGAGTGTTCAAGACAAATTTTTTGTTAATAGTTGGACTCAATGATCCGAACAAATCTTTTAAGCCATCAATTACTTTTTGCACTACATTTCTAGGCAAGAGTACATTGCCGTATAAGGATGCTATAAAAAGCGAAAGTGGTGAACTGACTGACGGGATTTCTGTTAAAATAGATTCACAATTTTCTTTCAATTGTGTTTCGGAAGAAAGTTTAGTTTCTTTTTGTGTGTTTTCAACATTCAAATGAGAACAGAATTCTTGATTCTGTCTTTCAGAATCATGTTCTTTTTTAAAGTGTCTTCTTAATGAAAAAAAGAAGGAAATGAACGCTTACAATCGCCTTCATTGCATTCGTAGTGTTTAAAATTATATCCGAAGTGATTAAAAGCAAAGTGTTGTCTAAGACATTTAAGGTTCTTAAGGTTTGATTTGCATAGAAAACAAACAACCATTATGTAAGTTTAGCTAAGTTTTTTATAATAAGGATAAGTAAATTCTTTTATAGTACACATAAAGTGGTTATACATACAGTCACTCACACTCAAAGTGGGATAAGAAAAAAACACGCAATTAAAGAAACATTTTTGAATAAAAAACATTAAATGGCTAACGTTTCAGAAAAGTTATAATTAGATAATAAAAAAAATTGAAAAAATTAAATAAGTGAACTATCTGTTTTCATTTATTCACACCTAAGGTGGGACACTTGCTGTTTTCTATGAAAACTAGTATTGCAGTCTTTTTACAGCTTTCATGTGATTACATTTAACAAAAAAATCAAAATGTCCAGACATAAAACTGTTGAAAAAAGGCAAGTTCTGATTTTAAACCATCAAGAGGGTAAAACAGTACGCGAAATAAGTGATTTAAAAAAAAAGCAATTCCACTTTATTTAATAAAAAAAATGGTTAAAAGAAGGCCGAATAGAAAATTAACCTAAAAGTGTTGAAAATAAAAGAAAAATAAGTGCTAAAGATGAGAAGTTTTATTAAAAAAAGGGTGGAAAAACTTGGGATCATGGATGACTTTGTCTTTTATCAAGATAACTATCCCAAGCATAAATCTTGGTTCGCGAAGATGTGGCTTCTTGACAACTGTCCAAAAGTTCTCACTACACCTGCTCAATCACCTGATTTAAATGTAATTGAGCATTTGTGGGCAGAACTAAAGACAAGAGCATAAAAGCTCTTTAAACAGTTGCGATCTTGGGATTGGGATGGATGAAAGGGAATCTAAAGAGCCATCCTTTCGCAAAAAAGTTGGTCGAGAATATGCCAAAAAGTCTTGAAGCGACTATCCAAAAAAATGGGAACGTGGCCAAATATTAAACAATTATTGAGTATTTTTTTAATATGAATTTGCAGTGTGCAAGTTTGAGTGTGACTTATAATTAGTAAAAAGACGGCAAATCATTTTCTTCTTTTTTTTTGTTTCCGAATCGAAATGTTGATGATTATTTCCTTTTTAATTATTTTATATTACCTTGTAGTCAGTATTTAACAAGAAAAATAATAATATTTAAAAATTTTGTATTTTTACCCTATATAAATTTGTAGAAGATATGTGAGTGTGAAAAGTGTGAGTGACTGTATACTCGTAATAGCTTTCTTATATTTCTATTTAATTCCTAGCTCAACAAGCAAGGTATTGGCCGCTGTAGATTCTTGGTCGAATTTAGTTGCAATCTTAAAAAATGCCTTTTGGATGAACATCCAAGTGCATTTGCTTTCAGCTGGATATTCCGCATTTACCATAAAAATAATTTTAAAGCAAATATCGACTGCCTCTAAAATAGTAGGCAGTAGATATTTTGTGTCGTTAACAACTACAAAATAGCTACTTATTTGTTGTATTGACGTACCAACTATGAGGATAAAATGTTGAAGTGTTAGACCCAGCTGCTTTAGTTTATCACGGCGTAGAGTTATGGCTTCGTCAATCTCTGCATCACTGTAGACGTGCGTTATGAATCCGTTTCTGGCCTCGGTTTTCGAAGGGCGCCAAATTTTTCTACTGACTCCCTTTAGGCGTACAGATGACAGCGTTAAAAGTGATGGTATTAAGAGGAAAGCTCCGAGGTTACTAAGATCTTCCGATGCTGTAATGAAAACAAACAAAACAAAGCCAATTTGAAACGTGTTAAAGATTATAGTTAAAAAATATAAACATAATGTATACATACATACGTATGTATATGAAATATATAGCCATTATTTTAATTCCAAATTTAACGGTACAAGCGTTATGAACAATTATATTTATTTTTTTATCGGTTGCATTATTTTTATATAACCCCCCCAAAAACCCAAATTTAATGTTCAACCAGGCAATAAAACATCATCAGGAAAGGGATTTCAGGAAGAGACTCGAAGATATCAAACCTGGACCCGACACGTTTAAAAAGATCAATCTGATTGTTGGAAAAGCGAACTCAATTCCAGACACCATCCTTCACGGACAAGAAGTTTCAACAACTGCTGCAGAGAAAGCTGAAGCGTTTGCAAATCACTTTCATGATAGTTTCAAAGATCGCCCTCCCGTGCACCTTCCTGACTTTATCGAAGATGTAGAAACTCGCTTTCAAGAGATATCAGCAAACACCGAAACCGTGACCCTGTTCAATGAGGAAAACCCATCATCGGAGCCGACGCTGACAGATGTTTTCACTTCTCCTGAAGAAGTAGCTGACATTATCTTCACTGGAAACTCCAAAAAATCAGCAGGAAGCGACAAGATTTCTAATTACGTGCTTAAAAAGTTACCAAATCTTGCTGTTCTCCTGTTGACTATAATCTTCAATAACTGCCTGAACAACAGCTATTTCCCTGCAGCCTGGAAAACCGCAAAAGTGGTCCCTGTCCCGAAGAAGAACAACCGCGCAAATGTGGAAGGATATCGGCCAATTTCTTTGCTCAGCTGCATGAGTAAGATACTGGAGGCATTGATATTGAAGAAACTCAACGTTTTCTGCAGAGAAAGAGATGTCATACCGGAGTTTCAGTATGGCTTTCGAAATAAACATTCTACCATACATCCATTACTGGGACTCCATTCTGATGTTACAATTGGACTCAACAAAAAGGAAACCACTGTAGCGTGTTTGCTGGACATCGAAAAAGCTTTCGACAGCGTTTGGATAAAAGGATTACTATTCAAACTCTCGGAACTTGGACTTGCTAATTACCTGGTAAGAATAATCAAAAATTTCCTAACCCATAGACTTTTTTATGTACAGGTAGAAAAACATGTGTCATCAACCAAAGGAATTAACGCTGGAGTTCCTCAAGGATCAAAACTTGGACCACTGCTGTTCAACATTTACACTGCTGATCAACCAGCCAACATATCAGGTACAAAGACGAAGCTTTATGCAGACGACTCAATCACATACGCCACCGCTTTTTCACCAGAAATTGCTGCCAGGAGAGTGCAAGAGCACATTAAAAACCTATGGGAATACTATGTCAAATGGGGACTGAGGATAAACAGCGAAAAGACTGAACTCATCTGCTTACGAACACCAGTGACTGTCATTCGAAGACGAGCGTTTGCAACACGCTGTGATGCAATCAAAATAAAGCTTCCAGACAACACTGAAGTGACAGTCAAATCATCAACGAAGTACTTAGGAATCAACTTTTCCAATAAATTCAAATTCAAAAGGCATGCAGACTTGATGTTGAAGAGAGCCAACTATTCTCTGCACTTGGTCCATCCGCTTCTCAGGAGGCGAAGTGGACTAAGTAAGAAAACCAAGCTGCTTGTGTACAAACAACTTATCCGACCCGTTCTGACCTACGCCTTTCCCATCTGGTTTACTATTTCACCTACAGCAATGAAAAAGATGAAGCTTTTTGAAAGAAAGATGCTCCGCATTTGCACTGGACTGTATCGGAACACACTGACGAAGAAATATATACCAACAAGGAATCTGTATAAAGAAGCAAAATTAATACCATTGGACAAGTATTTACTGCAGCTCTCCGGAAAAATCATCAGGAACCTGGAAGATCATCCCAACACAGAAGTGCAACAACTTCTCCAGCATGAACTGGAGCCTCGTGACAAGTATCTATACACCCGAGCCATCACTGACGATCAATTTGAAGACATCATCCATAACGACAACGCACCCTTTTACGAGAAGAACAACAATCAATACTACAGGGGATAAAACGCCCACTCATCAAAAATTATTATTTAGTTAATATTAAAAAAATCATGAATTAGATTAAGAAAACATTAATATGATATTGTAAGCAAATAGCATTATGTAAAGCCAAATGAAGAACGTTGGGCCCCTATTGTTGAGCCAACATGATTTAATTTAGTAATAAGTTAGTTTTAAGTCAAATTGTATATAAAACAAATTGAAAAAATAAAATTCTTAATCTAAAAAAAAAAAAAAAAAAACAATTATATTTATCTGGAAAACGGCTTTAAGGGTTCAAATAAAAAAAATATGGATGCTTCTTTAGACATGGACTACATTTTGGTGGAAACAAAATTTAGGAAAATATGTTATTAACAGTACCTGTGATATAACCGTTTTTTTTTCGACTTTCTTATTAATAGCTCTAACGATTTTGATAAAAAAAAATGTATGCAGCAGCTGCTTTTAATTTGAAATATAAGGCGTATTTTATTGGTAATGTATACATAGTGCAGCAATGGAAGTCCGAATAAAATGCTCTACTTCGATTTTGAGAAAAAAAATTTATTCTACTTCTCTTTTTTACTTCTTATCTACTTCTCTTTGAAAAAATTCTCAGCCAGCAAATTTAAAGATAGCGCTGATCGCTCTGTATTACATAAAAGTTTAGGAATCGTTAAAACGTATGCACCATGGAAAATTTAATGTTTTTCAGATCACTTACAGAAAAAGGTAAGGATTTTTATGAGGCACCTTTTAAATTGATAAAATTCATACAAAAATACAAGTTCGTTGATCGAAAGTTTACTTTAAAATAGTTACATATATTTCATTAATATTTTTTTACAAACCTGAAGTTTGAATTTACTTTTATGTTATGTTATGTTTATACTTATATTTTTAAGAAGTCTTTATTTACTGTTTTATGTATATTTAATCTGTTTCCATTGAAGTCTGAAGTTTGTGTTATACAAAGTTATATATATTTTATTTTAAGTCTGAATTTCTTGCAACTTATTGATACTTGTACGGAATCAATTATTTTTTAATGAAAAATAATGAAGTAATATTAAATAAACTTATGTTAAGAATTTTGTTTCGAAAAATATGTTTTTTTTATAATTTTCTAAAACTACTTCGAAAATTTTTAGATATACTTCAGTTTTTTTCCGTATTTACTTCGAAAATTTAAAACCTAAGTCAGTCCAAAACCTGGTACACACAAACAATTAAATTATTTATTGAAAAATCAAATTTTTTTTTTAAATGTCTCGACTGAAATGGTAAAGTATCTTAAGTCAATTTTGATGATTTTTCAGGAGAGCAAAAAAACACTTCAAAGCTGTATCCCAAAAAATCTTTCATATATAGACTTTATTCAACAAACCATTTAAATGTAAAATTTTATGATCTTTTTTTTGAAATTATTTTCGAAAAGATATTTTTAATATTATTTTGGTCGTTGTGAGGAAAAATATGACTTAAGATAGTTTTGCTTTTCTATAAATTGAATTTTATATTAATTTCCAAAATCTTAAGTTGAGATAAGATATTTTGCCTTGCGTTTTCGAAGGACGTTTTCAATTCTTATGTCCATTTAAGATGAGTTGCGTGTGCAAAAGTGGAAAAAAAGAGATTTAAGATGATATTTGGTGGTTTTTATTTATGAAAAAGTCACATTTGTTCTATAGAGCTTTAATAATAAAAAAAATAATAACTAATAAAGACTTGAATTTCTTTAAAAAAAAAGGCTATAAAATCACATTTGGTTCACAGAATAGAAACAGTTTAGTTTTATTCAAATAATTTATTTAAAAAAATATTAAAATAAAATATAAAATAAATTATTAAATTATTTAAAAAAAAACATTGATGATTGTAAAAAAGGTTACATGAAAACATATTTTTAAGAGTCAAATTAATAATAACAAAAACCTATTGGAAAAAATTTACCTAAGGGACCCAAGGGGAGATAGGAGAAATTGAAAATTGTTTTTACTTCCAAAACTAACGTTATCGCACCCGTAGTGTAAGATCTTATTTATCTCGAAAACGGCTGAATAACATGTTATTAACGGTACCTGTCATAGAACCGTTTTTTTTTTTAAGTAAAACTTCTTTTCCGGCGTTGGGGGTAAAAAAATGTCTATGCAGCTGTCAGTGACGTGTCAAAATGACACGCAATCAGTCAAAGACAGCGACATGTAAGGAAGTTTTACTTCTACCGCGCGTACGTCAGTACACACAACCTTTTTCTTTTTATTTTCGACTTTCTCATTAACGGTTCTAACGATTTAAACCATTTTTTTAGCAGGAACCTCCGAAGCTTAAAATAGTATTTTATATAAGAACATTCGCAAAAATATTTTTTGGATCTTTTGAAAAAAAAAATTTAATTTGGTTTTTGAAAAATCAATATCTTCAAAAAAAGTGAAACGATTATTTTTTTAAATTATTTCCCAAAATCAATGGCACAAAATTTTAATTGAATTAGTACGACCGACGTTAAAGCTGATTTAATATGAAACTAAGTTAAATCAACGATTTAGCAAATTTTATTCGAATATAGCATCATACTATATCTATATTAAAGTTAAAATCATCGTAAGAATATCGTGCTTTTAGAAACGCCACAAAAGGTTTGATTACTTAGTTTTTTGCACGAACTGTCAATGTTTTCGGTGTGTTCAGAAGCAATTTATTAAGAATTCCTTTAGTACGATACTAGTTGGAAAATGTTTTAAACTAAGAATGAGTTATTTAACTGCTTTAAAGTTAGCAAATTGTTAAGTAGTATCATACAAAGAAATTAAAAATAATATGTTGTTTGACATTTCGCGCCAGTATTTTTAGAACTATTCGCCAATACTACTACGTAATTACTTAAAATTAGTATCCCAAATTGTTTTCTTGAAAAGCTTTGAAGAAATTTCTAGCATGAAAATTCTTTTAATAATAAAACTATTTTTGAGCTTTGTGTGAATAAATTCTTAGTTTTCTGAAAATCAGATGGCAATTTCATACATGTGAACATTTTTATTTCATTAAATCCATGTCTTATTTTTATAAAATGTATTTTTAATTCCAAATTCGTGCAATTCAACTCTTTTTTGTTGTATACATATGTGTTTCATTTGTAATAATTTTTCAATCGCGTATGAAACAAAACTGTCTGAAACACTAAATGAAAAAATAAGAAAAACGGTCGCACAAAAGGCCATCTAGAAACAAAATACGCTTAAAAATATCTTAAGTCCTTGTTATTACGGAAATTGTTTTAGGTTTGCAAACGGTAAAATATTCTATGACTACTTAGGGAACGAAAAATGTCAGTTTTAAATTTGAAAATTCATCTTATGTTCACATAAGATGATTTGCGTTTTCACACTTTTTTGGAATTTTTTTAAGGATTTTATCTTATGTCGACTTAAGGATGACTCCTGTTTGCACGCGCGAAAATATCTTAAGTCAACTTAATATGATTTACGATTTCACAATAATAAAAAAGTCTTAAGCCAATATAATCTTAAGTCTATTTTAGGTTTTAAAATTAAGCAGAACACACAACCTTATGTGGACTTAAGATATTTTACCGCGTATAGAGATGTGTCTTTTGAACATAAGATGAGGTTGGTTTTGTCTATAAAAAAAGCACAGGAGTGAGATAGAAGGAAGCCGATAACACACAACTGTAGCCTTTTAGAATGGCACTAAGGATCAACGAAAAAACGCGAAATATCTTAAGTCGACTTAAGATACTTTACCTTTTCAGTCGAGATGTATATTATTAAATACTTTAAATTGAAGTGATACCAAACTTTCATGTATCATAAATATTAAATGAGCAGTTTCCATTAAACATTTAAAAGCAGCACCCTTAGACAACTTAAAAATTACTTATTTCTGACTAAACATTTGTTTGCTAGTTTTCAGAAGGTAATGGTTATGCCATACCAACTATGAGAATGAATGGTTGAAGGATAATGGATAACTTCATGCCGCTATTCAACAAAAATAAAATAATAGGAACCACCAATATGGATTCCTTAATGGTATATTTGAAATTGTTAATAACAATGGAATTAAAATAAATGCATGTATATTGACGTTTCATGTATTATTTTTCAATTATGACCTCTTACAAATATAAGTTTTTTAAATACTCACAGTTCTCTAATAATAATATTTCCGCGATAGAGCTGTCTTTACCGCTCAGTTTCTTCCTTGCAATGGTGTATAAATCCTGTTTGACTTTGGGGAAATGTTCACATAAGCCCATGCAGTTTTCCCTGTATAAACTGTTGAAGTCCTTTTCAAGCTATTTAAAATTCAATAAAACATGTATTAGAAAATATTAGGAAAGAACAAGTACGATTAGAATTGAGATGTATATTTCGTAAATGCATATGTATGGTTGTAAAATATTTATTACCAGTTTATATCCTAATACATTTTTGAGAGCCGGGTACTCATCAAAATACTGTGATATGCTTAAGTCCTTTAAAAGATGAAGCCGAGCACAAGTGGTTTTCTCCCATTTTTCCTCTGTCTTGTCCCAAGGATGGCTAGAATTTCGAAGCCATTCCAGATTTGAATCTGACAGTTCTTCCTGTTCTCCAATTTTCAACGCTGTTGCTAGGCGTTTGGTCGATTTCGGACTAGAGGTGGGTGATAATGACAAAGAACGCTGGCGTTTGGTAATTATACCTGTTTCACGATATTTTCTTTTTAGATTATGAACGTGGTCTGGCAACTTGCCTGCCAAACGGTTAATTATCCCACGACTTGATTCCACAATTTTGTTGTAAAAATAAACAGATCTATTTTCAGAAGGGAACAAATGTACAATTTCATTTGCCCACTTTCCATAAATTTGGGCTGTAATATTGCGCTCCGGGTTTGTTTTAAGAATATATGTGCATATAATCCGCACCAATCTAAGTCTAGCTTTATTTTCAAGTGGTTTATTTGTATCTATTGATAAGATACCTTTCCCATCTAAAGAACTTTCAAGAAGTTTACGAAGATCCTAAAATGGAAATATTGCATTATGAATTAGAAAAATCTGCTTTTGTTTCTTTGTTAGCTTTGGTTAATTACGAATTAAATAGCCTATTTTCAAATTCAATTATTGTATTTCAAATTCATAAAACTATTTTGTCGTCCAGCAAATGCATACACCGATTGTATACACAAGAAAAGATATGAGCTTATAGGTTGTTTCGAAACAAAAAAAAAGGTTTTATAATATCTTACTTACAATAGAAAAATAAATATGTATATTAATTAAAAGCAAAGGGCAGTGTAATTAATAGTGTTATTCTTAATTGTTAATCATATTTTTTTTTAATTAATTTTTTTGTTCAAAGCTCTTTTTGTAAAAAATTAATTTTTAGTCAAAATTAAACAAAATAAAATGCACGATCAAATCGCACGAACTTGCTCTTATATAAGAGTACTTTGGAATTTAAAATATATTTTATAAATATAAAACATGATTTCGGGAGAAGTATAAATTAAAAATCGTTTTATTATCAAAGTAATTTTTTATAGAGAACAAAATTTGGGATGCCAATTTTAAATATGAAGTAGTATAGATTTTAGGAAACATGTTATTTCAAAAAATAATCGTTCACACGTTTTAAAGATATTTATGCAAAATTTTAGTTGAGTTTGTACGATGTTAAAGCTGTTTTAGTATGAAAATAGATATAAATGACGGTTTTGCACATTTTAATCGAATATAGCATCATTACTTTCTCTACCCTTTTATTAAAGTTAAAACCATCGAATACCTATCAAAACAGGTCTGTTTACTTAGTTGTTTGCAGAATCTGTCATTACTTTAGGTGTGTTTAGAAGCAATTTATTGGAAAAATAGCCTTAGCACGATACTATTTAGAAATTGTTTAAAATTATGAAAGAGCTAGTAATCTACTAAAACGTTAGCAAATTGTTAAGTAGTATCATACTAATTCCCTAATAGTAAGCTGTTTAAAATTTTGCGCCATGGAGTTTTCAGAAAAAAAAAACTTGGATTTTTTTTAATATCAAAAATAACGGTATACCTGCCATACGATTTTTGTCGAAATTTTAATAATATTTTTTTTCTCAAAAACTCCCACAGAATTAAAAAAAAAAAAAAACATTCAAAAATTTCATTTAGTTAAAGCTAGATAATGGTCGAAAAAAAAAATTTAAAAAAAATGGTTATTTTTGGTAACAGTACCTTCCATACAAATGTTAAAAAATGATTTTCGAAAATCGTATATTTCTCGAAAACGGTTCCGAGAATTTTGCTAATATTTTTTTCTTTTGATTCATTTTTACAATCTATAATTTAATAAAAAAAAATTGAAATCAAGATATTACTGACTGTACCTACCATATAACCATTTTTTTCGAATTTTGAATTTGTCATTATCGGCATAACGTATTTTAATGATTTTTTTTAAATAGAAGCTTCTAAAAAGTTTAAAAAACATTGCGTTTAACACTGGAGTACATGCATCGTCTTTGTCTTTAGAAATTAGCAGTTAATTTATTTATTTAATTTTTTTTGGACTGAAAAAGTATTTTTTTTTTAATTTGAAGTTCCTTACTAATATTTATGAATTAAAACTATTAAATGTTTAAGACAGTAAGTGAATATAATTTTTAAATATTTGTTTTTCATTTAAATCTTTATTAACCTAAAAATGATTTTTTAGATTTTAAATGGTCTACCATAGTAGCCCACGCGTGCATTGGTGTACAAAAATAGGGCGCGTGTAAAAACTTAACAAAAAAATATTTTTTGAATTTTTGATATCTCAAAAACGGCTCAATATCTTTTTGTAAATTTAATTTTTATTCGAACAATAATAAAAACTTTAAATTGGCGTAGCAAATTTTTTTCTTTAAAATGTTTTAAATTTTGTATATAAAAGCTTATTTTTTTAAGAGACAACTACAACGACTTATAATTTTTGTTCCTGCATGAACTAATATTTGCTTGAATCACATGGCATCCCGTTTTTAGCACCAACTACGAAGAGATTAGTTTTAGTCATTTAAAAAATGAATTTTATACTTATGAACAGTTTTTCATTTTTCAAATTCGTAGTCTTTTATATAAGAGCAAGTTCCAGTCCTGCATTTTATTTTATTAACCATTTTTATTTTGCGAACTTTATATGTATTTATAGATACGAAGTTTTACTTAGTTCTACCAAACAAGAATATTACTTTAATTTGTCTTTTTTAAAAACCATTTGAATTTTGCAACAATCAATACGAAGACATATTAGTTTCTAAATATGTACCTATTTAAACTAGCTGGGAGCATTCTATCATTTACAAAATTTTGAAGTACAAAATGATATAAGCTGAAAGGGGTCTTTTTAAAAATATTTTTTAATTATATATAATATACTCGCATATATGTATATATATGTATATATGTATACATATGTATATTTATAAATAAATAGCAAAACATGTTATCTAAATTGTCAATGTGTCTAGCTCTCAAACCATTAGGCGGTCACATTAAGCTCTAACCGCCAAATTATAGTAATTTATTATAGTTTCGTTTCTGCTGATCAACAGAACCAAATATCAGCATTGTGTATTATAAACAATACTTTAAATGAAAGACGAAAATTTTGATCTTATTACTGTAAATGTTAAAGCTTAGTTTACATCAAAATTGAGTGAAATTTTCGTTTAAAATTTCCGTTTTTCAAAGACGTGGAAAATAAAATAAAAATAAGTACAATTATTTTTGTGACAAGGATGATCAAATTTGTTTAGAACGAAAAATAATTCAATGGTTTTATCTAAACCAAAGATTTAAGCGAGATTAATTGATGCTTCACTTCGATTTTCAAATCACTTAATTGATTTATAAGCTAGGCTAAACAATTTGAAACTACTATAAAATGGCGCTACAGCCTCGAAATAATCGGTGTCTATCTGAAACAAATTTGTGGGTACTTACTTCTATGACTTCGTTTGATAGATTTTGCTTAGTAGTAACTGGTGATGCAACAGTTGAATCTAGTAATTGAATACCGCCACCATCGTGATATTCAGGGAGAAAGTCACATAGTGCAAAACTTATTTCGCTCGGGTTTTGAGAGCTACCAACACTTATTTCTTGAGAATCGAATGTCTGTAGGATATTCATACTTTAATTTCTACCATAACAAAAGGAAAACATTAAGGTTTGATTGAATAATTATAACTAACCAGAGGGTTAACAGCATTAGGATGCATTGCTTTTCTCCACTCTTCTAAGTTTCTGGTAAAAATCACACGATGTCCTATGACTGGGAGCAACTCCCTTATCTCTGTAGCACCTAGTAACGGCAGAGACATTGAAGTTATGACATTGTCTACAGCAAGTAAATGAAATGTGTTTTACATTAAATTTAATTTCTATATTCTTAAGCAGTTTTAAGAGATTTTGAAAACACAGAAACACACATTTTGTCAAAGAAAACTTTTTGTTTGCCGAAACTGCCAAAAAAAGATAATGTACATTAAAAAGAACGTAATAAATTGCAGCTATACATAGCGCAATTAAAAAAGACTGGACAAAAGCTAAATTTAGTATCTAACTATTACATTAAGCAAACAATGTAAATTGTCTACGAAATTTTTAATCAAATTTTTGAAAGTTGCGGCAAAAGTGATTATTTCTGATTTTTTTTATTGTATCTACGTACAATATTTTAGGAAGTAAATAATGAACAGTAAATATAAAAATATGATCTTTTTAACTCTTAGAATAGATAGTCAAATTAACTTAAGTTTATATATGGAGGGCTCACAGCTGTACCGAACCAAGTCATTTTAAAGAAATCCAAAACTAACGCTAGGATTGCCGCAAAATTGACCTCTATTTAGAGCTATGTATGTTCATTACAGCTCTAAATAGAGGTCAATTTTGCAGAAATTTTGGTGTTGGTTTTGGATTTTTTTTTAAATTACTTGGTTTGGTACAGCAGTGAGCCCTCCATATAATATCGATACCTTCCCGTAAGAATTTATTAAGCGACATTTTCAGGAAACGAAAAAAACGTCTCATTTAGTTATTTTCTTGTGTATTTTATTGGACGAAACAGATTTGGTTCCCGAAAGAATGTTATTAAGCGACATTTTTAAATTTGTTTTGTCCAATAAAATGCACAAAAAAATAACTAGGTATCGATATGATATTTAGAATTGTGATGTATAAAAAAACGTACGAGTACATACCTTGGAAAGCACAAATGTAATTTTCGAGCCCCCACTCCTTTAGCAGGTTGCACACTTCTTCATCCATGATCTGTGAAATATGTTATAAAAAACAAAGAACAGCATTAGTTTCAAATATTTAGAAAATTTCCCTTGCTTCAAAAAGCTATCTTAACATGTTAGCCAAAGAGAACAAAATTGGATACCACGCCCGCCAGCAAAAATTAATTGTCGCGGCGTCAATAATCAATTTTATAGACGACTTTAATATTTGAGTGGAATGAACAATTATGTAATTAAAAATAATTGCTGTTTTATTTTGTAGGTACCAGAATAGTTCATTATTTAAAGTTAACATAAATATTGAGTTCATAGAACGTATGGTTAATTATATAGAGTTCATTACATAATTATCATTTCACTAATCGTTGTATATATTCATTACGGCAATGGAGTCCATTTATTTTACATACATATATATAAAATGGCTTTTTATAGGGAAACGATTTTTTTCTATCTTCTAGTTTAAATATTAGTTTAACAAAGCCGATTTTGTTTACTAGCTACTCATAAATTTTTTTAAATTGATTATATTATAGGTATATTTACTTACCAAAATATTTTCCAAAAACACTTTTTGTTGAACTTAAACTTGCAAGCCAAAGCGAACACGAGACGACAGCAACCGAACACGAACCAAACCACTGCACTATTCAAACAAAACTAAACTGAACACTGAGTCTGAAACTGAAACGAATATGACGCTTCCTCTGTAAGAAAAGGATAGCGTAGCGACGCGCGACTACATCTGGCATCATAATTTGTGATAGTATGTGTAACTCTAAAGAACAAAACTGGTTGTTGATGCGAAATCAGTGTTGCCACATATTGTCCATTTCATCTATGTATCTATATAAATGAATGTCTTAAATTCTAAGATTAGATCTGTTTTTACATGAACATAAAATGTATTCCTAATAAAATTAGGTTTGAAAAATAAGTTTCTATTTAATGACATTATTTACTGGGATATGGTGTTGTTAAACATACATAGGTATTTATAATGAAAAATTTAAAATAATAATACTTATTTACATATTGTACAACCCAATTTTTCCTTATTTTCCATATTCTTTTTATTTATCTCACAGTATTTAAATGTGTTGTTCAATACATTCAAAACGGAAATGATAAAATTCAGTACCATTAATAATAGAAACTAAGTAAAATTGCTTTTTACACAGATGTCTTTAAATTAATATTTTTTTTAAATAAAAATATTAATTGGAAAACATTGCAGTAACACTGATAGGAATGGTTCAAGTGAATTGCTCTAAAAAGTATATTTGTGTGCGTTCAAATCTGAAAGAAAACAATAGAGTGTGTCTGTTCAAATTAGCCGAGTTGACTTTTAAAATCAGCCGAGTTCTAAGAATGTAACAGAGTGTGTTTGTTAAAATTAGATAACTTGATTGCTGATATCTGCGGAGTTGAAATTTACAGGTTTAGATTTCGACGCTACAAATATAACAGAGTATGTCTGTTGAAATTAACCAAGTGGACTGTTAATATCACCTAAGTAAATATACACAGTTTTGTATGGAAAATATTATTTTTAAAGCTAAATATCTCAAAATCTGTGCAAAATTTTGATTTTTTGCTCTTAATATTTTAATTTTCATTTGTTGAGTTCTACAAGAATCTGCTTTAAAAATTTAAGAAAAACGAGTTTTGAAGAAAAACCATGTTTTTTCTGAAATTCAATACCAACGAAATTATTGTCTAGGCTAAATATCTCGAAATCTGTGCAAAATTTTGATTTTTTGCTCTTAATATTTTAATTTTCATTTGTTGAGTTCTACAAGAATCTGCTTTAAAAATTTGAGAAAAACGAGTTTTCAAAAAAAAAAACATGTTTTTTTCTGAAATTCAATACCAACGAAATTATTGTCTAGGCTAAATATCTCGAAATCTGTGCAAAATTTTGATTTTTTGCTCTTAATATTTTAATTTTCATTTGTTGAGTTCTACAAGAATCTGCTTTAAAAATTTGAGAAAAACGAGTTTTGAAGAAAAACCATGTTTTTTTCTGAAATTCAATACCAACGAAATTATGGTCTAGGCTAAATATCTCGAAATCTGTGCAAAATTTTGATTTTTTGCTCTTAATATTTTAATTTTCATTTGTTGAGTTCTACAAGAATCTGCTTTAAAAATTTGAGAAAAACGAGTTTTCAAAAAAAAAACATGTTTTTTTCTGAAATTCAATACCAACGAAATTATTGTCTAGGCTAAATATCTCGAAATCTGTGCAAAATTTTGATTTTTTGCTCTTAATTTTTTAATTTTCATTTGTTGAGTTCTACAAGAATCTGCTTTAAAAATTTGAGAAAAACGTGTTTTCAAAAAAAAACCATGTTTTTTTCTGAAATTCAATACCAACGAAATTATTGTCTAGGCTAAATATCTCGAAATCTGTGCAAAATTTTGATTTTTTGCTCTTAATATTTTAATTTTCATTTGTTGAGTTCAACAAGAATCTGCTTTAAAAATTTGAGAAAAACGAGTTTTGAAGAAAAACCATGTTTTTTTCTGAAATTCAATACCAACGAAATTATTGTCTAGGCTAAATATCTCGAAATCTGTGCAAAATTTTGATTTTTTGCTCTTAATATTTTAATTTTCATTTGTTGAGTTCTACAAGAATCTGCTTTAAAAATTTGAGAAAAACGAGTTTTCAAAAAAAAAAAACATGTTTTTTTCTGAAATTCAATACCAACGAAATTATTGTCTAGGCTAAATATCTCGAAATCTGTGCAAAATTTTGATTTTTGGCTCTTAATATTTTAATTTTCATTTGTTAATTCTACAAGAATCTGCTTTAAAAATTTGAGAAAAACGAGTTTTCAAAAAAAAAACATGTTTTTTTCTGAAATTCAATACCAACGAAATTATTGTCTAGGCTAAATATCTCGAAATCTGTGCAAAATTTTGATTTTTTGCTCTTAATATTTTAATTTTCATTTGTTGAGTTCTACAAGAATCTGCTTTAAAAATTTGAGAAAACGAGTTTTGAAGAAAAACCATGTTTTTTCTGAAATTCAATACCAACGAAATTATTGTCTAGGCTAAATATCTCGAAATCTGTGCAAAATTTTGATTTTTTGCTCTTAATATTTTAATTTTCATTTGTTGAGTTCTACAAGAATCTGCTTTAAAAATTTGAGAAAAACGAGTTTTCAAAAAAAAAAACCATGGTTTTTTCTGAAATTCAATACCAACGAAATTATTGTCTAGGCTAAATATCTCGAAATCTGTGCAAAATTTTGATTTTTTGCTCTTAATATTTTAATTTTCATTTGTTGAGTTCTACAAGAATCTGCTTTAAAAATTTGAGAAAAACGAGTTTTGAAGAAAAACCATGTTTTTTTCTGAAATTCAATACCAACGAAATTATTGTCTAGGCTAAATATCTCGAAATCTGTGCAAAATTTTGATTTTTTGCTCTTAATATTTTAATTTTCATTTGTTGAGTTCTACAAGAATCTGCTTTAAAAATTTGAGAAAAACGAGTTTTCAAAAAAAAAAACCATGGTTTTTTCTGAAATTCAATACCAACGAAATTATTGTCTAGGCTAAATATCTCGAAATCTGTGCAAAATTTTGATTTTTTGCTCTTAATATTTTAATTTTCATTTGTTGAGTTCTACAAGAATCTGCTTTAAAAATTTGAGAAAAACGAGTTTTCAAAAAAAAAAACATGTTTTTTTCTGAAATTCAATACCAACGAAATTATTGTCTAGGCTAAATATCTCGAAATCTGTGCAAAATTTTGATTTTTTGCTCTTAATATTTTAATTTTCATTTGTTGAGTTCAACAAGAATCTGCTTTAAAATTTTGAGAAAAACGAGTTTTGAAGAAAAACCATGTTTTTTTCTGAAATTCAATACCAACGAAATTATTGTCTAGGCTAAATATCTCGAAATCTGTGCAAAATTTTGATTTTTTGCTCTTAATATTTTAATTTCCATTTGTTAAGGTCTACAAGAATCTGCGTTGATATGATTTTCCTGAATAACAACCAAGTAGTTGAGTATATTTAAACGAGTTAAGTTGTTTGTTTACAACAGATTACTTGGGAGAAATCATCAAACGTAACTTAGTACGATTTTCCTGAGTAACTCTGACAAAAACAGCCAAGTAGTTGAGTATTTTTAAATGAGTTTAGTTGTTTGTTAACAACAGAATACTTGGGAGAAATCATCACACGTAACTTAGTACGATTTTCCTGAGTAACTCTTACAAAAACAGCCAAGTAGTTGAGTATTTTTAAATGAGTTTAGTTGTTTGTTAGCAACAGATTACTTGGGAGAAATCATCACACGTAACTTAGTACGATTTTCCTGAGTAACTCTTACAAAAACAGCCAAGTAGTTGAGTATTTTTAAACGAGTTTAGTTGTTTGTTTACAACAGATTATACTTGGGAGAAATCATCACACGTAACTTAGTACGATTTTCCTGAGTAACTCTTGCAAAAACAGCCAAGTAGTTGAGTATTTTTAAATGAGTTTAGTTGTTTGTTAGCAACAGATTACTTGGGAGAAATCATCACACGGAACTTAGTACGATTTTCCTGAGTAACTCTGACAAAAACAGTCAAGTAGTTGAGTATTTTTAAATGAGTTTAGTTGTTTGTTAACAACAGATTACTTGGGAGAAATCATCACACGTAACTTAGTACGATTTTCCTGAGTAACTCTTACAAAAACAGCCAAGTAGTTGAGTATTTTTAAATGAGTTTAGTTGTTTGTTTACAACAGATTATACTTGGGAGAAATCATCACACGTAACTTAGTACGATTTTCCTGAGTAACTCTTACAAAAACAGCCAAGAAGTTGAGTATTTTTAAATGAGTTTAGTTGTTTGTTAGCAACAGATTACTTGGGAGAAATCATCACACGGAACTTAGTACGATTTTCCTGAGTAACTCTGACAAAAACAGCCAAGTAGTTGAGTATTTTTAAATGAGTTTAGTAGTTTGTTTACAACAGATTACTTGGGAGAAATCATCACACGGAACTTAGTACGATTTTCCTGAGTAACTCTGACAAAAACAGCCAAGTAGTTGAGTATTTTTAAATGAGTTTAGTTGTTTGTTAGCAACAGATTACTTAGGAGAAATCATCACACGGAACTTAGTACGATTTTCCTGAGTAACTCTGACAAAAACAGCCAAGTAGTTGAGTATTTTTAAATGAGTTTAGTTGTTTGTTAACAACAGATTACTTGGGAGAAATCATCACACGTAACTTAGTACGATTTTCCTGAGTAACTCTTACAAAAACAGCCAAGTAGTTGAGTATTTTTAAACGAGTTTAGTTGTTTGTTTACAACAGATTACTTGGGAGAAATCATCACACGGAACTTAGTACGATTTTCCTGAGTAACTCTGACAAAAACAGCCAAGTAGTTGAGTATTTTTAAATGAATTTAGTAGTTTGTTTACAACAGATTACTTGGGAGAAATCATCACACGTAACTTAGTACGATTTTCCTGAGTAACTCTTACAAAAACAGCCAAGTAGTTGAGTATTTTTAAATGAGTTTAGTTGTTTGTTAGCAACAGATTACTTGGGAGAAATCATCACACGGAACTTAGTACGATTTTCCTGAGTAACTCTGACAAAAACAGCCAAGTAGTTGAGTATTTTTAAATGAGTTTAGTTGTTTGTTAACAACAGATTACTTGGGAGAAATCATCACACGGAACTTAGTATGATTTTCCTGAGTAACTCTGACAAAAACAGCCAAGTAGTTGAGTATTTTTAAATGAGTTTAGTTGTTTGTTAGCAACAGATTACTTGGGAGAAATCATCACACGGAACTTAGTACGATTTTCCTGAGTAACTCTGACAAAAACAGCCAAGTAGTTGAGTATTTTTAAATGAATTTAGTAGTTTGTTTACAACAGATTACTTGGGAGAAATCATCACACGTAACTTAGTACGATTTTCCTGAGTAACTCTTACAAAAACAGCCAAGTAGTTGAGTATTTTTAAATGAGTTTAGTTGTTTGTTAGCAACAGATTACTTGGGAGAAATCATCACACGTAACTTAGTACGATTTTCCTGAGTAACTCTTACAAAAACAGCCAAGTAGTTGAGTATTTTTAAACGAGTTTAGTTGTTTGTTTACAACAGATTATACTTGGGAGAAATCATCACACGTAACTTAGTACGATTTTCCTGAGTAACTCTTGCAAAAACAGCCAAGTAGTTGAGTATTTTTAAATGAGTTTAGTTGTTTGTTAGCAACAGATTACTTGGGAGAAATCATCACACGGAACTTAGTACGATTTTCCTGAGTAACTCTGACAAAAACAGTCAAGTAGTTGAGTATTTTTAAATGAGTTTAGTTGTTTGTTAACAACAGATTACTTGGGAGAAATCATCACACGTAACTTAGTACGATTTTCCTGAGTAACTCTTACAAAAACAGCCAAGTAGTTGAGTATTTTTAAATGAGTTTAGTTGTTTGTTTACAACAGATTATACTTGGGAGAAATCATCACACGTAACTTAGTACGATTTTCCTGAGTAACTCTTACAAAAACAGCCAAGAAGTTGAGTATTTTTAAATGAGTTTAGTTGTTTGTTAGCAACAGATTACTTGGGAGAAATCATCACACGGAACTTAGTACGATTTTCCTGAGTAACTCTGACAAAAACAGCCAAGTAGTTGAGTATTTTTAAATGAGTTTAGTTGTTTGTTAGCAACAGATTACTTAGGAGAAATCATCACACGGAACTTAGTACGATTTTCCTGAGTAACTCTGACAAAAACAGCCAAGTAGTTGAGTATTTTTAAATGAGTTTAGTTGTTTGTTAGCAACAGATTACTTGGGAGAAATCATCACACGTAACTTAGTACGATTTTCCTGAGTAACTCTTACAAAAACAGCCAAGTAGTTGAGTATTTTTAAACGAGTTTAGTTGTTTGTTTACAACAGATTACTTGGGAGAAATCATCACACGGAACTTAGTACGATTTTCCTGAGTAACTCTGACAAAAACAGCCAAGTAGTTGAGTATTTTTAAATGAATTTAGTAGTTTGTTTACAACAGATTACTTGGGAGAAATCATCACACGTAACTTAGTACGATTTTCCTGAGTAACTCTTACAAAAACAGCCAAGTAGTTGAGTATTTTTAAATGAGTTTAGTTGTTTGTTTACAACAGATTATACTTGGGAGAAATCATCACACGTAACTTAGTACGATTTTCCTGAGTAACTCTTACAAAAACAGCCAAGAAGTTGAGTATTTTTAAATGAGTTTAGTTGTTTGTTAGCAACAGATTACTTGGGAGAAATCATCACACGGAACTTAGTACGATTTTCCTGAGTAACTCTGACAAAAACAGCCAAGTAGTTGAGTATTTTTAAATGAGTTTAGTTGTTTGTTAGCAACAGATTACTTAGGAGAAATCATCACACGGAACTTAGTACGATTTTCCTGAGTAACTCTGACAAAAACAGCCAAGTAGTTGAGTATTTTTAAATGAGTTTAGTTGTTTGTTAGCAACAGATTACTTGGGAGAAATCATCACACGTAACTTAGTACGATTTTCCTGAGTAACTCTTACAAAAACAGCCAAGTAGTTGAGTATTTTTAAACGAGTTTAGTTGTTTGTTTACAACAGATTACTTGGGAGAAATCATCACACGGAACTTAGTACGATTTTCCTGAGTAACTCTGACAAAAACAGCCAAGAAGTTGAGTATTTTTAAATGAATTTAGTAGTTTGTTTACAACAGATTACTTGGGAGAAATCATCACACGTAACTTAGTACGATTTTCCTGAGTAACTCTTACAAAAACAGCCAAGTAGTTGAGTATTTTTAAATGAGTTTAGTTGTTTGTTAGCAACAGATTACTTGGGAGAAATCATCACACGGAACTTAGTACGATTTTCCTGAGTAACTCTTACAAAAACAGCCAAGTAGTTGAGTATTTTTAAATGAGTTTAGTTGTTTGTTAACAACAGATTACTTGGGAGAAATCATCACACGGAACTTAGTATGATTTTCCTGAGTAACTCTGACAAAAACAGCCAAGTAGTTGAGTATTTTTAAATGAGTTTAGTTGTTTGTTAGCAACAGATTACTTGGGAGAAATCATCACACGGAACTTAGTACGATTTTCCTGAGTAACTCTGACAAAAACAGCCAAGTAGTTGAGTATTTTTAAATGAATTTAGTAGTTTGTTTACAACAGATTACTTGGGAGAAATCATCACACGTAACTTAGTACGATTTTCCTGAGTAACTCTTACAAAAACAGCCAAGTAGTTGAGTATTTTTAAATGAGTTTAGTTGTTTGTTAGCAACAGATTACTTGGGAGAAATCATCACACGTAACTTAGTACGATTTTCCTGAGTAACTCTTACAAAAACAGCCAAGTAGTTGAGTATTTTTAAACGAGTTTAGTTGTTTGTTTACAACAGATTATACTTGGGAGAAATCATCACACGTAACTTAGTACGATTTTCCTGAGTAACTCTTGCAAAAACAGCCAAGTAGTTGAGTATTTTTAAATGAGTTTAGTTGTTTGTTAGCAACAGATTACTTGGGAGAAATCATCACACGGAACTTAGTACGATTTTCCTGAGTAACTCTGACAAAAACAGTCAAGTAGTTGAGTATTTTTAAATGAGTTTAGTTGTTTGTTAACAACAGATTACTTGGGAGAAATCATCACACGTAACTTAGTACGATTTTCCTGAGTAACTCTTACAAAAACAGCCAAGTAGTTGAGTATTTTTAAATGAGTTTAGTTGTTTGTTTACAACAGATTATACTTGGGAGAAATCATCACACGTAACTTAGTACGATTTTCCTGAGTAACTCTTACAAAAACAGCCAAGAAGTTGAGTATTTTTAAATGAGTTTAGTTGTTTGTTAGCAACAGATTACTTGGGAGAAATCATCACACGGAACTTAGTACGATTTTCCTGAGTAACTCTGACAAAAACAGCCAAGTAGTTGAGTATTTTTAAATGAGTTTAGTTGTTTGTTAGCAACAGATTACTTAGGAGAAATCATCACACGGAACTTAGTACGATTTTCCTGAGTAACTCTGACAAAAACAGCCAAGTAGTTGAGTATTTTTAAATGAGTTTAGTTGTTTGTTAGCAACAGATTACTTGGGAGAAATCATCACACGTAACTTAGTACGATTTTCCTGAGTAACTCTTACAAAAACAGCCAAGTAGTTGAGTATTTTTAAACGAGTTTAGTTGTTTGTTTACAACAGATTACTTGGGAGAAATCATCACACGGAACTTAGTACGATTTTCCTGAGTAACTCTGACAAAAACAGCCAAGTAGTTGAGTATTTTTAAATGAATTTAGTAGTTTGTTTACAACAGATTACTTGGGAGAAATCATCACACGTAACTTAGTACGATTTTCCTGAGTAACTCTTACAAAAACAGCCAAGTAGTTGAGTATTTTTAAATGAGTTTAGTTGTTTGTTAGCAACAGATTACTTGGGAGAAATCATCACACGGAACTTAGTACGATTTTCCTGAGTAACTCTGACAAAAACAGCCAAGTAGTTGAGTATTTTTAAATGAGTTTAGTTGTTTGTTAACAACAGATTACTTGGGAGAAATCATCACACGGAACTTAGTATGATTTTCCTGAGTAACTCTGACAAAAACAGCCAAGTAGTTGAGTATTTTTAAATGAGTTTAGTTGTTTGTTAGCAACAGATTACTTGGGAGAAATCATCACACGGAACTTAGTACGATTTTCCTGAGTAACTCTGACAAAAACAGCCAAGTAGTTGAGTATTTTTAAATGAATTTAGTAGTTTGTTTACAACAGATTACTTGGGAGAAATCATCACACGTAACTTAGTACGATTTTCCTGAGTAACTCTTACAAAAACAGCCAAGTAGTTGAGTATTTTTAAATGAGTTTAGTTGTTTGTTAGCAACAGATTACTTGGGAGAAATCATCACACGTAACTTAGTACGATTTTCCTGAGTAACTCTTACAAAAACAGCCAAGTAGTTGAGTATTTTTAAACGAGTTTAGTTGTTTGTTTACAACAGATTATACTTGGGAGAAATCATCACACGTAACTTAGTACGATTTTCCTGAGTAACTCTTGCAAAAACAGCCAAGTAGTTGAGTATTTTTAAATGAGTTTAGTTGTTTGTTAGCAACAGATTACTTGGGAGAAATCATCACACGGAACTTAGTACGATTTTCCTGAGTAACTCTGACAAAAACAGTCAAGTAGTTGAGTATTTTTAAATGAGTTTAGTTGTTTGTTAACAACAGATTACTTGGGAGAAATCATCACACGTAACTTAGTACGATTTTCCTGAGTAACTCTTACAAAAACAGCCAAGTAGTTGAGTATTTTTAAATGAGTTTAGTTGTTTGTTTACAATAGATTATACTTGGGAGAAATCATCACACGTAACTTAGTACGATTTTCCTGAGTAACTCTTACAAAAACAGCCAAGAAGTTGAGTATTTTTAAATGAGTTTAGTTGTTTGTTAGCAACAGATTACTTGGGAGAAATCATCACACGGAACTTAGTACGATTTTCCTGAGTAACTCTGACAAAAACAGCCAAGTAGTTGAGTATTTTTAAATGAGTTTAGTAGTTTGTTTACAACAGATTACTTGGGAGAAATCATCACACGGAACTTAGTACGATTTTCCTGAGTAACTCTGACAAAAACAGCCAAGTAGTTGAGTATTTTTAAATGAGTTTAGTTGTTTGTTAGCAACAGATTACTTAGGAGAAATCATCACACGGAACTTAGTACGATTTTCCTGAGTAACTCTGACAAAAACAGCCAAGTAGTTGAGTATTTTTAAATGAGTTTAGTTGTTTGTTAGCAACAGATTACTTGGGAGAAATCATCACACGTAACTTAGTACGATTTTCCTGAGTAACTCTTACAAAAACAGCCAAGTAGTTGAGTATTTTTAAACGAGTTTAGTTGTTTGTTTACAACAGATTACTTGGGAGAAATCATCACACGGAACTTAGTACGATTTTCCTGAGTAACTCTGACAAAAACAGCCAAGTAGTTGAGTATTTTTAAATGAATTTAGTAGTTTGTTTACAACAGATTACTTGGGAGAAATCATCACACGTAACTTAGTACGATTTTCCTGAGTAACTCTTACAAAAACAGCCAAGTAGTTGAGTATTTTTAAATGAGTTTAGTTGTTTGTTAGCAACAGATTACTTGGGAGAAATCATCACACGGAACTTAGTACGATTTTCCTGAGTAACTCTGACAAAAACAGCCAAGTAGTTGAGTATTTTTAAATGAGTTTAGTTGTTTGTTAACAACAGATTACTTGGGAGAAATCATCACACGGAACTTAGTATGATTTTCCTGAGTAACTCTGACAAAAACAGCCAAGTAGTTGAGTATTTTTAAATGAGTTTAGTTGTTTGTTAGCAACAGATTACTTGGGAGAAATCATCACACGGAACTTAGTACGATTTTCCTGAGTAACTCTGACAAAAACAGCCAAGTAGTTGAGTATTTTTAAATGAATTTAGTAGTTTGTTTACAACAGATTACTTGGGAGAAATCATCACACGTAACTTAGTACGATTTTCCTGAGTAACTCTTACAAAAACAGCCAAGTAGTTGAGTATTTTTAAATGAGTTTAGTTGTTTGTTAGCAACAGATTACTTGGGAGAAATCATCACACGTAACTTAGTACGATTTTCCTGAGTAACTCTTACAAAAACAGCCAAGTAGTTGAGTATTTTTAAACGAGTTTAGTTGTTTGTTTACAACAGATTATACTTGGGAGAAATCATCACACGTAACTTAGTACGATTTTCCTGAGTAACTCTTGCAAAAACAGCCAAGTAGTTGAGTATTTTTAAATGAGTTTAGTTGTTTGTTAGCAACAGATTACTTGGGAGAAATCATCACACGGAACTTAGTACGATTTTCCTGAGTAACTCTGACAAAAACAGTCAAGTAGTTGAGTATTTTTAAATGAGTTTAGTTGTTTGTTAACAACAGATTACTTGGGAGAAATCATCACACGTAACTTAGTACGATTTTCCTGAGTAACTCTTACAAAAACAGCCAAGTAGTTGAGTATTTTTAAATGAGTTTAGTTGTTTGTTTACAACAGATTATACTTGGGAGAAATCATCACACGTAACTTAGTACGATTTTCCTGAGTAACTCTTACAAAAACAGCCAAGAAGTTGAGTATTTTTAAATGAGTTTAGTTGTTTGTTAGCAACAGATTACTTGGGAGAAATCATCACACGGAACTTAGTACGATTTTCCTGAGTAACTCTGACAAAAACAGCCAAGTAGTTGAGTATTTTTAAATGAGTTTAGTAGTTTGTTTACAACAGATTACTTGGGAGAAATCATCACACGGAACTTAGTACGATTTTCCTGAGTAACTCTGACAAAAACAGCCAAGTAGTTGAGTATTTTTAAATGAGTTTAGTTGTTTGTTAGCAACAGATTACTTAGGAGAAATCATCACACGGAACTTAGTACGATTTTCCTGAGTAACTCTGACAAAAACAGCCAAGTAGTTGAGTATTTTTAAATGAGTTTAGTTGTTTGTTAGCAACAGATTACTTGGGAGAAATCATCACACGTAACTTAGTACGATTTTCCTGAGTAACTCTTACAAAAACAGCCAAGTAGTTGAGTATTTTTAAACGAGTTTAGTTGTTTGTTTACAACAGATTACTTGGGAGAAATCATAACACGGAACTTAGTACGATTTTCCTGAGTAACTCTGACAAAAACAGCCAAGTAGTTGAGTATTTTTAAATGAATTTAGTAGTTTGTTTACAACAGATTACTTGGGAGAAATCATCACACGTAACTTAGTACGATTTTCCTGAGTAACTCTTACAAAAACAGCCAAGTAGTTGAGTATTTTTAAATGAGTTTAGTTGTTTGTTAGCAACAGATTACTTGGGAGAAATCATCACACGGAACTTAGTACGATTTTCCTGAGTAACTCTGACAAAAACAGCCAAGTAGTTGAGTATTTTTAAATGAGTTTAGTTGTTTGTTAACAACAGATTACTTGGGAGAAATCATCACACGGAACTTAGTATGATTTTCCTGAGTAACTCTGACAAAAACAGCCAAGTAGTTGAGTATTTTTAAATGAGTTTAGTTGTTTGTTAGCAACAGATTACTTGGGAGAAATCATCACACGGAACTTAGTACGATTTTCCTGAGTAACTCTGACAAAAACAGCCAAGTAGTTGAGTATTTTTAAATGAGTTTAGTTGTTTGTTAACAACAGATTACTTGGGAGAAATCATCACACGGAACTTAGTATGATTTTCCTGAGTAACTCTGACAAAAACAGCCAAGTAGTTGAGTATTTTTAAATGAGTTTAGTTGTTTGTTAACAACAGATTACTTGGGAGAAATCATCACACGTAACTTAGTACTATTTTCCCTGAGTAGCTCTGATAAAAACAGCCAAGTAGTTGAGTATATTTAAACAAGTTTAGTTGTTTGTTTACAGCAGATTACTTGAGAGAAATAATCACACGTAACTTAGTACAATTTTCCCTGAGTAACTCTGAAGAAAACAGCCAAGTAGTTGAGTATATTTAAACGAGGTTAGTTGTTTGTTTACAACAGATTACTTGTGAGAGTTTAGCAATGCATGATCTTCGTCAAATTTACATGAGTAAAATGATTACTAATAACCAACGACTCAGTTATAAACAGCAACTTGCTTGCTTATTTTCAGTCAAGATACTCGTTGAAATTTAACAAGCTTTAAACCCAAGTAGATAGGCTAATTTCAATCAATATACTTGGCAGATATTAAACGTTTACTCTGCTTTAATTAATCGTTTTTATTTAATCGTTTTATCTCTGCTATTATTAGCAACGAATACTTATGTATTTATTAACGAGGCTTAGTAGTTTTTAACCAATTTTTTTTTAACCAAGCAAAAATCAAACTCTGTTAAGGCAAATGTTTCTGCGTGTACATATAACTAATAACATTCGTTAATTTCTCGTACGAATGACTTCGTACTTTAATCTTTTGCATTCGTAGTATTTACTAATAACTTCGTACTATTTACTAAGTAAAACTAATATTAGTAGACAGAATTCATTCGTAGGTTGACCGTACGCATTATGCGTAGAATGCACTAATAACTTCGTATTTTTATGAAGTGCATTAGTATTATTTACTAATTATGAGTAAGAAAAATAATATGTGTTCAGTTCTAAAAATTAAATGTATTCCATTAGTCAACACGTTCAAACGTGATATTATTTATAAAGTGCTGCAGTGGTGGATCAGACCATCTGCTTTTTTCGAAAAGATGAGGTAAGTACCTAGACATATGTACATATATTTGCTTTAAAGCTTATTTTATATTTAATATACAGCATCCAGGAACAGCAGAGCATACATAAGGTAGGGGGGCCAAATAAGGCCCACCTAACGGATTTTTCGAAATAACTGCTAGATTTTTGAGAGTATCCGAGTAAACTAAAAAGGTTATGATTCTTTGTCGTTTTATCTACATGAAAACATAGATTTTATTGTTTTCGTAAAATTGAAAAGTATATTTTTTTTGACATTTAAAAAAGCTTACGTTGTTCTTAATAAGGCCCATGGGGTCTTAATAAGGCCCACTCAGTTTTCTTAATAATTTCGCAAGTAAGACACACAAAAAAATCAATATCTTTGAACAAACATTTTCTTTTAAATTTATTTCATAAGAAAATAGTCTCTTCAGTTTAACAAAAAACACAAATTAAAAAAAAACTTAATTTTAGCAAAAAACTTAAAAAAAAATTTAGACTTCACTTCTTCGTAAAAAAAACAAAACAAAAATATTCTTTAACCTGCAATGCGTTTTTTTTATGTTGGTTACTGTCCTATTAGAAGCTCTTTTTTTGGGAAAAGTTGGCATTTGGTCTGAAACACATTAAAAATATAATATAAGACCCAATAAATTAAAAGCAAATTTGCGTGTGCCCAATAAGGCCCATCCCTTATTTTTGTGGGCCTTATTAGGAACATGCAAGACTAAAAAAAAAAGAATTATTTAAAACTAACGATCAATCATTTTTTACAAACAAATGTTGTAATTTACTTAAAATATTATATATTATACGGGAAAAATCAAAAATAGGTACTTACTTGGTTTAAATTTGTTAAAAAAGAACACAAAACACACTACTTTTTTATAATTTGCTAGTTTTTCCCCCCAGACGAACTTCATTGAGCTGTAGGTCAAGACATGAATCGCGCAGCTGGCTTTTTTTCCTTTGTATGTGTTCTTGTAGACATGGTTTAAATATGCAAAGCAGAAAAAGTCCCGTTATTTGTTCGTTTCTGTGTTTTCTGACAAGTGGGCCTTATTGGGAACAGGGCCTTATTTGGCCCCCCTACCTTACATGTGGGAATTTTATTCCTAAAAGAATTTCAATGTAAGTACAATTTTTTTCCGAAGTTTTCAGTGGCCCTTAGTACATAAAATGAGGAGTTTTTAAATATTTAATTGATTTTTAATTATATTTTTAGTGAATTAATTAATTTTTAACTTTATTTATATATATGACAATAAAATGAATTAAAAAACTATTTTTAACTTACAACATAAATATCTTTTGTAATTATTTCTTACAATAGGTATTTAAGGAAATTTCAGAGAACATATTTAATGGTAGTAAGTTCTACAATAATATTCGTACAAAATACGAATAGAGTTGTATAATTTACGAATGAAATACAAGGGCATTAGTAAATATTACAATGATATTCGTACAATATACGAATGGCATTGGTAAATATTACAATAATATTCGTACATTGTACCAATAGTATTCGTACAATATACGTTTGATTTTCTACGAATACTAATAAAATATTAGTAATATGTACTAATAAACCTCCATTCTACGAATACTATTCGTGGCTGAAAACCACGAATAAAATTCGTAGAATGTACGCATGAATTAGTAATATTTACACACGAAATTTTTTGAGTGTATCACCTATCATTTTAAAGCTCTTTTTTGGATTCTATCTATACATACGGAATAAACATGAATAAAATTCCATACTAAGCATTTATTATAAGTGTACTTTAAGGCACTATAACTAACTTCAAGCACTTTATTTTTGAGCTAATTCTAATGTTTATAAGTATACTGGGAAATTTCCTTTTTCCTATCATCCATTGTCATTCGAAGAACATACTTCAATAAAATTGTAAAATTAAATCAAAGTAATCGCTTTTTAATTTAAGGATCATAAAAAATCTTGTGATCTAATATTTTCAGTATCCAAGAATCTCAAGTAGATTATTGGAGCACCTGCCAAAATATGGCAATTATACTCGAGCTTTGGATGAATATACGCTTTATAGATTACAGCCAGATCAGTAGGGGTGAAAGATTTCTTGCATCGTCGAAGAAAACCTAAACACTAAGCAGTGTTTTTGGTGATGTGGTCATCCCGCATAAGGTGGTCTGAGATGAACATACCGAGAACTGAAAGCTGTTCTATTTTCTCAATGCAAGTCCAGCTCATGGATAGCGTTATAGGGGCTGGGTTCCGCTTTAAAGACAGGAGACCGCACTGAGTTTTTGAAGCCTTAAATTCTACGCGGTTTTTGGTTCCCCAATTGACGCTGCCGTATTTTTTTGAACCTCACATTCTAGACGATATATCAAAATTAAAATCTAGTTCATTACTGGTAATTTCAATGTACAAATTTCTTCGTGGTTGTGCTCTTCTGGTCAGACAACATCCGAAGTAAGGTATGTTGAGATTTTTCCTGAGTTAAACAACCTGACTCAGCCCATTCACCATCCTACTTTTGGACGGTCTCAATGATTTTGTCAGCACTTTAACTGGTCGCTATGCTTCTTCGGTAATGACGTGGACTCCAGTGCAGATATGGTCACAAATTTAATTCTTTTCAGAATGAAAAGTTTTATCCCGAATAGCGGAAAATCTGAAAGATCTCGAAATATACAAATCCGCTATAGTAACCCTCCAATTGTTCTGAAGAGGTGTTCTTCTACGCTGGAAAACCCATTGCGTAAGCTTTACCATCTGTCCTCTTTCCGAGTGGATGGAAAACAGCATTTCTCCAGCCTGTCCCTAAAAAGCGCATCTTCTTCCCCTTCTAACTATCGACCACTTACATCCCTTCTTTCTATGGTCATGGAAACGCTGATTAATTATTTATCAGCTCAAGAAATATCTTGTAGAACGAAAGTTTCTTAAAATGGCTGATAGAATGGATTTCGTAGCAAGAGGTCCGCTGGTGATCTGATTTTATATCTCACCGAACAGTGGAACAAACCTTTACATCATTTTGGATTAAGTATGATTTTTGCACTTGATATTTTAAAAGCATTTGATACAGTTTGGCATCAAGCTCTCTTATCGAAAATGCGTGCATTTGGTATTGATGAATCTCTTCTTCGACGGATTAGAAATTACTTTCAAACCACTCAATACAAATTGTATTTCATGGCTTAAGGTCTGAAATTCATAAGGTAAATGCTGGTGTGCCACAGGCTTCCGCTTTGTCTCCGACTCTCTTTCCTATACTCATTAATGATCCTTTGTCTGAAACTTCTAATCCAATCTCAGCTTCTCATTTTTGTTTTAAGATGCACGTCCTTTAGACCTAACCTAACCTTCTGTCGGTTCAGTTTTCCCTTGAGCGCAACTTCGGATGTACGGGTAAATTCAGGATTTCTTTCTTTAGCTATACTACACGAATGTGGAATGCTTTACCCGACTATTTTATTTCCCATTATATGATTCAAACATTGAAAGTCAAAGTGCATCGGTATCTCCTTTTAAATCCTCTCCAACTTTTCTAAAACGCTCGCAATGCGTTCGAAAATTTTAAGGGTAGTCATAATCCCGTTATTGCATGAAAATTACTTTAAAAAAATCGTATTATAACACTTAATCTTTTATTTTGTGTATTCATTTTAATCGGATTTTTTGGGGTCCATTTTTATTAATTTTTTTTATGGATATTTTTTAAGTCAACAGCTGGTAAAATACCACTTAAGTAAACTGCGTAAAATGACTCGTTGGTGTGAATTGTCTATGTGTAAATGTTAAGTGTATATGTTTGAGTTATTGCGAACCAAACAAAAGCCGATAGCGACGGTATTCAATGAGAATGACAAAAGGATATTGTAGGTGGTGTTGTGTCGTGTCCCAATTTTACGGTTTTTTTTTTTTAAATCTGAGATTATTTTTTGTTTATCACCAAGGTGGCAATCTGAAGTGACATATAGAGGGAATCAACATCAATTTAGATGCCTTACCCGGACCCAGGAGCGATTCGCTATTAAATTGCAGTATATTGTTGTGAAAAAACGATGGCGACGATATACAGAACATTGCGATTGTGTATCGTAAATTGTTAACTATTCAACTGCAGGCTATTTTTACCTTCCCCTTTGTTGTTGTAGGTATGTACTTTTGTGTGGATGCAGGATCTTTTGAACTTTATTTTTATCTGCGAACAATACAAATACCTACTATGTTATGAGTCTAATAAAACAGTAGGTAATTTCAGTCACTGAATATTGATGAATAAAACTACACATATTAAAAAAAAAACGTAAATTAATAAATTGTGAATTTTAAATTGTTTTTGGGTAGCTACAAAGGTCTGTCCAAATAATTTTTTTTTTGATAATAGTGAATATAAAAGATGTTTTCGTAACCAAGTGGTCAAATGTAGGGCACTGTATATTTACATAATATGTTGTAAGTAATAATTGGATTTATTACTGGACTAGCGAAAAACCCCGCCCTCTTCACCAGGCATTAATAAAAAGATTTTGGTTAATTGAAATAAATTTTGGATACAACATTAACATTCTTTGTCTTAGATCATCAGTATAAATAAAAAGTGTAGGTGGTTTTCCGGCTCGTGACCATGCAACGTAGAGCTGGGTTTGTGTTGATGAATGCGGGACTCGAATGGAGGATTGGATACAAATGATTTGAAATGTAATATGGATGGATTTATTGGGATTCGATGAATCAAAACTTGTTCACCTTTGAATTTGCCGTGCAAAATTCTCGCTTGGATGACATTCCTCACTAACTTTTTGACATTGTGCCATTACAAAGCCTTGGTTGATTAATGTTGCCAAGCACAATAATTGTCACTCCAACTTTGAGCTGTTAAATGTGTGACGGATAATTCATTACCTAATCCGGATTCAGGATGGTGCCACAGACTTGAATGTGAATAAATGACTTGGTATTTCTTTCAGAATTGCTTCGTTAAGATCGATGACATCTTTGTTCTTACCACCCAAAATCGCAAACTTGCTTAACCATGGTTTTGGTGCTGTTGTCTTATGTTTTGAAACACGCCATTATTCAGTTCTTGTTTTGATTGAACAAACCTTTAAAAGTCGTTTTGTAGTTTTATTACGATTTTTACTTGCGATATAGGTATTTTTCACAGTTCCGAAAATTCAGCTGCAGATGGATCGTTTTGCAAATGTAGATATACGAGTATTATTTAATTTTTTTTTTATAATTCACTCGCGCTCAAGAATATGTTACGAGACTCTTATAATGTTTTAAACATAGCACGGGCGAGGGGGAAATTAGGAGGGGAGAGAAAGGAGGTGTCGATGAACATTGGTTTTGAATGTTTCCAAATTGAAATGTGAGCTATTTCATATATCTACATATATAAATTTGAAGATTTTAAACACACGAATATTTCATCGGCAGTAGTAGCCTTTGGAATGGCAGGTAAAGTTTGTCTTAAGTTTGTAACGAAGCGTTACAATGCCTACCTACATATCCTAATCACATTACCGAGAAAAACGCTATTACGACACCAACGACCCCTAATCGTATTTCCGAGCGAAACGTTACGACACCTACATACCGCCTTATTAAATAATCATATTGCACATCCAGTGTGCACCCGGAGTCATGTGATCACTACTCACTTGGAATTACATACAATTTTGTCATTTTTTTTTCAGTTCACACTGACTCTTAGCCGCAGATTTGATATGTCGAGGTTGAGAAAATGATAAAATTGTTCTTCGAAAGGAAAATTTTTAGAATAAGCACCGGACTTATCTTCGATCGACAGCGAAAGAAAAAAGAAGCACTTCAGCAACGAAAGAGTCTACGAAGAAGCCAAAATCAAGCCACTGGACCAGTTTCTCGTGCAATTAGCAAGGAAGCTTATACATAGCACCGCCAACCACCCAAACCCGCTGATGAGAAGGAAGACCACTCAGGAACGACATCCAGAGCCTAGATACCTTAGTGCTTTGGATATGTTAGAAAGGATCCCAGCCGTCAACGAAGAAGCAGTTCGATTTTAGGCTGACGCGGAGTAAAAAAAACCTTTTATAGAGCGTTTCGCTGACAGAGAGGCATTACTGTAATGGTGAAGCTGATCTAAATTATTGTTAAAAAATAGTAGGGTATTGGCTAGAGTAGGGGCAGCTTTATTATTATTAGGAGTATTAGGTAGAGTAGGGCCAGCTTTATTATTATTAGAGTATTACTTCTTATTTAATAATCCAACTCGTTTTTTTCTCTGATCTCCTCTTCAAGGTAGCTCATTGAACAGGTTCTCTCTTTAGAGAGTTCCACCCGTTTATTTCTCTAGATTGCGTTCTAGGGACATAGGGCCAGCGTTCGGACTTTAGTGCGAAAGCAGTAGATCTACTGCACTTTTTTCTTATTTTTTAAATCTACTGCACCACTGCGCTTTTCCTACAATCTACTGCGATTTTTCAGATTTTGTTTGAATAGCAGCACTGGTCATAGAAATAAATGTGCTCATAACAAAATGTCAAAACTTAAAAAGATTCTCGTCTTTTTGGTGCAAATCTTGTCAGCTACGAGTATATAGGTACGTTTTTAGTTCTACTGCTCTTTAATTTTTTCTTGTTTCAAAAAGTACACATTTTTAGATGGTACATTTACTCGTATTTTGATTACCTAGCTTCATATATTTTTGCTAAAACTATACATTTTTGTATATTTGTTCACACATACTATGTTAATGAACCACAGGAGATACAAAAAATCCTACATTTTCGGCCGTGTAGTCATTGTCATTTTTTTAACCCAAAAATCTTAAAACAGTGGCCGCGTTCACTTCGTAGACCGATAGGGTATCTAAGATACTTTAGTATCCGATACGTTGGCGAACGACCAAAACCGGATAGGTAACATTTACTGTCAAAGTCAAAAAAAGACGTGAATCATCCAGGGTTGGCCGATTCAACTACATGCCTAATTTACTACAATTTGTTACGTCTGCTACATTACATATACGTAGTTAATTCATAAAAAAAATAGAATAATGGAAACCAAACAATTTTGCACATTTATGAAGGTTTGTACAAAAACTGAAAATATTTCATTTACCATTAGGATGAGGAATTGTAGGAATTATACATGATAGATGGGAAGTTTATTTTTGGAGACAAACAATTTTCTTTGGCATAATCAAAGGATTTGGATTATGAACACATGATTTAAAGATATTTTTTAATGCTGAATTTATTGTACAAGGTATGTTGCGACGATTTAGTTGCAGCAAGAGACCATTTGCTAATCCGCAAAACAAACAATTAATATTATACATGTAGGGGGATGAAAGGGATTAAATATGAACAAGTTTTTATAAGTTTAATTGAGTTTTAATTCACTGAATTTAAAGAGTTTAAAAAATAAGGGTTTGTATAAAATTTAAATGAATAATGATTAATAATTAGATTTTAGAATTATGGTATGATGTAAAATGTGGTCATCCTACACTCGGCCATCCTTCTTGTCGGCTGCCTCAGACGAACAGTCTTCTTTGGGTACTTATTACATCTAAACTTCGGTTACATCATCATCTTCGGATTCAACTTCATCGGATTCACTATCATCTTCGTTGCGCCAGGGCTTCATAAAGTCAGCTGAAGACGAGGTATTATTTGGTCCCTCGTGAGTTCCCACTTTACGGACTTCATATCGGTCGTTTCTCTTGACTTTCGTAACTTCATATGGGCCTAAATACGACGGGTATAGCTTTGTTCCAGGTGCGAATTGAGTTTTTTTAATCGCAACTAGATCGCCCAATTTGTATTGCGTAGCAGCTTTTCTCTTCCTGTTGTAGCCTTTTCGGTTTTTAGGTTATATCTATGTATATGATAATTTCTTTTCTTTTAAAATTGTTTGTAGATGTTTTGTTGTTAATTTATTTAAATCGTCCATTCGTAAATTTAAACCTTCCTCCCCATCATAATACTCGTATGCTCATAGCAAAAAAAATATATTCGGCTTGTAAGTTCTTTTCTTAACTTTGTTTTGAATTGTATTCAAAAAAAAAAAACACAATAAGCTTAAAACTACAAAGCTTTTAATTTATCAGCCAAATGTCAAATATTTGTTGCATGCGATTACTAAGCTCAAGCATATGATACAAGATCGTAAAATCGAATTACACTCAATTCAAGCCTGACTCAGCACTTTACGAGCAAATCGATCTTGGTGCAAAAATAATTTAAATATTTAAAGTAAGAGAGATCATAAATATGAAACGATCTCACCAATTTTGTATGCGCTTTTCTCTTTTTTTGCTCTCTTTTTTCCGTTCTTGATATTTTTCTTTTTTTATGCACTCACTGATCGCGGTAAATTATTTGCTATTTTTTGTTTCTATGCAGTAATGTATATGTATCGCACAGTTATTATTTTTTAAGCACTTATTACTTTTAATGCATGAACTTTCAGATTTTTCTTTAATTTAATTCTGAGCTTTTAATCTTTTCTTTTCTATCTTTTCACTTTGTCACTTCTTGTCGTTAATAACTTTTTGTTTTAAGTAGGTATTTAATAACTTTGTATGTTTTTTTTTTTCTTATTTAGACTTTAAAATTAGGTAATTTAATTTTATAGTTTAAAGACAACTTGAACACTTTTCGCGGCACTTGTCCAGTAACACTTCTGACACCAATTGTAGGGGGATGAAAGGGATTAAATATGAACAAGTTTTTATAAGTTTAATTGAGTTTTAATTCACTGAATTTAAAGAGTTTAAAAAATAAAGGTTTGTATAAAATTTAAATGAATAATGATTAATAATAAAAAAATATAGCAACTTTCGCTTGACTTTTACTTGACTTTGAATTTACTTTTCCTGACTTGACTTTTCTTTTACTTTACTTTACACAA